>CM025787.1:15719443-15771975 GCA_014636745.2 Centella asiatica | reverse complement strand
CAGTGGATATGATGCCATCACCACTATTTCACAACAAATTGCATATAGTGTGTTGTATGATAGGCATATTAATTTAGGGCTTTTGATATTGCAAAACTTGATGGACAAACTTAAAACTGGCAACAAAACTAAAATTTATTATGCTAGGTTTTTAATGATGATTGCAAATCACTTAATACCTAACCTTAATATTGCTAGTATGCAAGTTGTGCCTACTGTTTTGTAGACAAAAAGGGTAATTAGTGATTTGAAGAAGTATGAGGCAAAGGTAAATGTACCTCTATTCTATCCTACTGTCATGAGAAACTTTCTCATTGACACTCTTCCAACCTCATATTCTTTGGAATTCTTTGGGGATACCACACAAACACCAATTAATCCCCCAACAACTTCTCAATCACAATCCAAAGCCCCTTCCACAGCCTCCCAAAAGACTGTGGTTGCATATACCAAAAAAGCCAAAAAGCTCCCAATAAAAAGAAAAATAATTGAGGGAGTAAGTGAGGCTGAGGGAGAACCAGAAGCTGAAGTTTCACTTCAGAGAAAGAAGAGAGTTATAACCCAAAGCCAAAAGCAATCCATTGCTTCCCAAAAGGCAATGGAGGTTATAAGGAAAGACAGTAATCTGTTTATGTCCTCCCAAAAGGACATTGACATTGAAGAAAGTCCTCAACCAGGGACATCTGTTACAGAGTCTGCACAAATTAAGACTAAGAGAGATCAAATACAAGAAAAGAGTGACACAAGGAGTGCACACACAGTGTCATCAATTGATGTTTCTCAACCCCTTGCCCTTGAGGAACAGTCAACACTCTCTACTGTCCTTTATTCTCCTTTTTCACCCATTCTTGATTCTTTTGATACACCAATAATTGATTCTCTTGATTTTTCCCAAGAGGAGCCAATAATCGAGCCCAGCTCTCACATATCTTCCATGGATAGATCCCTAGCCCAAGATACACAAAGGGAACCCCCTATCCATGCTGTCACAAGTACTTCTCAACCCCCCATTTCTGTAGGAATGAGTGCACTTTCCCAAAAGAGTGAGGATGAGAGAATAATTAGTGAGAGTCAGACTCTTGATCTAGAAAAAGGAGAAAATATTAATATACAAGAGAGTCAAGCTTTAGAAAGCTTGGAAAAAGGAGAGATTGAGAAGCTGGGTGCCCAACCCCAGGCAAAAGGAGAGGGTGTGAGCAAGGATGAGATCCTTGAAAAAAAGAAAAGAGAGAAATTCTCAACAGGTGAATTTTTCAAACCTGTGGCTCCCTCCACCCAAATCCAAACAGAAGCTCCAACTTCCTCTCCTTCAACAAGAGAAATTGGAGGAAGCTCTAGTGCAGTGGCTGAAAACTTGCAAGTCATTTCAGAGATGTCAAATGCTGACTATGAAGAATTGTTAAATCTTCAACAGAGGCAAGATCAAATCTCTGCATTAAAAGTAAGGATGGAGAGTGCACCTGCACCTGAGGAGGAATCTGAAGAAGCCAGTAATGTTGATGAATGGCTTGATGCAAGCTTTGTCAACACTCTGGAGGATGCAGCTGCTCTCTACAGACAGGACTATGTGACCAACATAGGGTCCACAGCAGCTGTTCCTACTCCAAAAGAAATAGTCGAAGAAATAACTAATGTGGACAGAAAGAATGCCAAATTTCATCATTTCTTGGCTACTGGTATACAGGATGCAGTGAAAGAAATTCTGAAACAGATGGAGACAGAGACAGAAAAAATAAGAGGAAGCTATGAAGGCCACTTGCCCAGAAGGATTGTCAAGCAAATAGACTTAATGATTCAGGATAAGGTCAACAATGACAAAAAGATTAAAGCACTGGAAACCAAAGTTGATATCCTTATCCAGAAACAAGACAACCTGGAAAAATTATTGATGAAATGTCTACCTCAACTGGCCACCTCCTCCACCTCCAAAGATGATGATATCAAAAAGGGGGAGAGTGTTCCTACATTACCACAACAACCTACATATACATATGCTGAACTCAAGGCAGCACAAGATCGTCTTGAGTCTAGATTTTTTAATCAATCAATTCCACTTCCAGCTCCAAGCCAAACTCCACTGCAAACTTCCTTTTCTACTCAACAAACTGAAGCAGGCTCAAGCACTTCCAGAGACAAAGGCAAAGGTGTTATGGTCACAGAACCAGAAATTCAACAACCAGCACAGCCTAGGTTAATGGGGGATGCAATAAGAGCTGGGAGGATCTTCAAGCCTGTTGAATTGGAAGTTGAAGGGGGAGTTATTCTAGTTGCTCCTCAAGATCCAAGGATTGAAGAATCTGATTTCTTGGTTGCCCAACAACTTCAAGAACAGATTGACAAAGAGGAAAAGGAGGCATTAGCTAATGAGGAGAAAGAGAATGAAGCAAAGAAAAGGGCTGAAGTAAAGAAACCAACTGTCAAGTTGACTCCTGCAAAGAAGGCAGCATTGACAAGGAAGAGAAATAAGGAGATGGAAAAGGATGAAAAATACTCGAGAAGGAAGCCCTTAGTCCAGAAACCTGCAAAGAAACTTGAGGATAAGGAAACTGCCATAATTCCTGTACCTGAAATTCTTAAACCACAACCCATTTCTTCAAGGAAACCTCTTGCAAAGGACAATATGGTCAGTTCTTCAAGTCAAAAGTCTGCAGTGAGAGAGCCACCATTAAGTTTCAAGGGAAAACTCTACATGGTGGAATCTGAACCACTTGGGATATGGTATGAAAATATTCATGACCATAAAATCTTCTTTCAATATGATAGAGATTTAGATCGATTAACAGAGAGGAATGTTGAAGATTTTATAAGACTATTAAGAAATGCAAAAGGACCAAGTGAGGTGGAATTGAAGAGGTTATTAGAGGAAAGGTTGAAGTATTTCAAGGAATTGAAAAGGAGGGAGTGAACAAATAAAAGTTGTTGTGTAAATATTGAAGCCAGAGTTACTCTTGGAGAAGCTGAATGATAGATCAAAGATCTTGAATTCAGAATTGAAGCCAGACATAGTCTTGGGTAGCCAGAGTTACTCTTGGAGAAGCTGAATGTATTATTCAGTGTAGCCAAGGTTTGTTTAAATCTTGGAGAAGCTGGGTAAATTATCCAGGGGGAGAGAAGCTGAATGATAGATCAAAGATCTTGAATTCAGGTACATTTGTAATTTTATTATTCTTTATTCTTTTTCTAAGTAAATTTTGATAGTTGAGTTTTGACATCATCATCAACCTTGAAATTATGCTTATCATTCTGATATTCATAATTAGGGGGAGATTGTTAGGTTTTATGAACATTTGATGATGATTGTCTTTAGAATACTTAGGAATACAAATGTACAGAAAAGTGTTGGTTTGTGACACTTTAGTTTTGTAGCTAGCAGTAGTATCTCTTGTTTGTAAATTAGTCATTATAATAAAGAGATAGGTTCATTTCTTTTGTATGTACTGCTGGAATACTTGTTGAGTTTGTTCAACAAGTTGTTTAAATTAATTAGTCCTTCGGAGATTGATTTTGGCTTGTCGGAGATTAAGGGAAAAGTCCACCAGAGATTAAAGTTTTGTTCATCAGAGATTGGACTTTGCTCATCGGAGATTGAAGAATCCTTCATCGGAGATTAAAATGTTTTGTTCATCGGAGATTGAAGGATTGGTCATCGGAGATTAAAGCTTACGTCATCGGGGATTGTAACTAAAGAGTCAGAGATTAATGTTGACATCATCAGAGATTAAAACAATACCTCGGAGATTAAAAGCTGACATCACCAGAGACTAAAGCCAAAGCATCGGAGATTACACGAAGTAAAGCATCAGAGATTACACGTTGTAAAGCATCGGAGATTACTCGAAGTGATCAGGGACTAATTAAAGAAGCTATCGGAGATTAGTCGAAGACTTAATCACTGATAGAGTTAAAGTTCAAATCAAAGAAGGAAAGTCTTCCATGAACACGTAGACTTTATTGAAGACGTAGCTGACAAGGAAACTTGTTAGAAATCTTTCAATTGGAAAGATTGTATTTGATTTGAATTAGGAAGCTAGGTTTTTTTGTAACTTAGTTAGAAGCTGTAATTATAAAATTACAGAAGAAATATACGAAGAAGTGTATAGAAAGAGAATTGAAAGGGTTGTATTTTCTAGATACACAGAATAGAAGCTGACGATCAAAGCTTGTCTTGATTGTTAGAAAACTTGTAATCAATTGTTAAAATCAATAAAAGCAATTGTTTATAAAGTTTTAATCTTGTTCTTTATATTCCGCAGAAAGTTAATTTCTTAAAGAACAGGAATTTGAAAAAGTTGTAAGAACTTGTATTCAACCCCCCTTCTACAAGTTCTAGGCCATCTCACTGGGAAAACAGGAATGTTGGAGGTTCTTATGCTCTTGAAAAAAAAAAATTCAAAAATATCAACAAAAAAAAAATACAAAAAAATACAAAAAAAAAAAAAAAAGAAAAAAAGAGAGAAAAAAAAAAGAAAAGAAAATAAAAGAGCAAAAACTCAAAAGAAGAAATAAGGATGGTTACTAATGATTCAGTTATTTTACTTATATCATTTATAAATATGGTATTTTTGTGGACTTCATAATTAATTCTAATTGGTGCTCCTTTAGGCTGAAGATACTTAGAATGATTTATAAGAAATGAGGGTGTAATTTCTCCTAAAAAGATAAAATGGCTAAACTAGTGTGGGTGATACTTTGAGTCGATACGCACACTTTCATGCACAAACTACTCATAGATTGATGGCCTAATTTCAGAATAATTTGAGTTAGTCTTTTAATATTTTGTTATGTATGCATACATTTTTATTAGTTTCTCTGTACTTGAATCATTAAAAATGAATCGTTAGTAATATTTAATTTTTTTTACATGGTTTAACTTGTTTTCAAATTTTCTGTATTAATCGTGAGTTAAATTTTTGAAGAAAAAAAAATTAGTCATTTTCTTTTTCCAATGAATTTTGTGGGTATATTCACTGCAAACTCTCATGAGACACAACTCGTTCACTATGGGTAACATAGAGGTTTAACGGCTTGTTGCACATGCTAAGTGCAACTGTTTTCCTACGAAAGTGGAGTATTTTAAAATTTGTTACTTCTTTTCTTTCCATTTATTTTACTCGTGGACGAGTAAAAGATAAGTGTGGGAGAACTTGATAAGTCCATAATTTATATATTTTTACCATCTTAATTATGCTTATTTTATTATTATTATTAGATTATTTATTGCTTTTATTTTATTTTGCTGGAAAATAAATAAACAAAAGAGTTATGTGAAAATAGGAATTGTCAAGATACAATTTGAAGAATTGAAGACTCTTTCAAGAATGAACCTGACAAGTTGAAGAGATCTCCACTACTTGAAGTGATAAAGTGATAGAGATTAGATGATATCAAAAGAGTTCAAGAGATGAAGTTGGAAGAAACTAAATACATTCCAAGTGATAAAATTTAGAGTTTTCATATTATAGGAATATATCTAGTTAAGCCTATAAATACTTGTACAATTAAAGGCTAAGCAGAGTTTTTTTTTAGTTTTGAGTTTTCTTGTTCAAGTTTACACTTCTTCGTTCATTTTTCTACTTTCTTTTTTCAGCCGTCTATACATTATTTTTCTTATTACTTCTATTCAATTACCAATTATTCCATTTTTGTAGACACTTGATTACGAAGTCAATAATATTTTATTTTTCATTATTACATTTTTCATTACAGTTTTATATTTCAATATACGTCACAATGATTTTCTATTTCGTTATTATTGTCTCTCCTAATTATAATTTATTTATGTTTAAGTTAGTTTAAATTATTCCGTTTAAAATATTCATATCATATTTATTATTTTATTTATATTAGGATTAATTACATAATTTTTTCGATCATTACGTTTCTATTTCGTCTAAGTTAAATATCAAGAATATTAGAATTTTCTAATTTTTGTGGATGGACCTGTACAAGCATTGATACTACAAGAATTTGTGCATTTGCAGAAATTATACGTACTGATTAACTCCTCTATTCACTTTGCTAAGTAGATTAGATATAGTTATAAAATAATCTAGTTATAAAAATTACTTTCACGGGTGATAAAGAACATTGAAGGGTTGCACAGATAGCAACTCAGTATATGGTCATAATTGATTTATGACTTACAATATATGAATTCTTAATGTCTCCCTGGTAGAGTTATATTTTTAATCGTTAAGGGCTATCATTGTATGTGTGGATAATCTATATGGATAATTAGAAGAGTAAAGTGGGATATATCAGGAGAACCATATTAAAGTGATAAACTTGTCATCTGAAAATTTTGTCGGGAAAGAAGACAGAAGCATGTTAAGCAATCTATGATATAGTTTTTGCTTATTTTCCAACCAAATGTTCTCTAATTTATAATTTATTACTTCACACGTTGGAATCTTGGATCTCTCCATTTGTGAACAAGGTCTTTTGTTGACTAAGTTGTCTTGACTTTGTTGGCTTTTAGTCTTTATTTTGATCTACTATCATCCTGGGAAGAATGAAATAGAACCATAACAATAGAAGGATAGGGAGAGAGAGGTAAAGGACAAAATTTTTGAGTGCCAAATGAAGAAGGAACTCTTATTTTACATTTTGAGGTACTGTTACAGAGGCAGTTGGAATGAAGAGATGACTTCTGCTAAATCATTCACCGAGTTATATGAAGAACCACCTTTACTTACACTAAGAATAAAATTTTCCTTCATTTCAATTGCATTCTGTCTCATTTCTTCTCCCTCTTTGTCCACCATAAGTCTTTTTACAGCGTCTTTGTTTGCTCCCTTTTCTAGTTCAAGCTCAAAATGTAGTCCCACCTTCCACACATAACAGAGGTACCTCGCGTTTACTAGTTGGTCGCCAAAAGCAAATCAAAGGAACCCCTTCACTTAAACTTTCTAAACTCGAGTTCCAACTACAATGCTCCAAAATCCTCGACTGCTTCATGTGCCAAAACTTCCCTTTGAGGTGCCCATTTAACTATGTACCCTCTTTCTCCAATTGTTTCTTTAAAACCTTCTGGCAACAACTTCCATTCCGAGTCACAAGTTGAGTCAGGTCTAACAACCCATAAGAATGGCTGGTCACTGTTAGCCAACCCCGAAGCCATCTCGTGCATCTCTTTCTCTTCCATGACTGCTAAGCTCCCATGCTTACATAGATAACTGAGCGCGGAGCTTGCTTGTTGAGCCATGAAATACTCTTGGTGTCTGCTTCAAGTAAGCTAGTAGATGACGGTGGAGCTATCATATGCAAAGGACCTATTGAGAAGAATTGCACTGGAAATTCTTGTTGAAATTGAGCCAACGCTAAATGCTCTAGAGGGTCGACGGTGTTCCAGATGATGGCTGAAAACTTGCTTGTGTTGTTGGTAAGCTTTGCAGTTTCTAGTATATCTTCAAAACTTCCTATATCAGAAGTTAGCATATCCTTAAACCTGAGAAACCGAAGTCCCGGTACAGGGTCCTGCAACATGGAAGCTGGAAAACATAGCCGTAAGTACTTTATCTATTTCAACATAAAGTATATATTTATCTAAATTATAAAATAATTATTCAGCACATCAATATATTTTTTTAACCATATCCATAACATTATATAAGGATATTATTGTTGGAAATAAAAAGGATCAAGCGCAGCGGAAGGGAAAATACAATTTGAAGAAGAAGAAATTTTATTGCTCACAAAGTATTTTGATTACAAGAATACAATTCTCTAGCTCTCTCACTCTTGTATTAGCTCTCAATTTCTCTTCACTTCTTATTATTTACACAATTGGGAGGAGTGCCCCTTTTATAGGCATCACCTCCTTAAGGGAAGATTCTAGACTTCCTACACAATGCTTAAAGTATCCTAGATTCTTCCGGAGACTTCCACACGGCTCTGGAACCTTCTAGATACTTCTACATGGTTCTAGAATATTCCACATTGTTCTAGAATATTCTAGATAGTCCCTCATAGTTCTCAATCTTTCTAGAATGTTCTAATCCCTTCTAGAACATTCTAGACCCTTCTAGAAAGTTATAGGCCCTTCCAGAACACTCTAGGCCCTTAATTAACTCTAATTGGATCAAGCCCAAATCATGTTTATTTTCTAACATCCCCCTTAAACTTGATTTGGTAACTCCAAGTGAATCTCGCAGCTTGTAGAAGACGTCTTTCTTGAGTGGCTTGGTAAGAATGTCTGCTACTTGATCTTGTGACTTCACGAACTTTAATTGGACTTCATTTCTTCCAACACACTCACAGATGAAATGGTACCATGTGTCTATATGCTTACTTCTTTCGTGAAAAATCGGATTCTTTGCTAAAGCAAGTGCAGACTTGTTGTCCACATAAATCTCTGTTGGCTCTTTTATTGGCATATTTAGCTCCTTCATCAAACTCCTCAGCCAAATTGCATGACAAACACATGAAGTGGCAGCTACGTATTCTGCTTCACATGTAGATAGTGTAACGATTGGTTGCTTCTTTGAGCTCCACGTAAACGTGGAATCACCCATGAAGAACAAGAATCCACTTGTACTCTTCCGGTCATCTTTGATGTACCGGAGGATTCTTTTGGCGGTCTTCAAGTGGGTGGATGTAGGAGATTCCATGAATCGACTTATGAGTCCAACACCGTAGAGTATATCTGGCCTTGTACATGTTAAATATCTTAAACTTCCAACAAGACTCTTAAAGAATGTGGGATTTACCTTTTCTCCTTCATCTTCCTTTGACAGCTTTGTACCACATTCTACAGGCGTGTCTACGGGCTTGCAATTTGTCATATTGAATTTCTTGAGAATCTCCTTTGCATAGCCTTCTTGAGAGATGAAGATTCCTTCTTCGCTTTGTTTCACCTCAATCCCAAGATAATACGACATTAAGCCAATGTCGGTCATCTCGAACTCTCTCGTCATTGCTTTCTTGAAATCTTCAAACATACTTGGATTAGTTCCAGTAAAAATCAAGTCATCTACATATAGGCATACCACCATAACATCTCCATTCATGTGTTTGGTGTAGACAACATACTCATGTGAGCATTTAGAGAAATTATTTTCTTGAAAGTACTTATCAATACGACTGTACCAGGCCCTCAGTGCTTGTTTCAGGCCATAAAGAGCCTTCTTCAATCTTAGAACTTTATGCTCGCTTCCCTTTTCTGTGTATCCTGGTGGCTGCTCAATGTACACCTCTTCGTCAAGGTAGCCATTTAGGAATGCTGACTTGACATCCATTTGATAGATTTTCCATTTATTTTGTGCTGCCAAAGAAATGATTAGTCTTATAGTTTCTAAGCGAGCAACAGGAGCAAATACCTCATCATAGTCGATTCCAGCTCTTTGTTTATATCCTTTTACGACGAGTCTTGCTTTGTATCTTTCAACTTCACCTTTGGCATTTTTCTTTATCTTGAACACACATTTCACGCCAATTGTTTTATGTCCCTTCGGAAGTGTTGTGAGCTCCCATGTATCATTTTTTGTGATTGCTTTAATTTCTTCATCCATAGCTTGTCTTCACCTCTTGTCTTGTGCCGCTTCGTGGAAATCTAGAGGCTCACAGTCTGCGAAAAGGCAAATCAAATTGAGTTGATCATTTAAATTCTCAGTTACCTCATAGATATCTTCCAGACTTCTGTATCTTGGAGTCTTCTCATTCTGACTTGAGCTTGACGAGGATGGGGTTGTTCTTTGAACTGGTGATTGCACTGGAGATGAAGGTGGAGTAGAAATTTCCTCAAAACCTTGTGTGGTTGGTTCTTCATCTTGGAATATTGGGAAGAAATCATAATCTTCATCTTCATCAACATTCCAATTCTATGATGCTTCTTCGTCGAACTCAACATCTCTGCTCACAATGATCTTTCCATTGATTGGATTGTAGAGCTTGTATCCTTTGGAGCATTTGTCATAACCAATGAATACAAGCTTCTAGCTTTTGTCATCCAATTTGGTGCGGACTTCATCTGGTACGTGTGCATATGCTATGCTTCCAAAAACTCGGGGATGCTTGACATTAGGCTTTCTCCCGTTCCAGGCCTCCAAAGGTGTTTTGTTTGGCAGACTCTTGGTGGCACTTCTATTTGACAAGTAGACTGCACAATCAACAGCTTCAGCCCAGAATTCTTTGGGCATTTTCTTGCTCTTCAACATGCTTCGAGCACTGTCCAGGATTGTTCTGTTCTTTCTTTCTGCCACACCATTTTGTTGTGGCGACCTTGGCACCGTGAGAGGTCGTCGAATTCCACTATCTTCACAGAATTTGTCAAACTCCTTTGATGTGAACTCGCCACCTCTGTCCGATCTCAAAGCTTTAATCTCATTGCCGCTTTCTTTTTCAACAAGAGCCTTGTACTTCTTGAACATGTTGAAAGCCTCGGACTTCTCCTTTAGAAAGTACACCCAGGAATTACGGCTATAGTCATCAATAAATGTGATGAAGTATTTATTTTTACCGTAAGAGCATGGATTAATTGGCCCACAAAGATCCGTGTGGACAAGCTCCAATGGCTTTTTGGCTCGTGATGTTGCTTCTTTAGGAAAACTTTTCCGGAATTGTTTTCCAAGAAGACATCCTTCACATAATTGGTTAGGATGATTGATGGAAGGCAATCCTTTCACCATTTCCATTCGTGAGAGCAAATTTAAAGTATCAAAATTTATATGTCCAAACCTCAAGTGCCAAAGCCAAGAGTTATCTTTTGTGCATGCCATAAGGCATTTTGCAACATCATGTTGAATGTTTAGCAAAAATAATCTATTCTTGGTCATTGGCACTTTGGTTATCATATTTTTGCTCTCATTGAAAATCATGCAATGTTTATTTTTTAATTCAACTTCATAATTTTTTTCAAGAAGTTGGCCCAAGCTTAAAATATTATTTTTCATGTCGGGCACATAGTAAACATCAGATATAAATTTATTCCTTCCATCTTTTAAGTGTATAAGAATATTACCTTTTCCTTGAACCGGAATGCTCGAGCCATTTCCAAATTTCACAGCACCATTGATGCTTTCATCAAGTTGCACGAACATGTTTATATTGCCACTCATATGATTACTTGCTCCAGTGTCAAGATACCATGTGTTATCTTTCATGGTTTCTCCATCATTTTGTGCCATTAGTAGGGTGATTTCTTCTTCATTAGTTTCCACAAAATTTGTTTTCTCTTCTACTTTATTTTTACTCCAGCAATCAGAAGCGTAGTGACCATACCTTTGACATTTGTAGCATTGGATTTGTGAATTGTGAGTCTTTCTTCTCGAGAAGTTGCCTTTTCCACGACCTCTTGTTAAATAAGAAGTTTGACTTCTTTCTCCTTGATTAAATTGGATATGACCTCCTCGTCCATTATCGCCAAGACCGCGACCTCGTCCGCGTTCCTCGTTCATGGCCTCGATAACTTTTTTCGTAATTGTTATTTTCTTTATTCTTCAAAGTGAGCTTACTTTGAAGAACTTGCTCCAAAGCTTCATGATTCTTTCTTTTTTGTCTCTCTTCATGGGCTTGTAGCGAGCCCATAAGTTCATCAACGGACATATTATCTAGATCTTTTGATTCTTTTATTGCAACAACAATATGTTCGAACTTTGGAAGTAAAGAACGAAGAATTTTTTCAATAATACGAGTATCATTTAAATCTTCTCCGTACCTTTTTAGTTGATTGGAGATGGATAAAACTCTAGAGATGTAGTCGGATATTGTCTCAGACTCATTCATATGCAAAAGTTCGAACTCACCTCTTAATGTTTGAAGTCGGATCTTCTTCACTTCGTCGACACCTTGTTGAGACTTTTGAAGAATCTCCCATGCTTGCTTGGCGGTTGTTGCGGAAGAAACTTTCATGAACATGCTCTCATCCAAACATAGGTGGATGATTGAGAGAGCTTGTTGATCCTTCTTGCGCGCTTTATGCAGGACATCTTTCTCCGCCGCCGTCAAGGTAGCCTCTTTGGCGGGTTCCTCATAGCCTTTCTCCACAATCTCCCAAGCATCTTGTGAGCCTAAGAGAGCTTTTAGCCGAATGGACCAACTATCATAGTTGTCCTTGGTGAGGCGAGGAAATTGGAAAGGAAGCATACCATTTGCCATCATTCTTGGAATTCTTTAACCAAGCTCTGATGCCAATTTGTTGGAAATAAAAAGGATCAAGCGCAGCTGAAGGGAAAATACAATTTGAAGAAGAAGAAATTTTATTGCCCACAAAGTATTTTGATTACAAGAATACAATTCTCTAGCTCTCTCACTCTTGTATTAGCTCTCAATTTCTCTTCACTTCTTATTATTTACACAAATGGGAGGAGTGCCCCTTTTATAGGCATCACCTCCTTAAGGGAAGATTCTAGACTTCCTACACAATGCTTAAAGTATCCTAGATTCTTCCGGAGACTTCCACACGGCTCCGGAATCTTCTAGATACTTCTACATGGTTCTAGAATATTCCACATTGTTCTAGAATATTCTAGATAGTCCCTCATAGTTCTCAATCTTTCTAGAATGTTCTAATCCCTTCCAGAACATTCTAGACCCTTCTAGAAAGTTATAGGCCCTTCCAGAACACTCTAGGCCCTTAATTAACTCTAATTGGATCAAGCCCAAATCAAGTTTATTTTCTAACAATTATATGGAAAATATGGAAGTGCTCCATTTTCTTACTAGATATATTGGGAATATGATGTCATTTTTTGTTCTAAAATTACAAAGGTATCTCTACAGAATGAACTATCAACTATGAAGGAAATTGCCCATGACTTGGAAGGGAGTTGATGCTTTTATTTGTTTACTAGGAGTATGTCTCACTATTATCTTTTCGAGTTTTATTTAAGTATTATCAATTTGTAACACATTCTTGGATGGGGAACATAGCCTTCTGCTAGGCGTCGAGGAATGGCATTGTAAGCTACAGCAGCAGAAGCACCGCTGGTACGAAAATTAATGCAAGGAAGCTTCAAATGATTAGCCACATCTTCACAAAAGTACATGATCATGTCATAAATGATGCATAGCAGACTCTGATCTAGTGCCTCCTGTTGAATCATTATCTGAGCCAAGCTTTCTTGAAGCGGTTTGGAACAATTTCTGTTAATAGCCTTTACAAGAGCTATAAGATTCCCTGAGGAGGTATCACAGTCAGACAAGTTGTGTCTGATATGGGTAGAAAAATGAATTCAGGGTGATTGGAAGGACTGGGAGAGTTGAAAATGGTGTGTGTTATAATGATGGAAAAGCCCTTTGAATGAAGAACAGTTCCCAGCTCGAGCATCGGACTTAGATGTCCTTGGAATGGACCTGGAACAAGCACCACATGAGGTCGGCTATGATTTCGTTGATTTTCCGTATGAGTGTCTTATGTTTGTGAACCTTTTCTGCAACTAAATGGCAGTAGGTGTTTTTATCGACATGTTTCTGGCCCTACCTGCATCCTTAATTCATCTTATCTTTTGGTTCATGCATTGATGCAAGTGGGAAAACCTTGGAGCGCAAGAAGATACTTACACCACTGTTGGCTTTTGTTGTGTATTGAGTCAAGTGGAGAGATACTTGGACAGCAAGGAGACAAATCATAAAATATTGAAACTCTGTGCTTGGTGGGCAAGGAATTGACAGCATCTTGTGCAATGTTTGACCTGTTTGTAAAGATACTATTTTGCTACTCCCTCCCCTTTTTAGCTCAGATCACATAAACCCAAGCTAATGATTAAGAAGTATAAATATATTAAATTTATTGTTGTTATACCATACTTGATCTTATTTAATTTGCATAAAAACGAGAGATTCTTATATTTTATTGAAATATGTAAAGGGTATTATAGGATAAATTTTTTTGTCTTGTCTTTAAATGTGAAAAAAGCTAATAAAGAAAAAAGAGAACCAGACTCTTAAAAATCAACCAAGTATTTCGCAGTTGGTTTGTTTGACCTGTTTTTGTATTAAATTTAACTTCTTTTGCTTGTTGCTATTTCATAATTCTTTGTTTTTTTTTTTGTTGTTAAGTGTCAACCGTATATTTGAATAGGAATTTTGGGTATAGGGTTATCACATGATAAATACATGAAATATGCTCATATTGTTTACTTTTTTACTTGTCCTCAATAATCTTTGATGGGCTTTTTATTAATTTATCTATTTATTTATCATTACAATAAATTGGAAATATGGAGTAGTTACCATCTCATCTGCATCACACTCTCCGAATAAGTACAATGAAAGGAAAAAAAATGTAAATACTTCTTCATGATTTTTCTTTTTTTCTTTTTTAAACTGATCCATTTTCATAATTAAACTTTGCGCTCAGTATTGCTTTAACTTGTTATTAGAGACGCAGTCCGTCTTCAACATGGGCCGATTTGTTAGTAACGATATTTTAAAATTATATTATAATTTTTTTTCAATTTTATAATATAAAATAGAAAAATATATATTTTAAATTAGTTAAATATTTATATTATAATAATTTTATTAAAAATAAAAATTAGACCATTAATATTATATTATTTACATATCAAATCGTCCACGTACATATCTAATGTTTTTTGAAAATTTGTTAACAATATTTAACAAAATGTAGCTCTTCAATTTCCTTATTTTCTTTATTTGATTAGATGGTATTGTAATTTTTTTTTGTGATTAATTATATATGCTTTACGAATAAAAATATTTCAGGTAAGAAAATTTGTTTACTTTATGTTGTTAGATTTGTGGAATGTTTTATAGTTAGAGATGTCCTCATTTGAACATTTTTTCTTTGTCAATTATATTAGTTAAATTTTCTATTTTATATTCTCATGTTACAGATTTTTTATTATAGCAATTTTTTAAAAACATTATTTATAATTAAAGATTTCAAAAGTCTAATAATTATCTAGTAATTTTAAAAAACACCTAGATAAATTATAAAGTCAACTATTAAAAATTAAAAAATTAATTGAAAGGACACCTATGTAAATAAAAGTCAATTACTTAAAATGAAAAATAATTAAATATATGCATGTAACTTGGTCAAATCAACATACTCATTGATTTTTTATTATAGCAATTTTTTAAAAACATTATTTACAATTAAATATTTCAAAATTCTAATAATTATCTAGTAATTTTAAAAAACACCTAGATAAATTATAAAGTCAACTATTAAAAATTAAAAAATTAATTGAAAAAACATCTAGGTAAACAAAAGTCATTTACTTAAAATAAAAAATAATTAAATAGATGCATGTAATTCAGTCGAGTCAAGATACTCACTCATCGAGTTACTAACCAAATGGGAGTGCACAAACTTAAGATCCTCTTTTAATAAAAATATATATTGATTGATTGGGTGTTTGTGACTAATGTATACCTTTTGATATGGGCAAAAAAGTAGCTACAAAACTTAATAAATGTCAGTTGAGCATTAATGGACCATGTGTAATGAGATTAAAGAGGCCCATAATGACTTATGAGTTTACATTTGATGAACCAAAGATAGGGCTAAGATAAGGAACATATAGAGATTGAATAAAAATAGAACTTTATCTGAAAGATAATAAGATAATAGAGATAGAGGTGGTAACCTCCTAAAACACATCCTGATTCGAAGAGGACTCATTTATCCTAAGTGTGTATAAATAAAGGATAGATGACACAACTCAGGTACGCAATTTTATGATACAATTTTCATGTATTCTAGTTTAGGCCATTACTAACAGACACACCCGAGTGTCTTCTAAAGGGTTGAACCCCATGGTTATTAGAAGATTTTCTCTTGCAAGTCAACGAAGACATTAAATTCATGGTCAAATCTCGTCCAACCCTAGGTAATTTGCAACTCTAAACCCAGGTATGTGAATTTGACGTATCAGATTGGCGCAATCTGTGAGAATTTGGATGAAAAGCCATGGTAAACACTCGGTCGACTGCATGTGAAAGAGAAGAAGCACCACTTTTAGAAAGACAATTGAGTATGCCCGCCCCTCAAGAACAAGGGGGGCAGCTAGATCCAAATATACAAGGATTCAACCCTCAACTAGTACATGGAGTGGGAAAACATCAAGGAAGGGCCCCTAGGGAGATGTAGAGGACCTATAATGGCCCTTATGATGCCGATTCGGAGTTCGACGATAATGAGTGAAGGAACCTTAGAGATCTATGCCATAATCTTGAGACTTGAGAGGAGAAGCTCAATCAGCCGGGTCCCTAACCATCGAGAAAATTTAAGGAATAGGCTTCGAAGAAGGGAAGGGCGAAGAAGCCAACCACCACCAGTGGAATATGAAAACCTCTGGGTGAGTCTCATGCAACTACAGGGTAGATTGGAGGAATATAAGAGACACAGAGGGAGAGAGCCCTCCGTAAACTCCCTACCTCGGCAAGGCGATGGCGTAGAAGATGTCATTGAAAGAGAGGTTCAACAACGAATGGAACAAAAATTGATGAACCAAGGCTGTTGCAAACTTGTTGTAATCCCCGAAGCAGATCTAATCATTAATTCTACGACAACATATGCAGTGGTATATAGGACAGTAACACCACCCTTTACAAAGTCCATTATGGACCAACCGCCTCCTGATGGCTTTAAGATGCCTGTTGTAGAAAAATATGATGGTATGGAGATCCCACTAGTCACATGCAACAATTCTAGGCAACTCTCTTACACATAAGTCCATCTGATGTTGTCAAGTGTAAGGCATTTTCCCAAACCTTGAAGGGGCCTGCCCAGGAGTGGTATAGGCAGCTGCCCTGACTTCAATTGGTTCTTTCAGGATAATTGCTCAACTATTTGTCAACTAATTCATTAGGGGAAAGATGCACGCCAAAAGTTCAACCTCATTGATGAATGTTTTCCAAAGAGAAGGTGAAAGCCTTAGGGACTATGTGTCGCGGTTCACTAAGGAAGCTTTGAAGGTCCCTAGTTTGGATCAATTACTTGCCATTATGGCATTGACAAACGAGAAAACTAACGACCACTTGAAGATGACTTTGTCTAAGAAGCCCCCCACCTCGATGAATGAGCTACATAATTGAGTTGACAAGTATATGGTGGTGGAGGAATCCCTCATCAAAGAAATAGGAAAAAGTAATGATAAGAAAAGGAAAGTGGAGGAGTCAAAGGCCTCTGAGTCGGGGAAAAAAAGGGAGAAACTCCCTTTTCTAAGAAAACCATAAGACAAAGGTTCAATGAGTATACCACCACGTTAACATAGCCGAGAGGCCAAATAGTGCTGGAAATTACTTCAGAATCATATGTCTGATGGTCGAAGCCACTAAGGACCGATCCCTCAAAAAGTTATACTTCCCAATATTGTCGATTCGACAAGGATCATGGTCATGACACCAATGATTGTAAAAAACTAAAGGATGAGGTCGAATTTCTTGTGAGAAAGGGGCAGTTGGTCCGGTATGTATATAGAGAATAAACTGAGCCTCAACTGGGCATGAGCTCCTCAACTTTATGGATGCCTTTAATGGGTATAATCAGATATGCATAGACCCGGATGACGACCCGAAAGTATCCTTCATTACAGACCAAGGACTATACTGCTATATTGTGATGCCCTTTGGTCTAAAAAATGCTGGAGTGTCCTATCAAAGATTGGTCAATAAGATCTTTAAATCCCTCGTAGGGAAGAACATGGAAGTCTATGTGGATGACATGTTAGTCAAAAGTATGAAACATGATGATCATATAGCCTACTTGGCCATGTCTTTCGACATCCTTAAAAAATATAAAATGAAGTTGAATCCCTCGAAGTGTGCATTCGGAGTGGCCTCTAGTAAGTTTCTGGGATTGATGGTATCGAACTGCCAAGAGTCCTTTGAGAAGATGAAGGTCTATCTGAACTTCCTACTAGTTTTGACCAAACCAGAGGAAGGGGATGCTTTATATATGTACTTGGTTGTATTAGAGATGGCAGTTAATTAGAGAAAATGAATGTTTGTCCTGTGAAATAATTGTAGAAGGGGGTTATTACTAACTTTTTCTTGAATTAAATTGATATCAACAGTCTAAAACTCAAGAATAATTATATCACCTTACTGATATGATAAAACAATTAGAAAAGTAAAGCAAATTGCAAGATGTAAATGGCAATCAACAATAAATAATTTTATTAACAAACTTGAATCTTACAACTTTTCCTAGTAGTGAACACCAGTTGCAGTTTTTCTTAATACAGTAATACTCAGCTTCAAAACTCTCAAAATGTAAAGTTATGCACGTACAAACTCTTCTCTTCTAAGTTAGCAACTAGAATTCTAACTTTACATATGATTATAATGATAATTAGGAAATAGAACATTCTTAATAGAATTTTAATTGCTTCCTGACTTCCAGCTTTCCATTCTTGATAAACTTCTGACTTGTATAAAGAATTTGATTTTTCATAGGAAAGTAGATCAGTTGCCATCTTCAAAAGATTGTTAGACTCATTTATGAATTGTTGTTACTATCCGTAGACTAAGCTTCCAAATCATCATCGAACTCTAAATCACAAAATCACCTTGAGTTGACTTGGGAGTGTTTAGCTTGGTCAACATTTGCTGATTTCATGATTACTTGTTGTTTCCATGATTACCTATTGTTTTTCCCTTTACCTACTCTTCTGGAAATTACTTGTTGATCTCTGGATTACCTACTGTTTTGTCAAATCAGCAGATAAATGACATTCTTCTTGATTAACAACTAATTTCCATCAGCTAGTAATTGTATTTCCTGATCTTCAAACAGCTGGTAATCTTGAATTCTAGATTTGCTTCTAACTCTTGAACCTTGGCTTCTTTTCACTTACTTCCCAAGATTACAAGTGTTTTCAACTGTACTAAACTATACAATTGCTTCTAAACTTCTGTATGAATTTTACAAGTATTCATCAACTGTTTCTATACAATTAGCTGGTGGTTTGCAAGGTATAAAAACTTCTAAGTATTTCTACACATCATCAATTCTACACATATGATTCCTAACAATCTCCCCTTAATTGATGATGTCAAAACAATAACTTTACAATGATAGACATACTATGAGGTATATACAATGCTTTAAAAATTTATGTAAAAAACAAATAAAACTTACAAGTGTACAAAAGCTTTCAATTGTTCATCCATCCTTGGGCTATTGAGAGTTCATGAAGTTTTCAATTCCTTTCTTCACTATCATCTCACTTTTTCTTCTTTTCACTAGACTGAGAGTAGAGTTCAAGATTTGTTCACACAATGAATTGCCCTTGATTTGACTTATAATTAACTCTAGCAAGTTTGGGGATATATTGTCCATATCTCTATCAAGAACAAACTCTCTAACTTCATGTCGCCAATCCATGTACAATACCCCTTTAGGATGTCTGGACACTGTTGTTGTGTATGTACTAGGATCACCAGCTTTTTTCCTTCTTTGCAGTTCAACTTTAATATCATTCACGAGCTCTTTGTAACCTGATGTTATTCTATCCAACATATTGAGCATCACCCTTAGTTTATAACCATTCTTCATCAGCAAGTGATACTTTGAGTAGTGAATAGAATGTCCATTACACAGATCATAAATTATTTCTTCAGCCTCTGACTTTGGATTTCTTGTGACACATACAATCTTGTTAGCAAGTATCTTTGGATATTTGTAATTTCTGTCAAAGTCTGGAGTTGCATATTCTTCTTCTTCTATGATCATTCTCACTTGTTTCAAAGGCATAACATCAATAAACTCAGGAATAGGCATTAATGCATATTAGTTTTCATCACCTTGAGTTGCTTAATCAGCTATTGTTGGTGGCTCAATATTTTGACTTATTAAAATATAAGGGCTAGTTGAAGATTCTTGTAAAGTAGACTCTCCATGCTCCTCAATGACTTGTTCTCTTGATCCTTGTTGACCTATAGAGCTCCCCCTATGATCCGATCTATCTTGTTTATCATTAAAAGGAGATCTATCCCTTGATTTTTTTTGAGAACTTTCCTTACATTTGTCAATAGGATCATGCCTTCTCTCACTTTGATCTTGTTAGGAATTATAACATTTGATGATGATGTATAAACTTAGAATTGTTACATTTTGTAATTGTACAAGTACCTACAATAGTGTTCTATCAAATACTACTATTAGAGACTGCACGAGACCATAAGAGACTACAAGGAATGCATTTGGAGAATTCAACAAAAGTTAAAGTTGGTCAAACAAAATTAGCCTATTAGAGACTATGTTTTTCGTTCATTAGAGACTAAGTTTTTGGTCATTCGAGACTAAGTGTGAGAACCCAAAAAATAAGAGGAAATTTTGTTGTATGATTTATTTCACTTTATGATTAATTTTTGTATGAAGGTTTAAATTATTTTCTTTCATTATTTTATATTTGTTAATATTTTGGTACGAATAATAAATTCATTAAAGGAAATTTTATGGCAATGTGATGTCCAAAAGTTCTTAAATATATTTTGAACTCAAACCCTTTAATGATTATTTTATTATTATCATATTTCTCTTTATTTGTACTCAAGCACTTATCAAGAGCAAGTGTATTTCTCACGTGGAGAAGAATTTTACGCTACAATAACCGTTTTTGAACCAAAGACGACAGTGAGACAAGAGTATTAATTACACTATGTCAGGATTGAGAGTACGTGACCCGTCAAACCAACTAATCTACACCAACAGTACACTGGATTGTTGGCTATGATTGATGATTGACTGACTTTAGCAGCCGTTGCATCCACCCTTTCTCACAATTCACTTCTTTCTAAAGCTTGTTAGTTTCCTTTCACAGCCAACGACTGAAATCTATTTCCAAATAATCCAACTACTCTTGTTGCTCTACAAGTGAGATATATATATCTTCTGGTTACAACCCTAGCCCCACTTTTAGAAATTTTCTATTCAGTATACCACCAAAATCCAGGATTACTTTCAGAGCAGCTGTCCTTTTTAAAGAACAATCCAAGCTTTAACTTTTTCTTTGAAGCCAAAGAGGTAAGAGCACTACATTAAACTCCTGCTCTGTTCCTGCACTTTTTGTTCTGTTATGCATGCCATGTTTGTGAACATACTAGGTTCATTCACTTCCAAAAGTATAACTTAATGCATGCTTTTAACATCTGGTATTAATGCCTTTTATTTCAAAGCTACCCAAGAGGAGAGTAAGATTGGTTGGCGACCACCTAGTAGACAACCTTTAACTACCGAACATTTCTTTTTATCAGTAATGAAAACACCATGCTTAAGTTTCTTTCAACCTGAGCCCTTGAGGTTTAACAGTGCCTATAAGTTTTGGTAGACGATAAGAATGTTACACACTGCAGAAGAGACATTGAAAGTTGCCCTAGTCGTGGTCACCTGGTGATAACACCACCCTCTGTTGAGTGATGAAGTCACCCCTGTATCGGAGACAAGTTATAGCTTAGTCCCCATCAACGTGAAGTTTGTCCCCAATCGTGGAAATAATCTGTGACGACCCCAAAATCCCTTACCAGACTCTGGGCGCCGTCAATAATTGACAAAAGAACAGTAACAACATCCAAGCATACATATCATTAAATAAGAGAAGTAAATTGTATTTTCTAACACATTCATCCAAAAATAATTCTAACAGCGGAAGTCCATGGGGCCCACACAGGCTTTACAATCTAAACAATTCAAAAATCATCTCACACTTCACTTTTCCCAAAAAAAAAATAACAATCCATAAGAGAGCAATGACAAAGCGGCCACTATGCCATCCTTTCCTTGCCTTTAGCAGACGGCTCAGCCTTCTCGTCATAACCTATAAAACATTATATAATAGCAACATGAGCGATTTACGCCCGCAAGTATATAATCAAGTGTTGGTGGCTTTGAAATGATAGAAATTTTCTTGGCATAGGTGTTTATTAGGATTGGATGGGAACAATGTCCACACTTCTGAGTACTTCGAAGAATAATCTATATATAGCTTCCAGGGTCCCCGAATGACAACGAGGGCTATGACCCTTTACTTGAAAGAAATCTTAAATCGTTAATCTGCCCTCTCTTCATCAAATAGTGCGTCACCTGGCCGGCTTGACCACTATCTGACTTCATTTCATCATCAAACGACATATCAGCCGACCAGCCTAATCGTTTGATTTCATCGTAATGACATACGTAGTCGAAGTAGAAACTTTAGTCTGCGAGGGTTCGGTTACCGATGCTTCAGTTTCCGTTCCCTATCATTCTTAGGCCTAGGGTGCCAGGCAGACGCAACCCATTAGCCTTTAGTTACCCACACGGATATACTTTACAAGTTAGGGTAAGAAGAATTAGGTTCTATTATATCCGTATAGGATTTACCTTGGTGCATTAGCGAATTTGAATGACTAACGTCCGCCCAAAGAATGCTTGAATCTAGAACAACATTTTCACATACATCGGATCAAGAGATCGTACGTTACTTAACTTTGAAGAAAATTTAATCATGAGTATTGTCATAAAAATATCTTAGATACATTACGCATATTGAAGGAATGATCATGCGTATTAATTGAAAGAAATTAGAGTGAATATATACTTGCCTTGGTCCTTAGCTAAAAAATATCAAACTCAAATCACTTGTGAGTGGGACACTTTATAAAACATGCATATAACAATGAGAAATCTATATTTTTGATAAAAATATAGGAGAAAAGATGCACATGTTATGTTCGTGGTCTTTTTAAATGTCTAAATTGACATTCTGAACCTTTGAGGTTTAAATGAATAATTAAGAACATCTTAACATAATTTAAGAAAATAATATTTTATACTTTCAAGGCAAACTGTGCATCAGTGGGTAAACATTTACTCATCGGAGACTAAGAAATATTCTCATCAGGGACTAAGCTTAGCCTATTGGAGACTAAGGCTGACGTCATCAGAGACTAACATATCTCATCAGAGACTAATGTTATCTCTTCAGATACTAACGTATCTCATCAGCGACTAACATTAACTCGTCAGAGACTAATGTTATCTCGTCAGAGACTAACGTATCTCGTCAGAGACTAACATTAACCCATCAGAGACTAATGTTATCTCGTCAGAGACTAACGTTTACGTTGTTGGAGACTAACTTGGAATCTCCCAGGGACTATTTTATAGGGTCAGAGACCAACTCCAACCCGTCGGAGACTAAGTTTAGAACTTGTCTCAGATACAGTGGTGTCTTCCTCGCTCATCCACGGGTGGTGTTCTCACCAGGTGACCAAGACTATGACTAGGGCAACTCCTAACATCTCATCTGCAGTAAGTAGCATTCTTATCATCTACCATAGCTCATAGACGCTACTACACCTCAAGGACTCAGGTTGAAGAAAACTCAAGCATTGTGTTTTCATTATTGATAAAAGAAATGTTTGGTAGTTAAAAGTTGTTTACTAGGTGGTTAAAGAGGATAGCTTTTGAAATAAAAGACATTAATATCAGATGTTAAAAGCATGCATTAAGTCATACTTTTGGAATTGAATGAACAAGGTATTAAATGTGACATGCATAATAGAACAAAAGTGTAAGAAAAAAGAGCAGGACTTTAATATAATGCTTTTACCTCATTGGCTGTAAAGAAGAAGTTAAAAGCTTGAGTTGTTCTTCCAAAAGAGAGTTGCTTTGAAAGCGAACCTGGATTTGGTGGTATACTGTAAAGAAATTTATAAGAGTGGGGCTAGGGTTGTACCAACAGAATATATATATACATATATATATATATATATCACTTGTTGAGTAACAAGAGCTGTTGAATTATTTGATACTTGATTTCAGCCGTTCGCTGGAAAAAGGCAATAACAAGCTTTAGACTGAATTGATTGGTTTGAGATGGTGATGTTGCGGCTGTTAAAAGTCAGACGGTCATCTTTCATAGCCCACTCTAGTATACTGTTGGAGATGATATGCATTAATTGCCTCTTGTCTCACAGCAGTCTTGGATTCAAAAACGGGTACTGTAGCCGTGTGCCGCCTTCCCCACGTGAGGAAGTATAAACTTACTCTAGATAAGTGATTGAATAACAATAAGGAGAAATATGATAATAATAAAATAATCATTGAGTTCAAAAATGTATTTAAAAACTTTTGGACATCACATTGCTATAAGATTTTCTTTAAGATAGGAATTTATTATTCACACCCAAAATAATAACAAATATAAAATAGGAAAAGAAAATAATTTAAACCATCATTCATGAAATTAATCATAAAGTGAAATAAATCATACAACAAAATTCATCTTGTTTTTTGGGTTCTCACATAATCCCTGGGACATTCCAAGTTAGTCTCCGACAGTTTTGGAATTAGTCTCCGACAGACAAATTTTGTTAGTCCCTGATGAGAAGATTTCCTCAGTCTCCGATGGAGGAAATTCCTTTAGTCTCTGATGAGCAAAGTATGTTAGACTCTGACGAGACAATTTTTCTTAGTCTCCGATGAGTAAATGTTTTCCTGAAGAGTTTGGCGATAGCCAACTGAGTTTGGTGCTGAACAATTTATCCACTGACGCGTTAGGCGGCACTAAAGTGAGTTTGGCGGTAGTCAAATAATTTTACCGAGGAGTTTGGCGATGATCGAGGTCATCCCCTGATGGCCGGAGAACATCCCCTAATGACCAAAGGTCATCCCCTGATGGTCGAAGACTGTTCCCTGATGGACAGACATCCCCTGACGGCTATATCACATTCCTTGTTGGATGAGACTGCAACCCCTGATGACCACTTTTCATGCTTCAATTTTTATCCACTGATGCGCAGTTTTCCTTGAAACTATAAAATATTATTTTATTAAATTATTTTAAAATATTTTTGATTATTTATTAAACCTTAAAGGTTCAGAAGGTCATTTTTGACATTTAAAAGTTCATGGACATCACACTTGCATCTTTTCTCATATTTTTATCAAAAATATAGATTTTTTATGTTATATGCATGTTTTACAAAGTGTCCCACTCACAAGTGAATTAAGTTTGATTTTAACTACGGACCAAGGCAAGTATATACTCACTCTACTTTCTTTCAATTAATACGCATGATCATTCTTTCGATATGCGTAATGTACCCGAGATATTTTTAAGTCTACATTCATGATTAAATTTCTTTAAAATTAAGTAATGTACTATCTCTTTATCCGATGTACATGAAAAATGTTGTACTAGAATCAAGCATTCTTTGGGCGGATATTAGCTATTTAAATTCGCTAACGCGCCAAGGTAAATCCTATACAGATAGAAAAGACTTAATCTTTCTTTTCTCACCCCATACTTGTAAAGTATATCCGTGTGGGTAACTAAAGGCTAACGGGTTGCGTCTGCCTGGCACCCTAGACCTAAAGATGATAGGGAATGGAAACTGAGGCATCGGTAACCGAACCCTCGTAGACTAAAGATTTTGCTTTGACTACGTATGTCATTATGATGAAGTCAAACGATCAAGCTGGCCGACTGATATGTCGTTTGATGAAGAGATGAAGTCAGATAATGGTCAGGCTGGCCAAGTGACGCACTATCTGATGAAGAGAGGACAAGTGAATGATTCAAGATTTCTTTCAAGTAAAGGGTTAGATCCCTCGTTATCATTTGGGGACCCTGGAAGTTATATATACATATTCTTCTTTAAAGTTGTGTGGACATTGTTTCCCTCCAACCGTATAAACACTTAAGCCAAGAAAATTTCTTCTATTTCAAAGCCACCAATACTTGATTATATAGTTGTGGGCGTAATTCACTCATGTTACTATTATATAATGTTTTATAGGTCATGGCGAGAAGGCCAAAACGTCTGATAAAGGCAAAGAAAGGATGACATAGTGAACGTTTTCTCATTGCCCTCTTATGGATGGCATTTCGAGAAAGAGTGAAGCGTGAGACGATTATTGAATTGTTTAGGTTGTAAGGCCTGTGTGGGCTCTCATAGACTTCCATTGTTAGAATCTTATTTTGGACGAATGTAATAGAGAATACAATTTACTTCTCTTATTTAAATGATATGTATGCTTGGTTGTTATATGTGTTCTTTTGTTAATTTTAGACTGCGTGTGAAGTCCGGTAAGGGATTTTTGGGCTGTCACAATTGGTATCAAAGCCCAAACAACTGTTATGAGATCACGGTCTCTACTGGAGAATGGAATGGGATTTTAGAGTTTTAAGGAGGAACCATGAGGTATAAAAATAGGAAGAATGGGATGCCAGGACCTAAGTAGGACTTAGTGCAAACCATGCATTGCATTAGTATTCATGTTAAACTCTGTGTTAAGTTAAACCTGTTCCCAGACTAACTGAGGCTATGTTCACTTGTAGATGACTTCAAGACGTGACAGTAAGGACGGAGCCCCTATGATCACTAGTCCTGACTAGGGGCATGCTCCTGACCACCCAAGACATGCGGACATCCCTCCTGCCCCCATCACGGACGATGTTGAGGCCCAGAAGGAGGCATTCCTCGAGCAGCCACTTGCTGTTGCACCTACATCACATGACGATGCTGGCCCTTCGAATTGCCGTAAGCGCTTGCACCCTAATGTTATCCGTGGATCACCACCACCCCCTGGTGCCCGATGGCGTGTGACTCCACGGAAGAGGGTAACCAGGGCGGTGCAATTGATACATTTTGAGATTTCTCGGATCTCTGATGAGGATTTGGAGGACGCTGAAGACCCCACAAATCTAGAAGATGATGACAACCCCACTGAGCCAGATGATGCCGATGACCCTGCTGACTCAAAAGATGCCAATGCCCTCACTAACCCATCTGAGAGGACAGATTCCTCAGTTCCCTCGAGGAGCCGTTCTCCTCCCCACTACCAGTTGGGTACGCCGCCGCAGTCACTAACACGATCAGGATCTCATTCTGTCTCAGTACATACCATACCTTTTGCTCCAGCTTTGCCATCAGCAGAGCAGCCAGCTCCACTACCCGCCATGCTGCCTATACCACTAGCAGTATTGCATGATGCATCGCCCGTCGTCCCACCTGCCGCACCGCCTCTAGAAGTGCTAGTGCCCATGCTATTTCCAGACAGATCCTGCCTTTATCTTCAACGTAGAGTTTGCCTGATACATGCCGAGATGGAAACACGCAACAACGGGTTGATTCATCGCTCCGTTGCACATCAGAGGACCAACCGACTCCTTGACCTATGGAGGGTCTCATATCAGGACATGTCTCTAACCCTCACTGAGGCACTAACGGAGGCACTGATCTTGGTGAGAGACTACTTCAGGCTTCCACATTCCACTGCAGCCGACCGGGATCGTTTAATGCATAGCCTCATGCAGAAGGTCAAGGAAGCGTGCCGCTTTGTGCGCAGAATGTTGGAAGAACTAGATCGCAAAGCTTTATATTAAATATATTTTATAATGCTAATTCAAGCCCCCAAGTTTTGTAAATAGGCTTCAGAGTTGATTTCTTTTGTTATGATAGCTACGGTAGCCATAAATATATTTTGGCATGGCTCCCACAGTTTTCAATCAAAGCTCTGCTAGTGTTGAAGCGAGATTATAAATCCCTCTTTTGTACCCCTTTAGATATCATTAATATTATGGGTTTTTTTTCATCTTTAAAACTCCTGCAAGTTGTGCACGAATTATTTTTGAATGCATCTAATTGTCATGATATGAGTTTATATGTATTGTATGAATTTTTTTCTTACGATAGGAGAATGAAAGAAGGAAAAAAAACCATGGACATTAATTATTTACTTGCTCACTTGTAGAAAATGCCTCCAGTACAAAAACCACTAACTACTCGAGCTAGGAACACCAGTGCCAACCGCAACACGGATGGTCAAGGTGACCAAGGAAGTACCAACCCAAACGTTAATCGAAACAACAACGATAACCAGGACAATCCCATCACCCTATTGATGAACAAGATTAGAGAAGCAACTCAATAGAATAACAACCCACCGCAAGTACATCCTAGGAGGGTAACATTCAAGGACTTTACAAATTGCTGCCTGCCTACTTTCAACGGCGAAGGAGGTCCCACTGTTGCTCGAACATGGATCAAGGAAGTCAAGAAGGCCTTCCGAATTTCCTGGGTAAATGAGGACCTCAAGATTGAGTATGCCACATACTTGCTGAAAGGAAAAGCGAACTATTGGTGGGAAGCCACATAATGGTGAAAACTAGCCAAAAAGCTAGTAGTCAGAGGAAGGGAAGCATCTGATCAAGGCTTCACCTGGGAAGAATTTAAAGAGATCTTCAACAGCGAGTACTTTCCAATTAGCACTGCTGACGATCGCAGTTCCTCAAACTAAAATAGGGAAGTATGACGGTGGAGGAGTACAAGAGGAAATTCAATGAGCTCTAGAGATATGCTCCACACGTAGTGGATACCAAGAGGAGAAAGGCAAGAAGGTTCGAATATGGTTTGAACCCCTGGCTTCAGGACAAGATTGTTGTTCCGTGCTTAGACACTTACGCAGAAGTCGTTCAGTAGATGAAGGTAGTAGAAAGGAGTAGTAAAACACTCAGGGAATTCCATCGGGAGAACCGGAAGGATGGCAAGAAGAAGGGAACCAACAACAACCACCACTAGAACAACAGAGGAAATGGTGGAGGAAACAGAAGACCACATGCAAATGTGGTGATGATAATGCAAGAAGAAGGAGTGAACCAAAATGATAATAAAAGGAAAGGGAACTTCGGTAATAGCAGCGGGGGAGACAACTAGAGGAGAGACACTGCTTGTGCCAATTGTGGAAAGAATCATGGGACTTCCCCATGTTTGAAGGGCACGAACACGTGCTACAAATGCCACCAGCCTGGGCACTTCTAGGTAAATTGCCCAAGTTATACAACCGCCACTGCCAGAGTGGAATACTGTCCTTAGCAGAAGCCGCAACAACAACAACAATCTAGACCCCAAGGCACTAGCTGCACTTTGGCGACTGTAAGGACATGTTATACTTGTGGCATGGAGGGACACATTTCTCCAAACTGCCCACTGAAGAAAGGCATAGGAAAGCAACCACTTTCCTAGGCTAACACTGTACTAGTCCATCCACAAGCTAGGACCTTCAATATGATTGTGTAGGATGCACTGAGGTCCGACAACATAGTGACAGGTACGGTATTAGTCAATTCAGTTCTAGTGCATACCTTATTTGATTCCGATGCGACCAAGTCTTTTATAGCTAAACGCTTGCTTAAAGACATTAATATGACTCCTTAATGCCTAGAAGTATGTGACGACCCCAAAATCCCTCACTAGATTAGGGCTTCGTCAAAAGTAGGAAAACATAACCATCCATTCATATAATAAATACTAAAAGAAACAATAGTAAAGAGTTATTACAACCCAAATATTACATTTTCAGCGGAAGCCATTCTATCTTTATACTATAATACAAAACATCATTTCTCAGATCATCCTCCGTCCTTCCTTCCTTATCGACACTACAAAGGGTTAGCCAGCCTCAGTAACTGATCATCTTTGCCTTCCCTTTGTCAGAGTGCTCAGCCTTTATATTTTGGCCTGGAAGATATTAAAATTCAACAAGAATGAGCGATTTACGCTCAGCAAGTATATAAATAATTTGGGAAAGCGAATCTGGAATGTTTCAAAGGATTCAATTCTGTTAAGAGGCTTGGTGGAACAATACTAATGCCTCAAAATCTTTTAAGGATCTTTAGGATTACTGATCATAAGCAACTGTGTAATCCTTCTTAAAACAAAGCATAACTTCCTTGAAGTAAAAAAAAAAAAAATCCATCGGGGGCTAAAACCGTTGGATCTGCTAACCATACGGTATACAGCTGGCCTAATTATGTTCGCATGATCCCTTCTTGTGTGAACGTACGTAGTCACATAAAATTCCTCTAGGTCAGGTGAAGAACAAATTAGCACCTTTCCTTTCCTCTAGCAATTCATGTGGCATAACCCATTTAAGGGACATAACATTCTCATTTACTGCATAGATATAATATTGAAAAATAGCTGATAGAGCAAAGCTTCTTTATATCCATGCACTTTCATTCATATCATGCTAGCGGAAATTAAGGCATAACATACTCATTCTTAAAAATAATTGAAACATATAATCAAGTCTTGCACGCATATCGAATCAAATGATATTGCGTTAAATTGAAATAAGCATCAGATTGAATGTATATACTTGCATCAACTTGCAATAAACATAAGATTGTGAATATACTTGCCTCGGTCGTTTGCACAAAATCAAACTCAAATTACTCGTGAGTGAAGATTCTATAAATTATGCAAGTAATATTTTAATACCTTAATAAGAATTTATGAAAGAAGAAATGTGTATGTGATGTCCTTAGAATGTCTTAAATCTGACATAATAACATCATGAAATAATTTTAAGAAAATAATGTTTTACAGTCTTAATGACTGACTGTACATTGAGGAATAATCTTCTTATTATCAAACTCGTCTAGGACTGATATCCTTAGCCATCAGAGACTAACATATTCTTGCCCATCAGAGACTAGAAAATTCCTCCATTGGAGACTAAGAATTCCTTCATCGGAGACTAGGAAATTTTGCCTGTCAGAGACTACGGACGACGCAATCAGAGACTAAACTTAGCCTATCAGAGACTAAGGGTGATGTCATCGGGGACTAAACAACTTCATCAGAGACTAATGATGTCATCGGGGACTAAGCTTTAGCCTGTCGGAGACTAAGGCTGACGTCATCGGGGACTAAACAACTTCATCAGAGACTAATGACGTCATCAGGGACTAAGCTTTAGCCTGTCGGAGACTAAGGCTGACGTCATCGGGGACTAAACAACTACATCAGAGACTAATGACGTTATTGGGGACTAAGCTTTAGCCTGTCGGAGACTAAGGCTGACGTCATCGGGGACTAATAGAATATCTCATCAGAGACTAAGAATATCTCGTTAGAGACTAAGAATATCTCGTCAGAGACTAACATTAGAGCTTGCTTTTGCTACCATGGAAAGCTTATCATGAATACACTCAGCCAAGGATGTCTCATGAAGATGCAAAAGAATATAAATTTAGCATAAATCTATGATGCTGTGCATAAAAGAAACCAAGTAAAGTATCAGGTTCTTACCTCTTTGTTCTTAAAGGTGAAATCAAACCTTGTTTGAGAATAATTTTCCAAAAGAAGAATCTTGAGAATTTATGGAGGTGACAAGTTTAAGTGAAACTCTTAAAAGGGAAATTTTGGTAAAGGAATTAAAATTTTATCTCGAATGGGGTATTGTTTTCCCAGTGAGATGTCGAGAACTTATAGAAGGGGGGTTGAATACAAGTTCTTTGAATACTTTTCGAATTTCTTGTTCTTTAAGAAATTAAACTTTCTTGTGGAATATAAAGAACAAAAACTCAAATCAATTTATAAACAATTGCTATATTGATTTCACAACTGATTACAAATTCTAACAATCATAATAAATATGATCATCAGCTTCTTTTCTATTCTGTAAGGAAAAGATGCAAAACTATGAAAAACCTATACAGCTTCAAAAATACAATTCTCTGTAAACCTAATTACAGCTTCTGTAACAAATGAATTACTATTAACTCAGTTCCTATTCTGAATAAAATTCAGCTTATTCGAATCAAATACAATCTTTCCTTTTTGATAGGAACAGATTTCTGGTTAGTTTCCTTACCAGCTACGTCTTCAATAATATCTTGCTTTACGTGGAAGACATTCCTTTTTAATTCAAACTCTGTATCTTTCAGGAAATAAATCACGATTAGTCCCTGATGCTTCATCTTTAGTCTCTGGTGACATCATTATTAGTCTCTGGTGCTTTTAGTCCCTGATGACGTCAGATTATGTAATCTCCGATAGAGTTATTTAATCTCTGATGATTTAAGGATTGGTCTCCGATGACGTCAGCTTAGTCTCCAACTTCTTTAGACTTATTCTCTGAAGACGTAAGCCTTAGTCTCCGATAGGCAAAACTAGCTCCGATAAATAAAAAATCCTTAGTCTCTGACAAGTTTTCCTAGTCTCCGACAAGCCTTTTTGTAAACTCCAACGAATCAAATACATACTTCGACTTTCTGAAGCTTCGATACACCATTCCAAAAGTTACTTACAAATAAAAAACAATTATATCTCTTTACAAAGAATGAATGAATTACAAACAAAGAGATAACTGCTAGCTACAAAACTTCAGTGTTACTAATTAACACTTTCTATACATTTGTACTCTAAGTAATCTAAAGACAATCATCATCAAATGTTCTAAAACCTAACAGGTATTTATAGAGTTTAAGAGCAGTAAGCTAAGGTTAAGCTTTAAGATAAAATGATTGGTTAATTTGGACGGTAAAACGACTGTTCATCATGACTTTTTGACAGCAAACAGCTACTGTCCTACATGCATGAAGACTTAGCCACCTAAACAGTTTCTAATCAAACACGTAATCACCAATCTTATGTAACCCTCTCCTCTTACTCCATGCTGATCAATATATTCTGATATGGGATTTGCTAATCCCCTTTTTTATACCTTTTTAAGGAACTTAACCTCATAATCATGGATATTACATCATCATAAAATTTTCATTGTAGATATGAATTCATTTTAAAAAACTAACCTTCATGCAAAAATATAATAACACAGAATAAAATTATGTTAGTGCAATATAAGCTCAAGTGTTTATAGAAGGAGGGGGGGTGAATACAAACACCTAAAACTTTTCGCACTTTTAAACTTAAAAACGCTTACTGGAAAATAGCTGCAATAAACAGAAAACCTATAAGAAATGAACACACATATTCAAGTTAAAATAGTTATATTAAAACTTGGGGTTTTTCTGGAAATCTGTATAATCACAACTGTGATTTACAGCTACAAATTCTATGTTTAAATACACAGCTTCTCACACTCACTAGCTTCTAACTTTCTTTGAAATATTTCTCGCAAGATCTATTACAAAGCTTCTCTCTAGTGTTTCTGTGCTTCGGTATTTGTTTGATCTGTTGGAAAGATTCAATCCATGTGTTTTATGTTGTAATGAGAACTCTGTTGCTTATATGTTGATCAGTGGATGAAATCACCTGCTTGACATGTGCTGCTTTTCTCAACTTAGCTGCAAGTATGTCACATCGTAGCCCTATGTGTCAAATTGTTGCATGCTTTGTTGCTACTTTTTCTTCCCCTGATCTGTGTGCATTTAATGCGTGAGAGTTCTCATTGGATGAAGAACAAGCTTCAAGAAATATCTTTCTAGTTGATATTTCTTACTTTTGTAACACGTTACGTTGATTTTCGTGTAAGTACTAATGACGGGTGCATACTGTCATAACCATCCATTAACTACCAGCCCTGCTAGACTTTGATCAGTGCTTCTGGATCCCCTGATGCTTATTGACTAGATCAGGGCTTCAACTTTCACTTGAGATTAACTCAGTGCTACTTGACCCTGATGGTTATGACTGACGGCATACACTGATGGCTTCCACTGTTGTCATGTTGGTCATTCCCCCTGATGGGTTGGCCTAACACTGACATGTCCTGAAGTGTTTCCCTGACGGGTTGGTTTGTCTTCGTCATCCCCTGACAGGTTTCCCTTGATTGGTTCCCCTGATGAGTTCCCCCTGATGGGTTCCCCCTGAATGGTTCCCCCTGATTGGTTCCACCTGATGAGTTCCCCTGACGGTACTTAATCAACGTAACTTTGTTTAGAATATCTGATGTGCGTAATACTTTGATTGTTAACAAGTAACATCAGACATTCTTCTTCACTTTTTCAAGTCCTTTGGATGTTCCATTTTCTGACTTGCCTTGTGAAGTTATTGACCATCCACTGATGAATAAGTTTATCATCAGTTGATACAAAACATGTACTGATCTTAAGTTTATAAAATACCTCAAGTATTTATAGTTGCACAATTTATTACATAATCATCATCATCATCATTTGACTCTAACAATCTCCCCCTATTTATGTTTATCAATTTGAAAACCATAAATCCTTAGATGCACTGATGATGATGTCAAAACCAATACTAAATTCATGAAAGAATTTTGAATGTACTAATAAAAGAATTTATGTACAAGTGTTTTCCTATAGCTATTACAAAAAGAATGTTGTATTAGACATCAGGATCCATTTTCCTTTTTGCTGAGACAAAGGGCAATGGATAACTTGATTCCATTGGTTGGGAGTCACTTCCAAGGCCTTCTCTTCTTTGATCTGGGTTTTGATCAGGAATCCTTAGTCTGTTGTCTTCTCCTCCTGCTTCCAGTTGCTCCACCTCCCTTTGAAGAAGTTTTCTGAAGTTGACAATGTTGACATTGTTGTTGGATTCCAAAGCTTGAAGGACAGATTTTATTTCTAGAACATTGGCTGCAGCAAGTTGTGACCAATAGAAGGTAATGATCTCCCCCTTTTTATCTTTGAATTGAACACCCATGGGGCTAGTGATCATTTTTGGATATTCTTTGAATCCCTTCACTGGTGACACATCCCTTACTACAGTGTTCCCATCATCAGCCTTGGTTTCTTCAATCTCCTTCAATACTTTCTGAGTCAGCAGGAATTTGAACTTGATGACATGTTCATTTTTGTGATAAGCTATTTGGCTTAGAACATGCATCGCTTCCTCCAGGTCGAGGCCATCAACGTCTTTGATCCTTATGCTTTTCTCCTGCCCATCAGTGGATCTATAAAATAATTTCAGTGGTCTTTCCAAGGCTGTGGGTAGGCTCCTTTCATCGTTGATGGCTCTCCTCAGCTTGTCGATCATCCCTCTCATGTCTCTGTTAGCCTTTGTAGATTTCGAGATCAGGTTTAGAATCAGTCCTAATTGTTCAGCATCCATTGTCCTAAATCAGTCCATTGTAACATTGAATTCTGACCCACTCTTTAGTTGTACTGTTATCAGCTGATCCCTTTTATTGTTGAACCTGACATCTATACTTTTTATGGAGAACATAAATGTCAGGTTTTTGTGCCTTTCTTCTTTGAGGGATTCAGCTAGGGTGGGTGGACCATATTCTTTGGTAATAAGAGAAGGTGCTTTGTCCTTGGCTTCAGATGACTTAGGTTTGGTGGCATCAGGGTCTTCGGTTTTGTCTTGATTTTTATCCCCTAATGCACCTTTAGGGTTTTGAGATCTTTTTGGCTGAGGTTTCCTAGAGGTCCTGGGCCTGACACTCTTCTTCTTCTTTGCTTCCTCCTGTTCCTTTGCCATTTCCCTCTCTTCATCTTCTTGAAGTTGCTGTGCAAATAGTGCATCAGCTTCCATTAGCTTTTTATCTTGAGGGTAGACCAACTCCACTTTCCCATCAATTACAGCTTCAACGGGTGTTGGAAAGTGGGTTGTCTTCATGGCATCTCCAAGTAGCTTAGGCCCTGATTGAGTATTTGATTTCTTCTTTGGTTCCTCAATCAGGATACCCTTCCCTTTATCCTTGGATTTTGGAGCAGGAATAGGAGCAGTCACATCCCCTTATGGTTGACTTGATTTCTCATAAACATCCCCTGACGACTACTTGGTAGATTTTTCCCCCTTTTTGACAGCATCATCAGTGGGAGTTGAGAGTCGGGATGTGACTTGAAGAACTTGTTGCAAAGTGCCAACCATAGAATGTTGCAGAGTTTCCATGTTGGTCTGTTGGGAAGTGAGATCAACAAGCTTTTTGTCTACCGTGTCAGCTTGTTTCTTCATCCGTTGTAGAGTGACTGGTGACAAGGGAGTCGACAACTTGCTGTACATTTTGTATCTTTGATGAAAAATGTGTATACAATTTTTGATTTTCTATATCTATTGACTGACCAATCATGATCTGTGACTTTAACACTTTGATCAAGATGGGATCAGTGGTCCTAGCTAACTCTTACTTTAACAGCTGTACAGTGTCCAACATTTGATTCTGCTGAAAGTACAAATCAACTCCGATGAACTGGGAAAAATCATCTTGTGGAGCATCATCTTCATCACTTTTAGAGCTTGAAGTAGTATATACTGTAACTGTGTTTTCTCTCTGTTCTTTATTTACAAGGATCTCATCCTTATCTCTCTCATCCTTTCCTTTTTCTTTGCCTACTAAGGCATCACTCTCATGTTCTCCTTTTTCTTTGCCTACTAAGGCAGTACTCTCTTGCTTTCCTTTTGCCAAAGTCCTCTCAAGGGATTGACTTTGCCTCTCTACACCAAGTATTCTCTCAGTCTCACTCAAAATTGTCCTAGAGGGGCTCTTATGGGCTTGGAAATCATCAACTGTGGCCAGTTCAAGTGATGTATTTATAGATTCTGGTTCCACAGTTGTGATAAGAGTAGGAGAAGAAGTAAAATGTGTATGTATAATTGGAAAAATGTATGTTTCTATAGAGGAAGTATATACAATTGGGGGTACATAAAGAGTTATTGCTGTAGTATGTACAGTGGAGTGTATGTCCCCTGTCTGATCATTAGTGTTTGTATCAAGTAAAAATGAGTCAACTATTTGAGAATGTTGACTACCAAACACTGTGTCAGAGAATGTTGGCTCCTCCACGTATTGAGAATGTGGAGAATCTGATTGTATAACACTTAATGTTTGTGCCATTATATCTGAAGAAATTTGAGGAACAGAGAAAGAAGGAAGTGGTGTAGATGGGAGTGTTGGCTGAGTCACTGATCAAGGAGGTGATTCATCAAAAGATGCTGTAGAAGAATGCTTATGACTCATGTTGATCATATTGAGAAGCTTCTAAACTACAACATCTCGAGTGGTGTGTGCACTCACTGTGTCAGATATCTACAACTGGCTCTCAGAGACCCTGATGATAGGTTCATTAGTGTCTATGGTCAGTGTATGTGCCTCACTCAATTGTGTCCTTGGTTGGGGACTATTTTCAATAACTAATTCCTTTTGAGAGGAACTAGTTAGAAATATGTTTATTTCCTTATCAAAAGCAACATCCTTTTGAGAGGATACTGCCTGGTCAAGCTGTTGGGTAACACTCGTGGCTCCCTTCTTCTTCTTACGCCTGTAGCCAATCACTCTCTCTCCTTGCTCCCCCTCAGTTGATGTGGTAACTTCACTAGGTTTTCTTTTAATCCCAATAGTTTTTTGGGAGACTATTGGTTGGGCTGTTGAGACTGGTTGGGAAGAAATTGGTTGTTCTACTTGGGTAGGCAGAGAGGTAGTTGTTTTCTCTGTCGTAGTAGATGAAGGTGAAGAATATACAGTTTGAGAAGTAGAAGGTGAAGAATTTACTACCTGTACCATATGCTACAAAAGTGCAAATGTTTTAGTTGTATACGATTTCTTCATTATTTCTACAAACAATTTCTTTGTTTGCTTGTATGTCTGTACAGGTATATCGTTCTCAAAAGAAAAATTAGTAATTTGGTCTTTAATAATCATAAACAAAAATCTTGTATAATATACTTCAGTTTTCCTATTATTAAAATTACCTAATTTATTTACAAGGTCATCAAAGATTATTTTACCTACATTTATATCTACATTATTAATCATGGCGTATGCTATTTTCAAGGTTAAGGAGGTAAAAACCTCAAAGTTAGAGCACTTACCAGAGAACGCCTTGGTGATTGTATCAAATAGGTAAATCTCCCGCTTAACATTCACCCTCTTGAGGTCTTTGAACTTTAACATTGCGTTGGGAGCAGCATTATAGCCCAATTCCCTCAAGAAATCTAGTAGGTCTGCATCACTGGGTGCGTCCACCAGATCTTGAGTATGTAGTCCCAAAGCAGAGTTAAGTCTGGAAAGGGTTATTTTCCCTTTCTTAGAGGAAACTTTGAATGAGATTCCCTTGACCACATCAGGCCTAGTGGTGGAGTACATGAACTTGGCACTCGTCCATAGTTGAGACAGTGCTTCCCCTGACATTTCTTCATCGGTAAAGATGGCATTACTATACTCTGAGTTGAGTAGATAGTTCATTATTGGTTTAAAGCATTCATTCACCTCATCAATTCAGAGAAACCCACATAGTTCGTGGGTGGGACTGTCAAGTTCCTAGGAATCTGTTGGCATGCCATGGATGCTTTGAAGAATTGAAGTTCTAGGGTTTCCGTGAAAATGAGAGAGAAGAAGAAGAAAACTCAAGCAAATATCAGATAAAGATTAAATGTTTTGGGGAGTTTTAAAAAGTAGGAGAGATAGAGTATTAATACCCGCCTATTGACGTTTGAAAACTTTTCCTGAAAACACGCCATCAGGGAGTCAGTTCAGTTTCTGTGATGACACGTCATCAGTGAGAGTAAATCTAAGTGATGAGTTGTCATCACTTAACTGACCGTGAATCCCGATGCAGTAAAAAAATTTAAACTTACCTTGATGATTTACTGTAAGTACATACACTGACCGTGATGCACAAGACGGATACCCTGATTCTGACGCAGAGGTCGGACACCCTGACCCTTACGTACGAGTCGAACACCCTGACCCTGACGAGCAAGCCGGACACCCTGACCCTGATGCGTCCTTAAGGAAGCCCTGCCCCTGATGCACCAGTCAAAACAAAAACAAAATAGCAAAATGCAGAATATACAAGTATATACATATTTACAATTTGAACATATATAACCACATATCAATTGATTTTATCAAGAACTTATGAAATGAGATAGAAATACCAGAACTTAGGAATTTGACTCTGACCCTGACGCATAGTTCACCATTCCTATCTCTCCCACAAGATTTAAAAACGTGGCTTCATCAAGAGTTTTGGTGAATATGTCTGCCAGCTGCTGATTTGAAGGCACAAACTGTAGTTCAATATTCCCATTCATAACATGATCCCTGATAAAATGATATCTGATTTCTATATGCTTGGTTCTGGAATGTTGCTTTGGATTTTTAGCAATGGCAATGGCACTTGTGTTATCACACCTTATTGGAATCTTGGAATAGTTCAGACCATAATCTATTAGCTGATTTTTCATCCATAGAATTCGTACACAACAACTTCCAGCTGCAATATATTTAGCTTCAGCAGTAGATGTAGAGATTGAGTGTTGCTTTTTGCTGAACCAAGATACAAGCCTTCCTCCTAGAAATTGACAGTTTCCTGTTGTACTCTTTCTGTCAATCCTGCATCCTCCAAAGTCAACATCAAAATATCCTAGTAATTCAAATCTAGACTCCTTTGGATACCAAAGTCCCAACGATGTAGTGCCCTTGATATATCTCAAGATCCTTTTTACTGCAATGAGATGAGATTCTTTTGGGTCAGCTTGATATCTTGCACAAAGACATGTTGCAAACATTATGTCTGGCCTGCTTGCTGTCAGATACAGCAATGATCCAATCATTCCCCTATAAATCTTCAAATCAACTTTCTTTCCATTTTTATTAGGGTCAATCTTGGTTGCAGTGGCCATAGGTGTCTTTGCTACTTTTGAGTCCTCCATATCAAATTTCTTGAGAAGTTCTTTGGCATATTTTGTTTGATGAATGTAGATTCCATCAGAGACTTGTTTGACTTGTAATCCCAAGAAATAAGATAACTCTCCCATCAAGCTCATTTCATATTTGCTTTGCATGAGTTTGGAGAACTTTTCAAACAGCCTTGTGTCAGTGGATCCAAAAATAATATCATCAACATAAATTTGAACCAAAATCAGATGACCTTGGTGTTGTCTAAAGAACAAGGTTTTGTCAATTATACCTCGTGTAAACTTGTTTTCCACTAGAAACTTTGACAGTGTGTCATACCAAGCTCTAGGTGCTTGCTTCAGTCCATAAAGTGCCTTTTCCAGTTTGTAAACATCATTTGGAAACTTTGAGCATTCAAACTCTGGAGGTTGTTGGACATACACCTTCTGCTCCAATTTCCCATTTAGAAAAGCACTTTTCACATCCATTTGATAAACTTTAAAATTTGAATGTGCTGCATAAGCTAAGAAAATTCTTATAGCCTCAAGTTTGGCTACTGGTGCAAAGGTCTCATCAAAGTCAATCCCTTCTTCTTGAAGATATCCTTTTGCAACCAGTCTTGCTTTGTTTCTTACAACAATGCCAGCTTCATCCATCTTATTTCTGAATACCCACTTAGTACCTATTATAATTCTTTCTTTGGGTTTAGGTACAAGCTTCCATACTTGATTTCTTTCAAATTGATTTAGCTCTTCCTGCATAGCCAAGATCCAGTCTGCATCTTGAATAGCTTCTTCAAACTTCTTTGGTTCAATTTGAGAAAGAAAGCAAGCATATAGGCATTCATTAGATGTTGCTTTCCTGGTCTGCATTCTCTTGCTTAGGTCACCAATAATCAGATCTGTTGAGTGACTTCTGGCCCATTTAGGATTAGAGATGTGTCTTGATGAGCTTGCTTGACTATCATCTCCTCCCTTTAAGCCTGTGCTCCCAACTTCTGAAAACTCTCCCCCTGAATTAGTGGATAATTCAAGGTTCAAGCTATCCACTGATGGTGCATGTCCTGATGAATGATCCCCTGATGAAGTATCTCCTGATCTGTTGTCCAGGAAATTGACTCTCTCTGCTGAAGGAGCTTCTACATTGTTTGGATTGACATCAGGAATGGATAAATTCTCCATTTGTCTGCACACATCAGCTTCAGTCTCTTGATAATCATTTTCATCTTCATTTTTTCAAACCTGAATTCTTCATAAAAACCAAGGTCTTCAAGTCCAGAAATTTCTTGATCATCAAAAGCTACATTTATGGACTCCATCACCATCTGAAGTCTTTTGTTGTAAACCCTGTAGGCCTTGGATGACAGAGAATAACCTAGGAAAATTACTTCATCAGCTTTTGGATCAAATTTTCCTAAGTTCTCACCAAAATTCCTCAAAATTAAACATTTGCATCCAAAGACATGGAGGAACTTGATGCTTGGTTTTCTCCTTGTCATTAGCTCATATGGTGTCTTGTTGTGAGCCTTGTTGATTAGAGACCTATTCTGAGTAAAGCAAGCAGTGGAAATTGCTTCAGCCCAAAAATAGGTGGGAATCTTCGCCTCTGCTAGCATTGACCTAGCAGCTTCTATCAGGTTTCTATTTTTCCTTTCCACTACACCATTCTGTTGAGGAGTCCTTAGAGCAAAAAATGTATGATTTATGCCTTTCTCCACACAAAATCCCTCAACAACTGCATTCTTGAATTCAGTTCCATTATCTGTTCTCAACATTCTAACCACTGACCCTGATTCTGTTTCCACCTTCTTGATATGGTCAATAATTTGTTGAGATACTTCTGATTTAGCATGCTGAAACTTTACCCAAGTGTATCTGGTGTAGTCATCCATAATGACCGTTGCAAATCTTTTCTTAGACACTGACATAATGTTGACAGGGCCAAAGAGATCCATATGTAACAATTGAATTGGAGCTTTGATCATGGTGAGTTCCTTGCTGACAAAGGATGATTTCCTTTGCTTCCCTTGTTGACATGCTGAACATAATCCTTCTTGGATAAACTCCATTTGGGTTAGTCCAGTTACTAACTCTCTCTTCACCAGATCAGTAATTGACTTGAAGTTCAGGTGAGAGAGCTTCTTGTGCCATAGCCTGCTTTCATCAGGAGTTGCCTTACTGTAGAAACATGATTCTCCACTTACTGAATTAAAATTAGCAACATATAGATCTCCTTTTCTTGTTCCTGACAAAACCAGCTTCCCATCACTTACATTTGAGATTAGGCACTGATCTCCTTTGAAGGAAGTGATGAATCCTTTGTCACATAGTTGACTTATGCTTAGCAAATTGTGCTTGAGCCCATCAACCAGTGCTACATTTTCCAATGAGACATTCCCATTTGCTGCTTTGCCATAACCAAGAGTTAGACCTTTGTTGTTATCACCAAATGAAATTACTGGACCATCCTTTTCTTGGAATTCTGTGAGCAGGGCTTTCTTTCCTGTCATGTGTCTTGAGCAGCCACTGTCTAGAAACCAGATTTGACTACTTTTGACCTTTCCCTGCACACAAAAAAACATTTAAATTATTTTTGGTACCCAATTGGCTTTGGGTCCTCTAGGTTTAATCACATTAATAGGTAAAACAACTTTATCTTTATTGGAGGGTTTTGGTTTTGGCAAATTTAAAACTTTCTCCATTTTAGGAGCTTCAACATATGCTTTTGATTTCTCAACAGTTATCTTGCCTTTATCCTTGGAGGAGCAGGCTTTAACAGTTGGTAAATCATCAGCATATAAAATTGTGCCAGTCAAAATTTGTGCTTTTTTTTTGCATTGAAAAGATAAATGATTATTATTACCACAATTCCAGCACACTTTTTTAGGGGATTCATGAATGGAAGAATAATTGCTAGTTTTATTAACACCTAGCTTACCATTTCTATTCTTCTTGCTTTCCATTGACAGGCCTTTTTCCCTTGATGGGCTACAATGGCCTGATGCACTCTTTCCCCCTAACGACTGTGTATCCACTGATGCACAGTCTAGTTCTTTCCTAACTGGAGGGTTGAAAGCTTTGGCAAGAATAGGTTTCTTGCCTCTCCCACCACTAGTGGAAGCTTCACTCACTGGGAAACCATTCCCAAATTCTAGCTTTGTGTCTGCCTTAACAAACTTGATAAATTGTATTGGCCTTTTTCAAAAGCTAGCTGCCATCTCAACCTCAATGGGAGGTTGCTGCACAAGAGTCTCTTCATAGCCTAAACCAGATTTTGGATCAGATTTCTGACTTTTTAAATGATCCTCCAGTTTCCTGCTAGACTCACTCCATCTCTTAATGACTTCTCTTTCTTGACTAAGAAGATTCGAGGTCCATTCCTCTCTATTGATAGCACAGTCAAGAAGATTTTTAGTCCTTGAGAGTTCTTTTTTAAGACTCTCAAGCCTGGATTTTTCTGATTCTAAAAGAGTGTTTCTAGCAGATAACTGTTCATTTATTTTCTGCACTCTTTCAGTTTCAACTACAACACTCCTCAGTGTGTCATAGAGGTCTTTTATCTCACAGGCTATTTCCTTAACAGTTTTAACACAATCAGTTTTAGACATGTTAGAGGAAATTTCGAGGCTTACCTGCGAGCTGTTACTATCAGTGGATGAGACTATCAGGGCTAGGTTGACATACTTTTCATTTTCTTCTTCATCAGAGTCAGCCCAGTCCTTTCCCTCTGCAATGTATGCTTTTCCCTTCTTATCGGCATTGAGAAGGTCAAAGTATTTCTTTTTGTAGTCCACAACAGCTTCTTTGTTTCTGGATTCACCATCTTTTGTGGCCTTGCGGTACTCATTTGCAAAGTGGCCCAGCTCATTGCATTTGTAGTATTTTATTCTTGATTTGTCAATAAAGTTATTCGTGCTACTAGGTTTCCTTGCTGAAAATCTTTTAGACCCCGCAGGCTTTTGGAATTTCAGCTTGGAAAACCTTTTTACAAGAAAGGCCATGGTTTCATCCAGCTCCTCTAACTCTTCAGGAGTATATTCTTCCTCCTTGGAGTCAGCTTCTTTGTCCCTTTCTAAGTCAGCATCTTCTAGTTGCTGATTCATCAAGACACTTGGTCTTGCTTATTGTTTGTCCTTCGTGGCAGCCATCAGGGCTACAGATTTAAGCTTTCTGGCATCCCCTGACATTTCAGATCTTTGTTAAACCTCTAGTTCATATGTCTTGAGAGTACCATACAGCCTATCCAAGTCTAGAAGATTCATGTCCTTGGATTCCCTGATGGCTATTGTCTTAGGATCCCATGATATGGGAAGGGCTCTTATGAACTTTCTGTTCACATCCTTGTTATCATATGCCTTCCCATATAATCTCAAGTCATTTACCAACCTGTTAAATCTGTTGAACATTTCAGTGAGTGTTTCACCATTCTTCATTATGAACCACTCATACAATTGTGTCAACAGCTGCAATTTATTTTCCCTCACTTCCTCAGTCCCATCACAAAGGATTTGTATGGTATCCCATATAGATTTAGACGTTGTAAGATTCATGATACTATTCAGCATATCATCGTCTAAACCATTATATAGGATCCCAATGACTTTAAGATCCTTTTTCACCTTTTCTCTTTCCTCTATCGTCATTTCGTCAGTTGTCTTTGGGACAAGCTTTTCAGGAATACTGACTCCATTAATGACTTCTATAGGAATGAGCTTCTTGGGAATGTGAGGTCCTTTTTCTAGAATCTATAAATATTCATCATCAATAGCTCTAAGATGAACTATCATTCTTTGTCTCTAGAAGAAGTATTTGCCCCTTTCCAATATGGGGACTTTACTGTTTTCAGCTTTGTTGGCCATAGATAATGATCATCTTTAGCAAGTGAAATCTGCTAAGAGGCTCTGATACCAATTGTTAATGCAATATAAGCTTAAGTGTTTGTAGAGGGGGGGAGGGATGAATACAAACACCTAAAACTTTTCGCTCCTTTAAACTTAAAAACGCTTACTGGAAAACAGCTGCAATAAATAGAAAACCTATAAGAAATGAACACACAGACTCAAGTTAAAATAGTTATATTAAAACTTGGAGTTTTTCTGGAAATCTATATAATCACAACTGTGATTTACAGCTACAAATTCTATGTTTAAATACACAGCTTCTCACACTCACTAGCTTCTAACTTTCTTTGAAATATTTCTAGCAAGATCTATTACAAAGCTTCTCTCTAGTGTCTGTGTGCTTCGGTGTTTGTTTGATCTGTTGGAAAGATTCAATCTCTGTGTGTTATGTTGTAATGAGAAATCCGTTACTTATATGTTGATCAGTGGATGAAATCACGTGCTTGAGACGTGCTGCTTTTCTCAACTTAGCCGCAAGTATGTCACATCGTAGCCCTATGTGTCAGACTGCTGAATGCTTTGTTTCTACTTTTTCTTCCCCTGATCTGTGTGCATTTAATGCATGAGAGTTCTCATTGGATCAAGAACAAACTTCAAGAAATATCTTTCCAGTTGATATTTCTTGCTTCTATAACACGTTACGTTGATTTCCGTGTAAGTACTGATGACGGGTGCATACTGTCATAACGATCCATTAACTACCAGCCCTGCTGGACTTTGATCAGTGCTTCTGGATCCCCTGATGCTTATTGACTAGATCAGGGCTTCAAGCTTCACTTGAGATTCACTCAGTGCTACTTGACCTTGATGGTTATGACTGACGGCATACACTGATGGCTTCCACTGTTGTCATGTTGGTCATTCCCCCTGATGGGTTGGCCTGACACTGACATGTCCTGAAGTGTTTCCCTGACGGGTTGGTCTGTCTTCGTCATCCCCTGACAGGTTTCCCTTAATTAGTTCTCCTAATGAGTTCCCCCTGATGGGTTCCCCCTGAATGGTTCCCCTAATGGGTTCCCCCTGATTGTTTCCCCCTGATGAGTTCCCCTAATGGTACTTAATCAACTTAACTTTGTTTAGAATATCTGATGTGCAGAATACTTTGACTGTTAACAAGTAACATCAAACATTCTTCTTCACTTTGTCAAGTCCTTTGGATATTCCATTTTCTGACTTGCCTTGTGAAGTTATTGACCATCCACTGATGAATAAGTTCATCATCAGTTGATGCAAAACATGTGCTGATCTTAAGGTTTATAAAATACCTCAAGTATTTACAGTTGCACAATTTATTACATAATCATCATCATCATCATTTAACTCTAACAAATTATTTCTTATCGCAAAATACATTTAAAATTTTTTGGGTTCTCACATCCTTCCCCCCTTAAAAGAAGTTTCATCCTCGAAACTTAACTATTAAATAAATGGGGGTACTTGTCAATCATAGCGCTTTCAAGCTCCCAAGTAGCTTCCTCTACACTATGGTTCCTCCATAACACTTTTACAAAAGGAATTTCTTTATTCCTTAGAATTTTAACTTGTCGATCTAAAATCTGGATTGGAACCTCTTCATAATTTAAATCCGATTGCAGCTCTATCGGTTGATAATCAATTATTCCTTTATGGTCTGCTTTGTAAGGGCGTAGCACTGATATGTGAAACACATCATGAATGTGGTCCAAAGTTGGTGGCAGTGCCAGTCGATAGGCCACTTCTCCAATTTTCTTCAATACTTCGAAAGGTCCTACATAGCGGGGACTCAATTTTCCTTTCTTACCAAAACGCATTACGCCCTTCCAAGGTGATACTTTCAGTAGAGCATAACTCCCAATTTCTAAAGTTTGATCCTTCCTATGTTGATCAGCATATTGTTTCTGTCGGTCTTGAGCTGCCTTCATTCTCATTCTAATCATTCTGATTGCTTCCTCAGTCTGTTGAACTATCTCTGGTCCAATTAACTTCCTTTCTCCTACTTCGTTCCAGTAAAGTGGAGTTCTGTACCGTACAATGCCTCAAAGGGGGCCATGCCAATGCTAGCATGATAACTATTATTGTACGCGAATTCGATTAATGGCAGATGGTTACCCCAATGACCTTTGAAATTGAGAATGCAAGCTCATAGCATATCTTCTAATGTCTGAATTGTGCGTTCAAATTGACCATCTGTCTGGGGGTGATAGGTTGTGCTCATATCTAGTCTTGTTCCTAGGTAGTCTTGGAAGCTCTTCCAAAATCTTGAGGTAAACCTCAGATCCCGATCAGAGACGATGGAGACTAGTACTCCATGTCGACTCACAATTTCTTTAACATATAACCTCACCATTTGATCCATCTTGTATGTGTACTTGATGGCCAAAAAATGTGCCAATTTGGTCAGTCTATCGACTATAACCCAAATGTCATTCATTCCTCCAAGCGTGGTTGGTAATTCAACTATGAAATCCATTGTGACAAATTCCCACTTCCACTCGGGGATTTCCAATGGTTGAAGTAGTCCGCTTGGTTTTTGATGTTCTGCATTAACCCTTTAACATGTTAAACATCTACTTACCCATTCAGCTATTTCTTTCTTCATGTTGGGCCACCAAAAGCTTTGTTTCAAGTCTTGGTACATTTTTGTGCTTCTTGGATGAATGGAGAACTTTGAGTTGTGGGCTTCGTGCAGAAGTTCGTGTTTTAATTCAGCCTTCGCAGGAATCCACACTCGGCCTTCATATCGCAGCAATCCATCGCTATACATGCGATATCTGCCTTTATCTCCCTCAATTAATCTGTCCATTTCTTTGTAATGCTCTTCTTGTGCGATTTTAATGAGGTCGTGCAATTGAGGCCGAACTCGAATTTTTCTTCCATTTCTATCTTTTGAGCAATGGTAAGGGTATGAAGTTGTAGGCGTTCGAATTCTTTTCTGATCTCCTCTTGGATGGTCATTACATTCAGTCTTTCACAACGACTAAGCGCATCAGCAACTACATTTGCCTTTCTGGGATGGTAGTTGATAGAACAATCATAGTCTTAAATCAACTCTAACCAACGCCTTGTCGCATGTTGAGTTCTTTTTGTATGAATATATACTTCAAACTTTTGTGATCCGTATATATCTCGCACTTCTCACCATAAAGGTAATGCCTCCAAATCTTCAACGTATGAACGATAGCTACCAATTCTATGTCATGCATAGGATATTGTTTCTCGCAATCTTTTAGTTGTCTTGATGTATAAGCCATCACCTTGCCATGCTGCATCAAAACTGCTCCAAGTCCTTATTTTGACGCATCACTGTAAATGATGAATTCTCCCTTGTCATCCGGTAGTGTCAAAATAGGGGCCATGGTCAACCTCATCTTCAATTCTTGAAAACTCTTCTCACAATCTGGGGTCCAAACAAATTTTGTAGTCTTTCTTGTCAGGTTCGTCAAAGGCATAGCTAATTTTGAAAAGTCTTTAACAAATCTTCGGTAATAGCCTGCCAAACCCAAGAAACTCTTTACTTCAGTTGGGTTTGTTGGCCGAGGCCATTTCGTGATTGCTTCTATCTTATTGGGATCCATTGTAATACCAATTTCGTTGATCACATGACCAAGAAACTTTACTTCCTTTAGCCAAAATTCACATTTGGAGAATTTGGCATATAACTGCTCCTTTCTTAGAACTTCCAGCGTTATCCTTAGATGTTCCTCATGCTCTTTTGCCGTCTTTGAATAGATAAGAATGTCATCAATGAAAACGATAATAAACTTATCCAAGAATGGTTTGAAGACACGATTCAGTAAGTCCATGAAGGCTGCGGGTGCATTTGTTAGTCCAAATGGCATTACCAAGAACTCGTAGTGACCATAGCGAGTTCGAAATGTCGTCTTTGATATGTCCCCTTCTTTGATCTTCAATTGGTGGTACCCTGAGCGTAGATCAATTTTAGAGAAGTACCTTCCGCCTTTAAATTGATCAAAAAGATCGTTTATTCTTGGCAAAGGGTACTTATTCTTGATCGTAACCTTATTCAGTTCCCGATAATCAATGCAAAGTCTCATCGATCCATCTTTCTTTCGAACAAATAACACTGGTGCTCCCCATGGTGAAACGCTTGGTCTGATCAATCCTCGTTCTAAGAGTTCCTGCAACTGCATCATCAGCTCCTTTAATTCGGACGGTGCCATTCGATACATGGCCTTGGATATTGGCGTGGTACCGGGGATCAAGTTAATTTCAAAATCCACTTCTCTATCTGGGGGTAGCCCTGGGAACTCTCCTGGAAATATGTCTACGAACTCCCTTACCACAGGGACATCCTTAATCTTACTTTCATTCTTCTTGACATCGTGCACATAAGCTAAGAAGACTTTGCAACCTTTGCGAATCATTTTCTTTGTCTGGATCATGGTCAAGAACGGCGAGGATTTCTCCATTTTAGTGCCATGGAACCAAACTTTCGCCTTCTAGGGAGATTGTAAAACAACTTTCTTCTTCTTACATTCAATATTATGCTGATATTTGAATAACCAATCCATTCCCAGTATTACGTCGAATTCTCCCAAAGGAAAAGGAATAAGATCATCAAGAAACTCATGTTGATCTATTTTCAGAGTACAGTTAAGGTAAATGTGAGAAATGCTTATCACCTCACGATTGGCAACTATTACATCTAAAGGCTTTGGGAGTAGTTCAGGCCGAGTTAGCATATTCCTAGCTAACCGTTCAGATATAAAACTTCGAGTAGCACCTGAATCAAACAACACATGAGCATGTAAGGAGTTCACTAGTAGTGTACTTGTAACAACATCATCGGAAGCCACAGCGTCTTGCACGGTCATATTGTAAGTCCTTGCTTGTGGTCGTACCGATATAGTGTTGGCTCCCGTTAGCATCGGTTTGCCACCTTTCTTTTGAGGGCAATTAGGAGAAATCTGCCCTTCCATTCCGCATGTGAAACATGTCCTTACTGCGGCCAGAGGTCTGTTATTTTGCTGAGGTTATGGTGGTCTTCCTTGGAGTGGGGTAGCAGTGGAGTTCAAAGTCGGACAATTTGAGGAAAAGTGCCCTGGTTGGCGACACTTGAAGCAAACATCCTTCCCTTTCAAGCATGGGGTTATGCCATGGCTCTTTCCACAGTTTGCACACGCAGTAGCCTTCCTTGTAATGACTTCAGATGATTGCTCCCTCCACTTCCTCTTTCCACTATTGCTTAGATTAACATTGTTGTTGCTTCTCACTTCCTTCTTTACACTTACACCACCAAGGGTCTGATGGCTTCCCTTATCATCTCCCTTCCTCCTATCCCCCTTCTTATTTTCTCAATTGAAATCATGTACTGTCTTATTACTCCATTCCACAATTCTTGCTTTCTCCACAACTGCATCAAAGTTTGCTAGTTGAAAAATTGCTACCTACCTCAAAATCCAAGGATTTAATCCTTGCTCAAATCTTCGGGCCTTTCTCCCTTCATTGCTTACCTGGTGAGGAGCATACCTCATCAGTTCATTAAACTTTGCCTCATACTCGTCCATTGTCATGGACCTTTGTTTCAAATTTAGGAACCTTAGTTCCATTGCATTGGAGACACTAGGGGGGTAAAATTTCTCCCTGAACCTTTGGGTGAACAGTTCCCAGGTTATTACGGTGTTTGCGTCCCTTGTAGTTTCCCTTTTTGTTAACTCCATCCGCTTGGCACCTTTCCACCAGTGATTTTTCTTCCTCTTTCAGCATGAAAGCCGCATACTTAGTCTTGCAATCTTCTGGCACATCTACTAAGTCGAAAGCTTTTTCGATCTCTTCCAACCAATAATGTGCTACTGTAGGTCCTCCCTTTCCATCAAAAGTTGGCGGGTTGATGCTCGTGAACTCTCGGATACATAGCCCACGGGTGATAGACCTTGGGGCTTGAGATGGTGGTGGTGTTGGCTGGTTCACGGCTACAGCTTCACGAATAATCTGAAGAAATTGAGCTAGCGGGTTGTCATTTGCATTTCCTGTAGCATTATTGTTGGCAGAATTATTGTCATTAACAGGGGTCGGTGGTGGAACATGTGGGGTATTGCGATTCATTCCAAGTACCTCCTCTGAGCTGTCATCCTCTACAACCACTTTATCAGCATTATCAGCTTGGTTTTCTTTTTCTAAACGTGCCAAATTTTCAGACCTTGACAGGTTGTTATGGAGATTACTTCTCTCGGGTTTTCCTGGTCTCCTTCCTCTAACCATAATCTAGTATAATATATGCAAAAAGTTAAACATCCTTCACGAAACATTCCATCTTTATATGACTCAAGAATTTATAACTTAATAAGGTGAAGAGCATTAAGCAACACATAAGCATTTAGATGTGTCAAAATATTTATCATTCATGTACATAGAAGACTGTCATAAACATCGTTCCCTCACATTCTTACAACAAGCCACAGATAGGTCAAAATACATTTGAGTGCATATGCGATAGTCACAACTGTCCCAAGCAGTGTTCAAAATAAATATAAAATAACCTCCGCCTAAATTTTCATCCACTTCTATAACTAATCCTCCACATCTTCCATGTCCAAAGATCCTTCATGTTCCGCCTCCCTTTCCTAATGTCGAGACTGTATACGTGTCTCCTCGATGCGATACACACAGTGGTTGCTCATTTGCTCCAAACGCGTCACCGTAGGATTAGTTGCTACTGTTGCTACCATTTGTGCATGCATCTCTAATGCCAGCCGATGGTACTGTGTGAAACCTAGTAATAGTGGCAGCTTGTCGTTGAACTGTCATGGTATGAGCTGCCAAATGATAGTGAACTTCTGTGTCGTAACTACGTAGCATCTCGTCATGGGATGGCGCTGCATCCTGTGGTGAGGACGAAATAGGCCTCGGAGTATCACATTTTATCCGAGGGATATCTTGTGTCACAACATGGTCGCGGTCAAAACGTTGGCGTATTGTGCTCTTCCGTGTTGTGTGGCGAATGCGCGGTCCGCGACGAACAGTGGAAGGTCCGGCCTCCTGCATTGGTTTCGTGGCAAGGCTGGGGCCTTCGTATACTGGTGATGGTGAATGTTCGTCCAATGATGTAGGGGTGTACAGTGGAGACTCCACACTTGGCTCTTCTCCTTCTTCAAATGAAAAGTTGTAAACTAACAAATTTATTCTAGGAGAACGTGCGAGGAATCTAGAACGATCTCTGGCCATCTACATGAAACAATCCAAGTCAGTAAGTCTGAACTTTTCAATAAACAATGCATGCAGCGATATATCTATGACGAGGTTCCTGCATTTTAATCTTATCTTCTCTTAGCAGTTTCTACCCTTAAGGTGTTCAACAACCCTTGTGTCAAACATAAGTCTTAATCCTTGGCCCATTAACCTATCCTAGTACATCAATTCTAGCATCAAATTCTTAAATTTCTCTACTAGAGCAATTCTGGGACATACAGCAGTACTCCCTACTCTTGGATGTGGCTTACAGGCACTGTTTCCTTACGAATCACTTCTGGCCGTAACTGGGCTCTGATACCAACTGTGACGACCCCAAAATCCTTCATTGGATCAGGGTTTCGTCAAAAGTAGGAAAAGATAACCACATATCCATTCATATAATAAATACTAAAAGAAACAATATTAAAGAGTTATTACAACCCAAATATTATATTTTCAGTGGAAGCTATTCTATCTCTATACTATAATACAAAACATCACTTCTCAGATCATCCTCCGTCCTTCCTTCCTTATCGGCACTACAAAGGGTTAGCCAACGTCAGTAACTGATCATCTTTGCCTTCCCTTTGTCAGAGGGCTCAGCCTTTATATTCTGCCCTGCAAGATATTAAAATTCAACAAAAATGAGCAATTTACGCTCAGCAAGTATATAAACAATTTGGAAAAGTGAATCTGGCATGTTTCAAAGGATTCAATTCTGTTAAGAGGCTTGGTGGAACAATACTAATGCCTCAAAATCTTTAAAGGATCTTTAGGATTACTGATCATAAGCAACTGTGTAATCCTTCTTAAAACAAAGCATAACTTCCTTGAAGTAAAAAAAAAAAAAAAAAAATCCATCGGGGGCTAAAACTGTTGGATCTGCTAACCATACGGTATACAGCTGGCCTAACTGTGTCTGCATGATCCCTCCTTGTGTGAACGTAAGTAGTCACATAAAATTCCTCTAGGTCAGGTGAAGAACAAATCAACACCTTTCCTTTCCTCTAGCCATTCATGTGGCATAACCCATTTAAGGGACATAACATTCTCATTTACTGCACAGATATAATATTGAAAAATAGCTGATAGAGCAAAGCTTCTTTATATCCATGCACTTTCATTCATATCATGCTAGCAGAAATTAAGGCATAGCATGCTCATTCTTAAAAACAATTGAAACATATAATCAAGTCTTGCACGCATATCGAATCAAATGAT
>CM025787.1:15677231-15712689 GCA_014636745.2 Centella asiatica | reverse complement strand
GGGGGGGGGGGGGTGAATACAAACACCTAAAACTTTTCGCTCTTTTAAACTTAAAAACGCTTACTGGAAAACAGCTGCAATAAACAGAAAACCTATAAGAAATGAACACACAGATTCAAGTTAAAATAGTTATATTAAAACTTGGGGTTTTTCTGGAAATCTATATAATCACAACTGTGATTTACAGCTACAAATTCTGTGTTTAAATACACAGCTTCTCACACTCACTAGCTTCTAACTTTCTTTGAAATATTTCTCGCAAGATCTATTACAAAGCTTCTCTCTAGTGTCTGTGTGCTTCGGTGTTTGTTTGATCTGTTGGAAAGATTCAATCTCTGTGTGTTATGTTGTAATGAGAATTTCGTTGCTTATATGTTGATCAGTGGATGAAATCACGGGCTTGAGACGTGCTGCTTTTCTCAACTTAGCCGCAAGTATGTCACATCGTAGCCCTATGTGTCAGGCTGCTGCATGCAAACGTGGCAAGGCAAAGGCGATGGTTGGAATTGATCAAGGACTACGACTGCTCAATCAACTATCACCCTGGCAAGGCAAACGTGGTGGCTAATGCTCTGAGCAGACGGGAGAGAGTAGACGTGATGACAGTTCAGGAGGAAGTACGGATGAACTTGGAAAAATTGCAGCTGAACGTCATCACATCAAGGCAGAGACGAGAAATTAAGGAAGAAATCAGAGCAAAACCGCAACTATTGGACATAATCAAGACAGCTCAAGAGGACTTTGCAGAAGAAAGAGAAAAGTTGATCATAGGAGGAGAGGGAAAAAGTCGAATCCATGACGATGGTTTAATGAGATTTGAGGACAGAATCTAGATTCCGGGCAAGGTAGAATTGAAAAGAGAATTACTGCAAGAAGCTCACAATTCGAGATTCTCTGTACATCCAGGAGGGACAAAGATGTATCAAGACTTGAAACAAAGCTTCTGGTGGCCGAATATGAAGAGAGAGATAGTCAAATGGGTCAGTACGTGCCTCACTTGTCAAAGAGTCAAAGCTGAGCATCAAAGGCCAAGTGGACTGCTACAATCCTTGGATATTCCAGAATGGAAATGGGAATACATCACAATGGACTTCGTTGTTGGACTACCAACAATACTGAAGGGAGCTAACGCAATATGGGTAATAGTGGATAGGTTAACCAAGTCTGCTCACTTTTTTCCCATCAAGGATAACTACAAGATGGATCAATTAGTCAAGCTATATGTGAAGGAGATTCTAAGCCAACATGGAGTACCGATCTCGATTGTGTCAGATCGCTATCCGCGCTTCACGTCTAGATTTTGGCGCAACTTTCAAGACTATTTGGGGACATAATTGGACATGAATACTACATTCCACCCACAGACTGATGGACAATCTGAATGGAGAATTTAAACTTTGGAAAACATGCTAAGGGCGTGTTCATTAGACTTCGGGGGTGACTGGGATGAACACCTACCGCTCATTGAATTCGCCTACAACAACAGTTTCCATGCAAGCATCTGTATGGCCCTATTCGAAGCCTTATATGGCAGGAAGTGCAGGATACCTTTATATTGGAACGAAGTCAGAGAAAGAAGACTTAAGGGACCAGAGATGGTTTAGTAGACTGAAGATGCAATCATAGTCATCTGACAGAGAATGAAAGCAGCACAAGACCGACATAAGTAGTACGCAGACCGACATTTGAAGGATCAAACATTAGAAGTCGAAGGTCATGCACTACTGAAAATTTTGCCATGGAAGGGCATCATGCGTTTTGGACGGAAAGGGAAACTAAGCCCCTGCTACATTGGGCCTTTTGAGATACTTCGACGCGTTGGTAAAGTAGCCTACCAATTGGTACTACCCCCAGCCTTAGGGCACGTGCATGATTTTTTTCATATGTCAGTACTTCGACCCTATAAAGGGGATCACGCTGGCATCATCAATTACCAGCCGATTGAGCTTCAGCCAGATTTGCACTATGAGGAGATTCTAGTGCAAATCCTAGACCGACAAGTTAAGATTCTAAGAAATAAGGAGATTTCCTCCGTGAAAGTTCTATGGAGGAATCACAATGTTGAAAGAATCAGAAGAAATGATGATGCAAAAGTACCCCCATCTTTTTCACTAGTCAAGTTTTGAGGACGAAACTTATTTTTAAGGGGGGGAGGATGTGAGAACCCGAAAAATAAGAGGAAATTTTGTTGTATGATTTATTGCACTTTATGATTTATTTTTGTATGAAGATTTAAATTATTTTCTTTCATTATTTTATATTTGTTAATATTTTGGTACGAATAATAAATTCATATCTTAAAGGAAATTTTATGGCAATGTGATGTCCAAAAGTTCTTAAATATATTTTGAACTCAAACCCTTTAATGATTATTTTATTATTATCATATTTCTCTTTATTTGTACTCAAGCACTTATTAAGAGCAAGTGTATTTCTCACGTGGGGAAGGATTTTACGCTACAGTAACCGTTTTTGAACCAAAGACGGCAGTGAGACAAGAGTATTAATTACACTATGTCAGGATTGAGAGCACGTGACCTGTCAAACCAGCTAATCTACTCCAACAGTACACTGGATTGTTGGCTATAATTGATGATTGACTAACTTTAGTAGCTGTTGCATCCACCCTTTCTCACCAATCACTTCTTTCTAAAGCTTGTTAGTTTCCTTTCATAGCCAATGGCTGAAATCTATTTCCAAATAATCCAACCACTCTTGTTGCTCTGCAAGTAAGATATATATATATCTTTTGGTTACAACCCTAGCGCCACTTTTAGAAATTTTCTATTTAGTATACCACCAAAATCCAGGATTACTTTCAGAGTAGCTATCCTTTTTGAAGAACAATCCAAGCTTTAACTTTTTCTTTAAAGTCAAAGAGGTAAGAGCATTACATTAAAGTCATGCTCTATTCCTGCACTTTTTATTATGTTATGCATGCCATGTTTGTGAACATACTAGGTTTATTCACTTCCAAAAGTATAACTTAATGCATGCTTTTAACATCTAGTATTAATGCCTTTTATTTCAAAGCTACCCAAGAGGAGAGTAAGATTGGTTGGCGACCACCTAGTAGACCACCTTTAACTACCAAACATTTCTTTTTATCAATAATGAAAACACCATGCTTAAGTTTCCTTCAACCTGAGCCCTTGAGGTTTAACAGTGTCTATAAGTTTTGGTAGACGATAAGAATGTTACACAATGCAGAAGAGACATTGAGTGTTGCCCTAGTCGTGGTCACCTGGTGATAACACCACCCTCTGTTGAGTGGTGAAGTCACCCCTATATCGGAGACAAGTCCTAGCTTAGTCTCCGTCAACGTGAAGTTTGTCCCCAACCATGGATATAATCCCCCTGCGAGATTCCAAGTTAGTCTCCGACAGTTTTGGAATTAGTCTCTGACGGACAAACTTTGTTAGTCCCTGATGAGAAGATTTCCTCAGTCTCTGGTGGAGGAAATTCCTTTAGTCTCTGATGAGCAAAGTATGTTAGTCTTTGACGAGATAATTTTTCTTAGTCTCTGATGAGTAAATGTTTTCCCAAAGAGTTTGGCGATAGCCAACTAAGTTTGGTTCTGAACAATTTATCCACTGACGCGTTTGGCGGCAGACAAGTGAGTTTGGCAGTAGTCAAATAATTTTACCGAGGAGTTTGGCGATGATCGAGGTCATCCCCTGATGGTCGGAAACCATCCCCTAATGATTGAAGATCATCCCCTGATGGTCGAGGACTGTTTCCTGACAGGTAGTCATCCCCTAACGGCCATATCACATTCCTTGCTAGACGAGACTACAACCCCTGATGACCACTTTTCATGCTTCAATTTTTATCCACTGATGCGCAGTTTGCCTTGAAAGTATAAAATATTATTTTCTTAAATTATTTTAAAATATTTTTGATTATTTATTAAACCTCAAAGGTTCAGAAGGTCATATTTGACATTTAAAAGTTCACGGACATCACACTTGCATCTTTTCTCATATTTTTATCAAATATATAGATTTTTTATGTTATATGCATGTTTTATAGAGTTCCCCACTCACAAGTGAATTAAGTTTGATTTTAACAAAGGACCAAGGCAAGTATATACTCACTCTACTTTCTTTCAATTAATACGCATGATCATTCTTTCGATATGCATAATTTACCCGAGATATTTTTAAGTCAACATTCATGATTAAATTTCTTCAAAGTTAAGTAACGTATGATCTCTTGATCCGATGTACGTGAAAAATGTTGTATTAGAATCAAACGTTCTTTGGGTGGATGTTAGCTATTTATATTCGCTAATGCGCCAAGGTAAATCCTATACAGATAGAAAAGACTTAATCTTTCTTTTCTCACCCCATACTTGTAAAAGTATATCTGTGTGGGTAACTAAAGGCTAACGGGTTGCGTCTACCTGCCACCCTAGGCCTAAGGATGATAGGGAACGGAGACTGAGACATCGGTAACCAAACCCTCACAGACTAAAGATTCTGCTTCGACTACGTATGTCATTATGATGAAGTTAGATAGTGGTCAGGCTAGCCAGGTGATGCACTATCTGATGAAGAGAGGGCAAATGAATGATTCAAGATTTCTTTCAAGTAAAGGATTAGATCCCTCGTTATGATTCTGAGATCCTGGAAGTTATATATACATATCTTTCTTTAAAGTTATTCAGAGGTGTGGACATTGTTTCCGTCCAACTGTATAAACACTTAAGACAAGAAAATTTCTTCTATTTCAAAGCCACCAATACTTGATTATATAGTTGCGAGCGTAATTCACTCATGTTACTATTATATAATGTTTTATAGGTCATGGCGAGAAGGCCGAGCCAACTGCTAAAGGCAAAGAAAGGATGACATAGTGAATGTTTTCTCATTGCCCTCTTATGGATGGCATTTCGAGAAAAAGTGAAGCGTGAGACGATTATTGAATTATTTAGGTTGTAAGGTCTGTGTGGGCTCTCATAGACTTCCATTGTTAGAATCTTATTTTGGACGAATGTAATAGAGAATACAATTTACTTTTCTTATTTAAATGATATGTACGATTGTGATGTAGGGTGTTAAAGCCTACAGCCTAGGATAACTAAATCAACCTATTGATATACGCACAATAAGCTAATTTAGGGTTCCTGAACGAATCACACGTTCAAGGCTATTCGAATCACACGAATAGGATCTTGTTTATATCACACAAACAATGAGAAAAATTATAGAATACCTCTGAATTTTTATTAATCAAATATCAACTTGCTATCCTCCTCAAGTACAATAGAAGCAGCTATTTATAAGCTGTTAAGATCCCTAAATTCTAATTGGAAAGAATTTACAATGGAAAGAATTTCAATACTGAAAGATATCTATTCTAACAAAGAAAGTAAATAATTCAATTTAATCTAGGAAACAAATAACAAATATAAATAATTATTTGAAACTAGAAAACCGGAACAATCATTTATCGGAGATTATAATCTCTGATGACGTCATTCATAATTCCCGTCAAGCGTAAGTCAGTCTCTGATAATGTCACGATACTCCCGAGACTTGTTAATCTCTGATGCGGATATTAGTCCCTGACGCATGCTTCGGCTTGTTAATCCCTGATGCGGATATTAGTCTCTGATGCGTGTATCGCTTAGTCCCCGACGTGATTATTAGTCTCTGGCGCATTATTTCTAGTCTCTGGCGCGTTATTTCTAGTCTCTGGCGCGTGGCTACTCGGCAAACTCGATATCAATAAAACAAAGGCATTAACGCAAGAATTCCTTGGAAATTCACAATGCTTCTCAATCCATTCCCACGTTTCAATACCTTCATCAAAATTTACCAAACATAACCCCAACGCCTTTAATTCTTCAACCTTTAAACACGTTGCATTTGACAAATTCCCAGTAAACTTTTTAGTCCTTGATCTAGTAGTTGGACCTCGTAATCTGAGCTCTTGCTCCCCATTTGATTCCTTATCATCTATGCCCACATCATTCCCTCCTTGTGGGAAAAGATTTGTCCCCAAATCGTCTTCATGATCATCACCATTATAAGGAATCAAATCAGAAACATTAAAAGTGGCTGAAACTCCAATGTCACTAGGAAGATCAATTTTATAGGCGTTGTCACTGATTTTCTCAAGAACTCGGAATGGTCCCTCAACTCTCTTTTGCAGCTTAGACCTGCGCTTCAAAGGAAATCGTTCCTTGCGTAAGTAAATCCAGACTAACTCTCCAACTTTGAAAACATGACCTTTCTTTCCTTTCTTTGTTCGTCGAATATAAGCCTCATTGGCTCGTTGTAATCGTTCTTGAACTTCCCCATGTAGTCTTTTGACAAATTCTGCTTTAGCTTGTCCGTCCAAATTAAATGCATGTTCAATTGGAATGGGTAACATATCCAATGGAGTCAAAGGTGCGAAGCCATAAATGACTTCAAATGGACATAAACGAGAACCAGAATGCACACTACGGTTATAAGCAAATTCGACATATGCGAGCTTCTCATCCCAATCTTTCAAAGATTTCCCCACAAATGCACGCAATAAAGTTCCCAAAGTTCCGTTGACCACTTCGGTTTGTCCATCCGTCTGCGGATGACTGGCTGTGCTAAATAACAGTTTTGTTCCCAACTTATACCATAACGTTTTCCAAAAATAGCTTAGGAATTTAACATCTCTATCACTTACAATTGTTTTTGGCATTCCATGCAAACGCACTACTTCACGGAAGAACAAATCAGCCACATGTCTAGCATCATCCGTTTTGTGGCAGGGAATAAAATGTGCCATCTTTGAAAATCTGTCAACAACAACATAAATGGAATCCTTACCTCTTGCTGTTCGCGGCAACCCCAACACGAAATCCATGCTCAAGTCAATCCATGGATGATTTGGAACTGGCAGTGGCATATACGGTCCATGTGGTTGTTGATGAGCTTTAGCTTGCACACATGTAACACATCTTTCAATTATTCGATGAACATCTCGATCCATACTTGGCCAATAAAAGTGTTCTTTTAAGGCTTCTAATGTTTTTCCTTCTCCGAAGTGACCAGCAAGGCCTCCACCGTGTGCTTCCCTAATCAACAATTCACGCAAAGATGACCTTGGTATACACACTCACTTTCCCTTGAGAAGGAATCCATCATGCATGAAATATTGTCCATTTGCACCCTTGCCGCAATCCCCTAAAACTTTGGCGAAGAAAGGATCGTGTGCATATTGTTCCTTGATAAGATCAAATCCCAACAAACGAGAGTTGAGCAATGATAACAGAGTATACCTTCTTGATAGTGCATCAGCTACCACATTTCCCTTTCCTTGTTTGTATTTAATCACATAAGGAAAAGTTTCAAGAAATTCTACCCACTTGGCTTGTCTACGATTCAGCTTACCTTGCCCTCGAATGTACTTTAGAGATTCATGATCAGTATAAATTACGAACTCTTTGGGCAAGAGATAGTGTTGCCATGTTTCCAAGGCTCGAATCAGTGAATAGAATTCTTTCTCATAAGTGGAATAGTTCAGACTCGCCCCACTTAGTTTCTCACTGAAATATGCTACTGGTCTGCCTTCTTGCATCAAGACAGCACCTATGCCTACACCACTAGCATCGCAATCTACTTCAAAAGTGCTGTTGAAGTTTGGTAATGCTAATACCGACGTCTCACACAATTTCTGCTTTAACAGTTCAAAACTTTCTTTGGCAGCTTTTGTCCACCTGAACTCTCCCCCTTTCTTTAGACATTCAAGCATTGGTGATGCAATCGTGCTAAAGTTCTTCACAAATCTTCGATAGAAGGAAGCCAAACCATGAAAGCTTCTTATATCACTTACTGATTCTGGTTCTGGCCATTCCTGTATTGCTCTTACTTTTTCTTTATCCACTTCTATTCCATTCTTAGATACCACGTATCCTAGGAATATCAATTTATCTTGAGCAAATACACTTTTCTTTAGATTTGCATACAACTGATTTTCGCTAAGAACAACGAATACTTCACGTAAATGTTGTAAGTGATCATCCATATTGCTGCTATAGACTAGGATGTCATCAAAATATACCACTACAAACTTACCAATGAACCTACGTAGACCATGATTCATGAGTCTCATGAAAGTGCTTGGTGCATTCGACAACCCGAAGGGCATGACCATCCATTCATATAATCCATGCTTGATTTTGAATGCAGTCTTCCATTCGTCTCCTTCTCGCATTCGAATCTGATGGTAACCACTCTTCAAATCAACTTTCGAGAATACTATAGCACCATGCAGCTCATCCAACATATCATCGAGTCTAGGAATGGGATAGCGATATTTAACCGTTATCTTGTTGATGGCGCGACTGTCCACACACATTCTCATTGAGCCATCCTTTTCCGGTACTAGCAATGCTGGAACTGAACACGGACTCATAGATTCGCAAACATATCCTCTTTCAATCAGTTCATCAACTTGTCTCTTCAATTCCTTTGCTTCCTCTGGGGTTACATCTGTAAGCTGCTCTGTTTGGTAAAGATGCTCCCAGTATTAAATCAATTTGATGTTCTATCCCTCGGATCGGCAGTAATCCTTTAGGCAATTCATCCGGAAACAATGATTGGAATTCTTCTAGTAGTTTCTGAATTCGAGGATTGACAGTTACGGAACCTAGCTTCATCACTTCTTGCACCAATAACATCAAAATAGTTCCACCATCTCGTAGGGTTTCTTCTATCTCTTGTTTACTCGTTAATAAGGAATTCTTCGCTTCTTTTGAAACTTTGTTTTCCTTGGCTCTAGCCCTACGGTCATCCAGAATTTGTTTTAGCGTCATAGGCTTTAATACAATCTTTCGGCCCTCCTTGTGGAAAGCATAAGTGTTATGCTTTCCATCATGCATGGCATGACGGTCAAACTGCCAAGGCCTTCCCAACAGCATATGACATGCATCAATATGTGGTATAACATCAAATAATACTTCATCCTTATAGACATTGCCGACTGAAAACGGAATTAATACTTGTTTGTCGACATTCACCACATTATCTTGATTAATCCATTGGAGCTTGTATGGATTTGGATGCTTCATTGTCTTGAGTTGTAGTTTCTCCACCACTTCACTATAAACCACGTTTGTACTACTTCCTCCATCAATGAACAAGTTGCACACCTTTTTCATTACCGTGCACCTTGTTTGGAATATGGTTTCACGTTGATCAGTCTCATATACTATTTTGGTATTAAGGAGACGCCTTAATACTAGTAGCTCTCCACTATCACACTCCACTTCATGATCTTCACAATCATCATCATGCTTCTCTTCGGATTCGGAGTCACTTTCATAGGCAGTTCCCATCGCAAACGCTTCTCGCACTTCTTGCATTGTGAAGGTCTTCTTGTTAGGATAATCCATGGCATAATGGCCTAACCCCTTACACTTGTAACATGTGATATTACTCAAGTCCTTCTTTGGTCTTTCCAGTTTAGGCAAACTGTCTATCATCTTCTCTTTGCCCTTATTCTTGGAGACACCTGGTTCAGATTTCTTATCTTCTAATCTCCATGAATTTGTGGTTTTGTTTGGTTTTGGATAAGAACTATTTGCATTTGTTTTGCGCTGTCTCTCTACTTTTACAGCAAGTTTGACAACACCCTCGAAGAATACATACGGGCTAAGTTCAACCGTATCTGCTATTTCTCTACGTAATCCTCTCAGGAAATGAGCAATAGTTTGCTCCTCTGGCTCAACCAATTCACATCTCAATTTAAAAGATTCAAACTCCTTCACATAATCTTCAACACTCATGGCCCCTTGTCGAAGTGTCTGTAGATGTAAATATAGTTCCTGCTTGTAATAATCAGGAACGAACCTTTTTCTCATGAGGTTCTTCATCACACGCCAACTACAGATGGGTTCGTCACCATCTCGCCTTCTCTGTGCTACTAGGTTATCCCACCAAAGACTAGCATACTTCGAGAATTCCAAAGCTGCTAGTTTGCACTTTCTTTCCTCTGAATGGTTTTGAAATTCAAAAATCTTTTCAACTTTCTGAACCCATTCCAAGAACTCTTCAGGATCATTACTCCCAGTGAAAGGAGGAACTTTTAGCTTAATATTGGAACGTTCTTCACGATCATTAGGTGGATCGTTACGAACATTAATTTCCAACTCTTGTTCTGGACCTTCAGCTTCTCGATCATGACCATTGTTATGTCCCAACAATCTGGCCATCATCTCCTCTAACCGATCCAGTTGAGTGGTCATTGTTGCATATTGATTCTGCAAGCGTTGGATCTTTGCATCCTGTAGAGTTGCACCACGATGTAATCCCGTCTCCCCAATATTATCGTGTCCACTTGAATCAGACATCAGAGTAATTATAACGTAAGAACTAGAAAACAAGAATGAATCACACGTCCTTGATTTCTTACTCCCAACGCCAAAGCTCTAATACCAATATGATGTAGGGTGTTAAAGCCTACAGCCTCGGATAACTAAATCAACCTATTGATATACGTACAATAAGCTAATTTAGGGTTCCTGAACGAATCACACGTTCAAGGCTATTCGAATCACACGAATAGGATCTTGTTTATATCACACAAACAATGAGAAAAATTACAGAATACCTCTGAATTTTTATTAATCAAATATCAACTTGTTATCCTCCTCAAGTACAATAGAAGAAGCTATTTATAAGCTGTTAAGATCCCTAAATTCTAATTGGAAAGAATTTACAATGGAAAGAATTTCAATACTGAAAGATATCTATTCTAACAAAGAAAGTAAATAATTCAATTTAATCTAGGAAACAAATAACAAATATAAATAATTATTTGAAACTAGAAAACCGAAAAAATCATCTATCGGAGATTATAATCTCTGATGACGTCATTCATAATTCCCGTCAAGTGTAAGTCAGTCACTGATAACGTCACGATACTCCCGAGACTTGTTAATCTCTGATGCGGATATTAGTCCCCGGCGCATGCTTCGGCTTGTTAATCCCTGATGCGGATATTAGTCTCTGATGTGTGTATCGCTTAGTCCCCGACGTGATTATTAGTCTCTGGTGCATTATTTCTAGTCTCTGGCGCGTTATTTCTAGTCTCTGGCGCGTGGCTACTCGGCAAACTCGATATCAATAAAACAAAAGCATTAACGCAAGAATTCCTTGGAAATTCACAATGCTTCTCAATCCATTCCCACGTTTCAATACCTTCATCAAAATTTACCAAACATAACCCCAACGCCTTTAATTCTTCAACCTTTAAACACGTTGCATTTGACAAATTCCCAGCAAACTTTTTAGTCCTTGATCTAGTAGTTGGACCTCGTAATCTGAGCTCTTGCTCCCCATATGATTCTTTATCATCTATGCCCACATCAGATTGGTTGTTATATGTGTTCTTTTGTTAATTTTTGACGGCGCGCGAAGTCCGGTAAGGGATTTTTGGGGCCGTCATACTTTGTATCAAAGCCCAAACACCGGTTATGAGATCACGGTCTCTACCGGAGAATGGAATGAGATTTTAGAGTTGTAAGGAGGAACCGTGAGGTATAAAAATAGGATGAATGGGATGTCAGGACCTAAGTAGGACTTATTATAAACCATGCATTGCATTAGTATTCATGTCAAACTCTGTGTTAAGTTAAACCTGTTCCCAGACTGACTGAGGCTATGTTCACTTATAGATGACTTTGAGATGTGACGGTAAGGACGGAGCCCCCATGATCACTAGTCCTGACAAGGGGCATGCTCCTGACCACCCAAGACATGGGGACATCCCTCCTGCCCTCATCACGGACGATGTTGAGGCCTGGAAGGAGGCATTCTCCAAGCAGCCTCTTGTTGTTGCACCTACATCACATGATGATGCTGGCCTTTCGAACTGCCGTAAGCGCCTGCACCCTGATGCTATCTGTGGATCACCACCACCCTCTGGTGCCCGATCGCATGTGACTCCTCAGAAGAGGGTAACCAGGGCGGTAGAATTGATACATTTTGAGATTTCTCGTATCTCTGACGAGGATTAGGAGGATGCTGAAGAGCCCACAGATCTAGAAGATGATGAGGACCCCACCGAGCCAGAGGATGTCGATGACCCTGTTGACTCAGAAGATACCAATGCCCTCACTGACCCATCTGAGAGGATAGATTCCTCAGTTCCCTCGAGGAGCCATTCTCCTCCCCACTACCAGTTGGGTACACCGCCGCAGTCACGAACATGATCAGGATCTCATTCTGTCTCAGTACATACCATACCTTTTGCTCTAGCTTCGCCATCAGCAGAGTAGCCAGCTCCACTACCCACCATGCTGCCTATACCACCAGTAGTATTGCATGATGCACCGCCCATCGTCCCACCTGCTGCACCGCCTCCAGAAGTGTCAATGCCCATGCCATTTCCAAACGGATTCTGCCTTTATCTTCAACGTAGAGTTCGCTGATACAACAGAGATGTTACATAATAAGTTGGCGTGCAAAGAAGGTCATGCAAAAATAAGAAGTTATGTGACAGAGTTGCAATTACGAAAGAATATCAGAGATATTTTCAGAGGTAACTCACTGAAGAAGCTTGGAGAATAAGGAAACTATGTTTATAAATAGAGACATGGAGTAGCTGAGATAATATACATTGATATAACAAGCTATCACTAAGATACACAAACACACTAGTATGCATATCAACTCAGATTATATCGTAGCTGTAATAAACTTACAAAGAAAGAGAAACAAGTTTTCATAACTTGAGAGAAGCTAGAATTCATATTCTACAGTGCAACTGTTATTTTCAATAGAGTTGTTAAAGGCTCGTCATTCACACCAGTGAGCTTTTGTAATCTCTCATTGATTTATAAAAGTTCAGAAACACTTGTGATATATTGTTTTCTTTCAATTCTGCAACTTTTAATATAGTATATTCACTAAACTGACAGAGTTTGAAAGAATTTTGTGGTTTCCATTCAACCCGCCTTTCTTCAAATCATCTTGTGGGACAAACAGATCTCTAGCCTTCTCTTCTTCTAACTTCTTCTTCCTCAATCTCTCTTATTCTCTGCTCTTTTTTGTATCCCTCAACATCTGCTCTTGCTCATTCTTTTTCTTTGTTTTATAGCTCTTGTTTGCTCTGTCACTGTACAACTTCTTCCTCTAGTATTCCTTTTACATTTTAGTATAAATTTGTTCATCTCCATCAGGTGCCATAGACATTTCCTCTTCTTGCATTTTCATAGCTAGTTAAGCATCACCTCGATATTCAAAAGGTGGTGAGATCCCTGAATTATAGCCTACTCTAACACCTTAGAATTAATTGATTGCTTTTAGACATTATTTGTAAGAATGTTGGCTTTGTTGCATCATTGGCAGATTCCTTACCTTTTGATATCACCTCAACAACATCAACATGTAAAGAAGGTTGAGTAGAAGAAACCATTGAAGTCTGAGCAAGTTGATGTTGAGGATCGAGAAAGTAGAGGTTGAAGTTGTTTAGTTGTAGACTTAGGATTAGTTCTAGAAGTAGATCCATTGAATTGTTGTAAAACTGTGACGACCTGGAAGAAAAAAAAAATTGTGTATCTATAAATAATTTATTCACTCATTTTATTTTATTTTATGTTATTTTATTTTCTTATTAGTATGAATATTTTTGGACCCATTAAAGGGGTATAGTTGTTTGATGTTGGTTGCAAGAATAAACAAATGATGTTTATATATACATGCAGTACCATATTGTAAGCTCTTAAAAGAAGCTTGTGTTTGTTGGTTAAGTCCTCTGAAGGACTCAAGAAGATGACATCAGTGCTTACATATGTTAATTTGATTAATAAGTTGCTTGTGTGTCATCATGTGGATTAAACGTATATGCATGAAGGACAACAGGCTTATTACGATGCTTAGCTGCTAAGAATCATGATGAGCAGCCGTTTTTACCATCCAGATTAGCCAATTATTTTATTTCACAGCTTAATCTCAGCCTCCTATAAATACCTCATACGGAGGAACATTTCAGAATCTTTTTTTTAAAGATTTCCTTTTCCAAAGTTCTTCTTTAAACCTACCATCTCCGTATAAATTCAAGTTCTTTCTTTTGGACGATCACTATCAAACAGGCTTTGATCTCTTTCGTCAACTCAGGAGGTAAGAATCTCAAGTTCTCCTCTGTTTGTTTCTTTTTGTTTATCGTCGGGAGTGTATTAGTTGTATATACTAGGTTTGCATGGAAGAATGAAGCTTTAAAAGAAAGACTGTATTCTTCTGCATATTCATGAGGAAACCTAGGTTGAGTTTGTTATTGTAAGATTTTCCATTGTAGCAGAGACAAGCTTTATGTTAATCTCTGATGAGATGTTGTTAGTCTCTGATGACGTCAGCATTAGCCCCTGACTGTGGATGTTAGTCTCTGATGACGTTAGCATTAGTCCCTGACTGTGTTGATGTTAGTCTCTGATGACGTCAGCATTAGTCCCTGACTGTGTTGATGTTAGTCTCTGATGATGACGTTAGCCTTAGTCCCTGACTGTGTTGTGTTAGTCTCTGATGATGACGTCAGCCTTAGTCCCTGACTGTGTTGTGTTAGTCTCTGATGATGACGTCAGCCTTAGTCTCCGATAGAGTTAAGATGACATCATCAATCCCTGATGAGATATTAGTCCCCGATGACGTCAGGCTTAGTCTCTGATAGAGTTAAGATGACGTCATCAGTCCCTGATGAGTTAATTAGTCCACGATGATGTCAGGCTTAGTCTCTGATAGAGTTAAGATGACGTCATCAGTCCCTGATGAGTTAATTAGTCTCCGATGACGTCACCCTTAGTCTCCGATGGGGTTAAGATGACGTCATCAGTCCCTGACGAGTTAATTAGTCTCCGATGACGTCATCCTTAGTCTCCGATGAGTAAAGATGACGTCAGCAGTCTCTGATGAGTTTAATAGTCTCTGACGAGTGAATTTTTTTCCCCGATGGGCAATCTCATGCCTTGACAACCATTTTCTATATGAATAGCCTTCTTTTAAGTATGGATTTCTCATGTTATACCAATAATGATATTTTACAGAACCTTTTCTCAACCAGTATATGCAAGTATATATTCATTCCACTTCTTTCTTACGGATTACATATAATCATTGATTCGATTTACGTAAATGAATGATGTTAATGCCTATGCATGATGATGAATTCTTTTATGATTAAGTAACGTACGATCATTGAATCCGATGTATGTGAAAAGATGTTAATAATTGAAATATGTGTTATTGGGTGGTTGCTAGCTGTTTAAATTTCCTAGCACACCAAATGATAATAAAGATGATGTTTGGGTGTTGCAAGTCATGGACTTGTATGCACACCCAAGTAACTTCTGTATGGATATATATAATTTCTCCTGTGATGATCACTATCTTTTAATTGTTGAGCACGCCAATATGTGTTGTTGACAGTCGCTGCTTTTAAATGATTAGCACGTCAAGGCTATTCAAAATCAAGAAAATGTTTACAAAAAGATATATCCATATGGAAAGTTAAGGGGCTGTTGAATACTTTCGCCTGGTATTCTGGCCAATGATGATAAAGAATGATAGACCGAGGCAAGGCATCGGTAATGTGATTTTTCCCGCAGACCATATGCTTTCTGTGAAGGACTACGTATGTCACATGATGAATCAAACGACCAAGCTGACCAGCTGGGATGAAATTTGATTATGTATGGTAGTCAGATAATGATCAGTCTGGTCAGGTGATGCATTATCTGATGAATGAAGGGCGAATCATGATTTATTGAAAGAGGGTTAACCCTTGATATCACTCGGGCACCCTAAATGATATATGTTTATTGTTTTATCAAGAGGTTTTGGCATTGCTTCGTCCAACCTCAGTGAATATTAAAGCTTTTATCTGATTCTTTTTGCTTATGGTTATATACTTGCTAAGCGTAAACGCTCATGTGGAAATGCTATGAATGTTTTTCAGGTTTGTCGTAAAGGCTGAGTCCCCTAAGAAAGGGAAGGAGAGAATGGCTTAAGGGTGTTATAGTTGTAAGGCCATATGAGCCATCTAGAGTTTTGTTTCCGCTGCAGCTTGTTTCTTTTCAAGCTTTGAGGTTTTGTAAGATGATGTGGACCTTAAGATTTTGTAATGTTGTATTTAGGGAATATATTTTCCACAGGTTTGTTGTTAAGGCTTGGCTGTGTTATTTGTTTTGCTGTTATGATGTTATGTTGTAGTTTTCTGGTGCAGCCCGGAGTTCCAGCCTGGGGATATCGGGGACTTTCACCCAAATCGCTGACAGTGTCCGGGGCCTGGCTCGGGGGATTTTTTTTTTCCGGGGGGTGCCACAAAAACTCTCTTGTAGCCTCTATACCTGTTATCTCTCTCTCTTGTATATCTATCAATCTCAGAGGCACTTCTTAACCTATTGAAGAGAGTTGGCATTTCTGTATCCTCTTTGAGTGGAACACTTGCCCCATTCCTCTCCAACAAATATAACTGTGATGGAATTAGTGCTTGAGATTTATTAGCTACTTATTCCCCTCGGCACCTGCTGGTGCTTTGCCCTTTTCATTACCATCTTTCTCCTTAACTGCTTTCTCCCCATTTTTGACATCATCAACCGAGGTAGAAGTTGATGTAGCTAGAGCTCCTTGTTGGGCTTTAAGCATATCCAGGATTAGCTACTAATTAGCTAAAAGTTTGGCATTTGTGGCTTCTAACTAGTCACCTTAGTCTTAAGATCTTTGGCAATAGATTCCCAGGTTGACTCCTTAGCCAAGATATTCTTGAACTTTAGCATGGTAGTTGGGAGCAACATAAAGTCCAAATGTTCCTTTGTTACTCTGACTATATTTTCACATTCATCTTTGATCTTGTGAAGTTCTTTCTTGATGCCATAAATAATATGATGATCCATCTTCAACGAGCATTTGTATTTATCACTAATGGCTTCAAAAAGATCTTCAACTGATAGTGCAGTAGCATTAGAACTTAGAGCTTGCAAGTACTCAGTTCTCACCAATCCTAGAGCATCATCCAAATCAGTAAACATGGATTGATTTAGCTAACCATTAACATTTCCATCATCTTCTACTACTTTTGCTTGCTACTAAATATGTAAAGTATATTGTATCTTAGCAACTGTAATAGAATCATCAGTGTAAAGTAAATTATAAGCAACTTCTACATCAACATCAGGAATGGCTTCTAATTGTAGAGATGATCTAACTTGACTCTAGGAAGATGTAAGAAGTGGCATTGCATTTGGATTCTCGAGAAGATCTTCATCATTGTCATCATCTTCATCAGACTCAGAAGTTGAGAATTATGCATCATAATGACCAATAGGTGATTTAGGTTCTAATGTGTAAAGAGGGGATCCTAACAAGGGCTATAAAACAAGGAAAAAGAATGAGCAAGAGAAGATGTTGAGGGATACAAAAAAGAGCAGAGAATAAGAGAGATTGAGGAAGAAGAAGTTAGAAGAATAGAAGGCTAGAGATCTGTTTGTCCCACAAGATGGTTTGTAGAAAGGGCGGGTTGAATAGAAACCACAAAATTCTTTCGAACTTTGTCAGTTTAGTGAATATACTATATTAAAAGTTGCAGAATTGAAAGAATACAATATATCACAAGTGTTTCTGAACTTTTATAAATCAATGAAATATTACAAAAGCTCACTGGTGTGAATGACCAGCTTCTAACAACTATGTTGAAAATAACAGTTACACTCTTGAATATGATTTCTAGCTTCTCTTAAGTTATGAAAACTTGTTTCTCTCTCTCTCTGTAAGTTTATTATAGTTGCGATATGATCTAAGATAATATGTATACTAGTGTTTTGGTGTATCTCAGTGATATCTTGTTGTATATGTGTTATTTTATCATAGCTGCTCTATGTCTCTATTTATAGACATAGCTCTCTTGTTCTCCATGCTTCTTCAATAAGTTGCCTCCAAAAATATATCTGATATACTTTTGTAATTGTAGTTCTGTCACATAACTTCTTTTTGCATAACCTTCCTTGCACGCCAACCTATTATGTAACATCTATGGTGTATCAGGACACTAGCTCCTTTATTTTCCTCTTGGAGTTCCCATGATAAGTATCTTTGCAATGAATAACTTAACTCTATGAGCTTCCTGATTTTCGGTTGGACTAGCTTCCAAATTTTCCTTCTTCAGGTTTCTATAAGTTATCTCTACAGTTTTCACATCAACAGCTATATACGCATGCTAGTGTATAAGTATAACTTATCTTCATATTTTACTTTATCAGTGTTCACACTTGCAGTGTAGAACTTATATCCTTGAAGCTTCTTTGGTAGCCAATCTCTCCTTATTAGACCACCAACTATATTTTAATTCCACCGCCTTTGAGTTAGTGGATTTGTGAACTTAGACATGTATAATCTCATATGACATGTTTAGTCTCTAATCATTTTATCCCTTGATGGATTGTTTTGTTTATCAGTGGATATTTATCCCCTGTTGGCCAATTTTGTTCATCAGTGGTCATTTATCCCCTGACAAGCCATTTTGTTCATCAGTGGACATTTATCCCCTGGTGTTGAGTTTAGCCAAATAACTTTGGCGACGGTCAAATCTTCTCAAGGCTACTTTAATGCAATAAAAAGTCTTTGCCTTAGTCTCTGATAGCTTCAACAATAGTCTCTGGTAGTACAAATCTTAGTCTTTGAGACGCTAAAATTTTAGTCTCTGATAGGCTAAAATTTTAGTCTCCGACAAGCTAAATTTTAGTCTCTGACTCGTACTCTCTGATAAACTAAATTTTAGTCTTCGATAGGCAAAAACTTAAACTTCGAGAGGCTAAATCTTAGTCTCTGATAGGCAAAAACTTAGTCTCCAATAGGCTAATTTTGCTTGACCAACTTTGAGTTTTATTGAACTCTCCAAATGCACTCCTTGTAGTCTCTGATAGTAGTTTCTCATAGTGCACTATTGTAGATACTTGTACAATTACAAATCTAACAATTCTAAGTTTGTAAATCATCATCAAATGCTATAATTCCTAACAATCTTCCCCTATTTATGTTTATTAACGATAAGCATAAATCAAGGTTTGATGATGATGTCAAAACACAACCTTATAACACCATTATTTATAATTGAATTAAAATATGTACAAACATAATTGTACATGAACTTATCAAAATTACTCTTTGTTCTTCCTTCCTCGATCATTCTCCCCCTTTTTGACATCAACATCTTAATGTTGCAGGATAAAAATCACCATTAGAGGTTGACTAGTATGAAGAAATTGATTGAGCTTTGTTTGAAGATTGTTGATTATGAAGTGTTGGAGCTTCATGTTTTTCTTTCTTTGATCAATGCTTCAAAAACATTCTATGTGTACAGCTGCACTTGACCTATATGTGATCAAATATTCTAATATGAAGTGTGTTGCTGCATCATCCAATAATCTTGTGTTGCTTGAATTCAACAAAACATTCACAAGTTCTTCTCTCAGTATCCTCTGATGTCAGATCAGAATTGGGGATTAGAGAATACATGAGCTGCATAGGTAGTAGCGTGAATAATTTCTCTCTATTCTTTTCTTCAAGGATCTCATCCTTGCTCACACCCTCTCTTTTTGCCTGACTTTTACAAGTCAGCCTCTCACACTTACTTTCCTAAAAAAAATAGCTTTAATTTCTTTTTCCTCACCTTTTTCCAGACACAAGGTCTGACTCTTATTTTGAATTCTCTCAAACTCACTAAATATAAAATCTTCTTGTTGTAGTTGACCTGGAGTGGTTTAGAAAATAAGAAATAAGTGTTTTGTATCAGTGGATGTTTGATAAAATACAATTGTATTATCCATTGATGAGTTGAGAGCTGCTATTTATGTTTCAGCTACAAGAGTTGGCTTCTTTGATGATTAAATTATCAAAGAATCTGAATCCAATGGAATTAAGAAATTTTCCATTACTTCTAAAGAAATATCAAAGAGAGAATGAGAAATAATAAGGGTAGACTTTGAATATTGGTTGTTCCTCTTGAATAGAGAAAAGAGAAGCATCAATGTGAGATCCTGTGTGTGCATTTAGTGACAGGTTGATCATTGATTAGAGCCTGTTTATTCTTCTTCTTGTGAAAGGTATTTATAGACGTGATTATTCTCGACTCAAATACCTGTGTCCTTGGAGGTGGACTATATTCAATAGATACATCCTTTTGAGAGGTTGCACCTAGAGATGTGTTTTTTTTTCTTTTAGAACTTAATATCCTTTTGAGAGAATATTAAGCAGTTTCCAAGGGTTCTCATTGTTCCTTATTTCTTCCTCTAAATTTCCTTTAAATGCTCACCCTTCCCCTCATCTATTGCTGGTTGTGGTTGTTTTCTTTTTACAACCTTTATCTTTTGAGAGATAGAGGATGTGGCTTTTAATATAGACTTGTTTCTAGAGAGTTTTGCTACTTGGGTAGAAGGAGTTCGATTACTACTAACAACCTTCATTGTAGCAGAATTAAAAGAAATAAAGAATAAAATAGTAGAAAGTTAAGATAATACCTGAATCAGCTATGACAAGATCCTTAAATAGATGAAGAATATTAAACATAGGGAATCCTGCATAGTATATTAGTTTCTCTACTATTTATAATCAGTAGTTAATTATCCACTAACAATTAAACTGTTGTAGGATAATTAGTCACTACTGCATTATCATCAGTTAATAATTATCCTTTAATAAGAACAATTATTAACTAATGCTTCACAATGTTATTATCTTTGTGAAGAATTAATTTTGTCAAAAGATAATTTCAACTGCTTTATTCAGCTGTTATTTAGTCTCTGGTAATTAAGTCATCAGAAAATAATTAACTACAACTTATCAGCTTTGCACAATATTTTCAAAGAATTTATTCACCAAGGTTGAGCATTCCTAATTCACTTACCAACTTGTTAAAGGTTGCTTCATCCAATGGTATGGTGAATATGTCTGCAAGTTGCTTCTCAGTTGGAACAAAATAAAGTTCCACAGTACCGTTCATCACATGTTCTCTGATGAAATAGAATCTGATGTCTATGTGCTTTGTTCTAGAGTGTTGCACATGATTTTCTGTAATGGAAATAGCACTGGTGTTGTCACAATAAATAGGAATTTAATTATACACCATACCATAATCCATTAGTTGATTTTTCATTCATAAAATTTGAGCACAACAACTCCCAGCAGCAATATATTCTGCTTCAGCTATTGAGGTTGACACAAAATGTTGTTTCTTGCTAAACCATGACACTATTTTGCTTCCAAGACATTGACAGCTTTCTGTTGTGCTTTTCCTATCTAATTTGCAACCTACATAATCTGCATATGAATAACCTATTAGATCAAATCCAGAATCTCTAGGATACCAAATGCCAAGATTTAGAGTACCTTTGAGATATCTGGATATTCTTTTTACTGCAATCAAATGAGATTCTTTAGGGTCTGATTGAAATCTAGCACATAAACAGGTTGAAAACATTATATCATGTCTACTTGCAGTGAGATATAAAAGAGAGCCTGTCATGCCTATATATCTTGAAACATCAACCTTTTTACCAGTTGAGTCTTTGTTAAGTTTAGTGGTTGTTGCCATAAGAGATTTAGAAGTTGCAGCATCTTGTAAATTAAATTTTTTTAAAAGGTCTTTTAAATATTTTGTTTGACTAATGAAAATTTCATTAGTGATTTGTTTAAACTGTAAACCCAAAAATAAAGTTAATTCTCCCATCATGCTCATCTCATATCTACTTTGCATAAGCTTAGAAAACTTAAAGCATAAGCTCTCATTAGTAGAACCAAAGATAATATCATCAACATAGAATTGAACAAGTATTAAATCACCAACATTGAAACGACCCCAAAAATCCCTTACCGGACTCTGGGCACCGTCAAAAATTGACGAAAGAACAGATAAACATCCAAGCATACATATCATTAAATAAGAGAAGTAAATTGTATTCTCTAATACATTCATCCATAAATAAAAATTCTAATAGTGGAAGTCAAAGAGGGCCCAAACAGGCTTTATAATCTAAACAATTCGATAATCGTCCCACGCTTCACTTTTCCTCAAAATGCCAACCATAAGAGGGCAATGAGAAAGTGTTCATTATGCCATCCTTTCTTTGCCTTTAGCTAAAAAATATCAAACTCAAATCACTTGTGAGTGGAACACTCTGTAAAACATGCATATAATATGAGAAACTATATTTTTGATAAAAAAAATATATGATAAAAGATGCACATGTGATGTCCGTGAACTTTTAAAGGTCTAAGTAGGCATTCTGAGCCTTTGAGGTTTAATAAATAATTAATAACATCATAAAATAATTTAAGAAAAATAATATTTTATACTTTCAAGGCAAACTGCACATCAGTGGAAAAACATTGAAGCATGAAAAGTGATCATCAGGGGTTTCAGTCATATCCATCAGGGGATGACTGCCCAACAAGGGGCAGTCTTCGGCTGTCAGGGGATGAACCTCGACCATCAGGGGATGATCCTGATCATCGCCAAACTCCTCGGAGAAAAGTTATTCAACGCCAAACTCGACAAGTCAGCACCAAACTCTTTGGGAAACATTTACTCATCGGAAACTAAGAAATATTCTCATTAGGGACTAAGCTTAGCCTGTCGGAGACTAAGAAAATTCTTCATCAGAGACTAAGAAATTTTCCTCCATCGGAGACTAACATATCTCATCGGAGACTAATGTTATCTCATCAGAGACTAACGAATCTCATCAGAGACTAACATTAACTCATCAGAGACTAATGTTATCTCGTCAGAGACTAACGTATCTCAGCAGAGACTAACATTAACTCATCAGAGACTAATCTTATCTCGTCAAAGACTAACGTATGTCATAAGAGACTAACATCTATGCTGTTGGAGACTAACTTGGAATCTCTTAGGGACTATTTTATAGGGTCAGAGACTAACTCCAACCCATTAGAGACTAAGTTTAGAACTTGTCTCAGGTACAGTGGTGTCTTCCTCGCTCATCCATGGGTGGTGTTCTCACCAGGTGACCAAGACCACGACTCTCATCTGCAGTAAGCAACATTCTTATTGTCTACCACAGCTCATAGACGCAACTACACCTCAAGGACTCAGGTTGAAGAAAACCCAAGCATGGTGTTTTCATTACTGATAAAAAGAAATGTTTGGTAGTTAAAAGTTGTCTACTAGGTGGTTAAAGATGATAGCTTTTGAAATAAAAGACATTAATATCAGATGTTAAAGGCATGCATTAAGTCATACTTTTGGAAGTGAATGAACCTAATATGCTCACAAACATGGCATGCATAACAGAACAAAAGTGCAGGAATGGAACAGAGCTTTAGTATAGTGTTCACACATTTTTGTCTGTAAAGAAGAAGTTAAAAACTTGGTTTGTTTGCTGAGAAGGACAGTTGTTCTTTGAGAGTGAACCTGTGTTTTGAAGATGATTAGCTATATAGAAATTTATGAAAGTGGGGCTAGGGTTGTAACTAAAAGATATATATATCTTACTTGTTGAACAATGAGAGCGGTTGGATTGTTTGGAAATAGATTTCAGCCATTGGCTATGAAAGGAAACAACAAGCTTTAGAAGGAAGTGATTGGTGAGAAAGGGTGGATGTAATGGTTGCTAAAGTCAGTCAATCATTAATCAGAGCCAACAATCTAGTGTACTGTTGGAGTAGATTAACTGGTTTGACGGTCACGTGTTCTCAATCCAGACATAGTGCAATTAATGCTCTTGTCTCACTACTGTCTTTGGTTCAAAACGGGTTCTATAGCCATGTGAGCCTTCCCCACGTGAGAAATACACATACTCTTGATAAGTGCTTGACTACAAGTAATGTGGCAGCCCCGAAAAATCCCCCGAGCCGGGCCTCGGGCATTGTCAACAATTTGGGTGACATCCCCCAAGATCCCTAGGTTGGAACCCCCGGGCCCTGCCAGGAAACGAAGAAAACTCCACATAACATTGACCAAACATCATAGCCAAACATTTACATAAACCGTGTGAAACATACATTCTCAAAACTTTATAATAACATCTTAAGGTTCAAATCTTCTTACAAAACTTCAGAGCTTGGAAATAAACTAGCTGCAGTGGAAATTAACTTAAGATGGCCCATCTGGCCTCACAACCTAAACATTTCTATGATGGCCTGTGACGACCCCAGAATCCCTCATTGGATCAGGGCTTCGTCAAAAGAAGGAAAAGATAACCACACATCCATTCATATAATAATTACTGAAAGAAACCATATAAAGAGTTATTACAACATAAAATATTACATTGTCAGCGGAAGCTATACTGTTTCTATACTAAAATACAAAATATCACTTCTCAGATCATCTTCCTTTCTTCCCTCCTTATTGGCATTACAAAGGTTAGCCAACCTCAGTAACCGATCATTTTTGCCTTTCCCTTGTCTGAGGGCTCAACCTTTATATTATGTCCTGCAAAACATTAAAATTCTACAAGAATGAGCGCTTCACGCCCAGCAAGTATATAAACAATTTGGAAAAAAATAATTCTGGAATGTTTCAAAAAAAATTCAATTCTGCTAAGAGGCTTAGTGAATCAATACTATGTTAGAGTGTATGCCCTAGTGGCCAATTATGTAATGATTGTGACACTATATTTATGTTATGTTTTGGTTAAATGATAGTTTATTATGTTTTATTTACTGCGTTATATAAATGTTAACATAATAAATGTCCTTAGAAGAATGATACTAATTATATGGATTCAAGTATGTGACTTGAATATGAGATCATATAAGTATGTAATGTATCATTATTCTTAAATGTCCCTAGTCGAGTATCATTGTTACTGGGACAACAATAATACATTGAGACTAGTATGTGGATTAACTGATGGCCATATCTCATTGGTCATAAATATATACGAGATATATTAAGTTGATACATAGGTACATGTTAGAGAACATTGTACTGGACAGACCCAACATGAGAATTCTACATGGAGCATTATGCTATGTGTCATAAGTAATTCTCATAGTGACAATGATATAATGGTCCTTCGACCTGAAGTCATGACATTTCTACATAAGGAGTTATGCGTTTTGACATTATCAAAAGTCACCTTTAACCGGGTGGACGATAAAGGTAATTGTTGGATGCATAATGAGTTATGTGAGAAATGAGAATGATGTAGATGGAATTTAACCCTCCTATAAATTAGGGGTGATATCTATAGGCCTCTTGATTGAGTGAAACTATGAAATGCATGGCCATGCTCAAATAGAGATTTGTTTCATATAGTTTACTCATTGATCAAGAAAACTAAGATTAAATTATGAAGAGGATGACACATCCATGCCTTGAATTTAATCTTAGATATCATGGTTAAAAGGATTAAGTTACATTGAAACATTGGTCACGAAAGGTAACGTCGAATCTATGACTTTATTATTACTTGGGAAACAGTGATGTATTACTAGATGTCGCTCACTGTTTATAATTTTATAATATGATTTAAAATTATTGTCAACATAATAATAACCTACAGGGTCACACACAAAGAACATTCGTCAAGGAGATATAATTTAAATGTCAATGATTTTAATATATCAATAAGATTGATTTAATTAAATCATGGCTTTAAATTATATACATATATATTAATATATGTAATCTGTATGAAATAGAGTCCTTTGGAAGGAAATACGAATATATATTTATTTGTGCATATATATATTAATTAAGTGATACTTGATTAAATATATATATATATATATCTAATAAATATAAAATTCGGATTTTAAGTCTCCTAATTAGATTAGGTTTTGGAATTACTCTATGAAAAGCTATATATATGATATATCAGCCATTCTCTCCAACGTATTTACATATTCTAAGAACCCTAGTTGCTCATAAGAGAGAAACTAGAGTTCAGAGATATAGAGAGAAAAGAGAGATACAGATCATACAGCTAGTACTGTAACTCTTCTCGTTCGAATCGTGAGACGGATCGTGGGTGTTCATGTGGATACCGTAGAGACGTAGTTCTGTTGGATTGTGTTAAAAATTTGGAGACGATCAACACCTTTACCAAAGCTTCAGATTCGCACAATTAATCGGTAAAATCTTAAACTATCTATATTAAATTGTTTCGCATAGATCATCGGGTCTGGGTTTCGTTTTGTTTTATTTTAAATCGTATTTTTCCGCTGCGTTTTATTCTATGAAACCCAAGATACAAATGCCTCAAAATCTTTAAGAAATCTTTAGGACTACAGATGATAAAAAATTGTGTAATCCTTCTTAAAACAAAGCATAACTTCCTTGAAGTAAAAATATCCATCGGAGGCTAAAACCGCTGGATCTGCTAACCATATAGTATACAGCTGGCCTAACTGTGCCCATATGATCCCTCCTTGTGTGAACGTACGTAGTCACATAAAATTCCTCTAGGTCAGGTGAAGAACAAATCAGCACCCTTCCTTTCCTCTAACCATCCATGTGGCATCATCATTTAAGGAACATAGCATTCTCATTTATTGCACAGACATAACATTGAAAAATAGCTGAAAGAGCAAAGCTTCTTTATATCCATGTACTTTTATTCATATCATGCTAGCGGAAATTTAAAGCATAGCATTCTGTTTCACAAGGAAATTTAGAATAAATCTTGATGCAATGTACGAAAGAAACTGAGTAGGGTTCCAGGTTCTTACCTCTTTGTTCTCAAGGGTGAAATCAAAGCTGGTCTGAAAATAATTTTCCGAAAGAAGAACTTGGAAATTTATAGGGATAATAAGTTTAAACGAAACTCTGAAATGAAAAATTTTGGTAAAGGAATTAAAATTTCTTCTCGAATGAGGTATTTATAGAGTTCAAGAGCAGTAAACTAAGGTTACGCATTGAAATAAAATGATTGGTTAATTTGGACGGTAAAACAGTTGTTCATCATGACTTCTTGACAGCAAACAACTGCTGTCCTACATGCATGAAGACTTGGCCACCTAAACAGTTCCTAATCAAACACGTAATTACCAATGTTACGCAACCCTCTCCTCTTCCTCCATGCTGTTCAATATAATCTTATATGGGATTTGCTAATCCCCTTTTTGATACCTTTTTAAGGAACTTAACCTCATCATCATGGATATCACATCATCGTCAAAATTTTCATTGTAGATATGAATTTATCATTCATATTTAAAAAGGCTAACTTCATGAAAAACAATATAATAACACAAAATAAAATTATTTCTTACCATAAAATACATTTAAAATTTTTGGGTTCTCACATCCTTCCCCCTTTAAAAGAAGTTTCGTCCTCGAAACTTAACTATGAAATAAATGGGGGTACTTGTTAATCATAGCACTTTCAAGCTCCCAAGTAGCTTCCTCTATACTATGGTTCCTCCATAACACTTTTACAGAAGGGATTTCTTTATTCCTAAGAGTTTTAACTTGTCGATCCAAAATATGAATTGGAACCTCTTCATAATTCAAATCTGATTGCAGCTCTATCGGTTGATAATCAATTACTCCTCCATGGTCTGCCTTGTAAGGACGTAACACAGATATATGGAATACATAATGAATGTGGCCCAAAGTTGGTGGCAGTGCTAGTTGATAGGCCACTTCTCCAATCTTCCTTACTACCTCGAAAGGTCCTACATAACGAGGACTCAACTTTCCTTTCTTTCCAAAACGTATTACGCCCTTCCAGAGTGATACTTTCAATAGTGCATAACTTCCAACTTCCAAAATTTGATCTTTCCTATGTTGATCAGCATATTGTTTCTGTCAGTCTTGAGCTGCTTTCATTCTCATTCTGATTACCCTAATTGCCTCCTCAGTTTGTTGAACTATCTCTGGTCCAATTAGCTTCCTTTCTCCTACTTCGTTCCAGTAAAGTGGTGTTCTGCATTTCCTACCATACAATGCTTCAAAAGGGGCCATGCCAATGCTAGCATGATAACTATTATTGTACGCGAATTCGATTAGTGGCAGATGGTTGTCCCAATGGCCTTTGAAGTCGAGAACGCAAGCTCGAAGCATATCTTCCAGTGTCTAAATCGTGCGTTCAGATTGACCATCTGTCTGGGGGTGACAGGCTGTGCTCATATCTAGTCTTGTTCCTAGATAATCTTGGAAACTTTTCCAAAATCTTGAGGTAAACCTTGGATCTCGATCAGAGACAATGTTGAAGTAGTCCACTTGGTTTTTGATGTTCTGCCTTAACCATCTGACATGTTAAGCATCTACTTACCCATTCAGCTATTTCTTTCTTCATGTTAGGCCACTAAAAGCTTTGTTTCAAGTCTTGGTACATTTTCGTACTTCCTGGATGAATAGAGAACTTTGAGTTATGAGCTTCGTGCAACAGTTCGTGTTTTAATTCAGCCTTTGCAGGAATCCACACCCGACCTTCATATCGCAGCAATCCATCGCTATGCATGCGATATCTGCCTTTATCTTCCTTAATTAATTTGTCCATTTCGTTGCAATGCTCTCCTTGTGCGATTTTAATGAGGTCGTGCAATTGAGGCCGAACTCGAATTTCTTCTTCCATATCTATCTTCTGAGCAGTGGTAAGGGGATGAAGTTGCAAGCGTTCGAATTCTTTTCTGATCTCCTCTTGAATGGTCATTACATTCAGTCTTTCACAACGACTGAGCGCATCGACAACTACATTTGCTTTTCCGGGATGGTAGTTGATAGAACAGTCATAGTCCTGAATCAACTCTAACCAACGCCTTTGTCGCATGTTGAGTTCTTTTTGCGTGAATATATACTTCAAACTTTTGTGATCCGTATATATCTCGCACTTCTCACCATAAAGGTAATGCCTCCAAATCTTCAACGCATGAATGATAGCTGCCAATTCTATGTCATGCATAGGATATCGTTTCTCACAATCTTTTAGTTGTCTTGATGTATAAGCAATCACTTTACCATGCTGCATCAAAACTGCTCTAAGTCCTTGTTTCGACGCATCACTATAAATAATGAATTCTCCCTCGTCATCTGGTAATGTCAGAATAGGGGCTACAGTCAACCTTGTCTTTAATTCCTAAAAGCTCTTCTCACAATCCGGGGTCCAAACAAATTTTGTAGCTTTTCTTGTCAAGTTCGTCAAAGGTACAACTAGTTTTGAAAAGTCTTTAACGAACCTTCTGTAATAGCCTGCCAAACCTAAAAAACTCTTTACTTCAGTTGGGTTTGTTGGCCGAGGCCATTTCGTGATTGCTTCTATCTTATTGGGGTCCACTGCAATACCGGTTTTATTGATCACATGACCAAGAAACTTTACTTCCTTTAGCCAAAATTCACATTTGGAGAATTTGGTAAATAACTGCTCCTTTCTTAGAACTTCCAGTGTTACCCTTAGATGTTCCTCATGCTCTTTTGCCGTCTTTGAATAGATAAAAATGTCATCAATGAAAACGATAATGAATTTATCCAAGAATGGCTTGAATATACGATTCATTAAGTCCATGAAGGTCGTGGGTGCATTTGTTAGTCCAAATGGCATTACCAAAAACTCGTAGTGACCATAGCGAGTTCGGAATGCTGTTTTTGATATGTCCCCTTCTTTGATCTTCAATTGGTGATATCCTGAGCGAAGATCAATTTTCGAGAAGTACCTTCCTACTTTAAGTTGATCAAAAAGATCGTCTATTCTTGGCAGGGGGTACTTATTCTTGATCGTGACCTTATTCAGTTCCCGATAATCGATGCAAAGTCTCATTAATCCATCTTACTTTGGAACAAATAGCACTGGTGCTCCCCATGGTGAAACACTTGGTCTAATCAATCCTCGTTCTAGGAGTTCTTGCAACTGTATCATCAGCTCCTTTAATTCGGATGGTGCCATTCGATACGGGGCCTTGGATATTGGCGCGGTACCGGGAATCAAGTTTATTTCAAAATCCACTTCTCTATCTGGGGGTAGTCCAGGTAATTCTTCTGGAAATACGTCTATAAACTCCCTTACCACAGGGACATCCTCGATTTTACTTTTATTCTTGTTGACATCGTGCACATAAGCTAAGAAGACTTCGCAACCTTTGCGAATTATTTTCTTTGTCTGGATCATGGTCAAGAATGACGAGAATTTCCCCATTTTCGTGCCATGGAACCAAACCTTCACCTTTTGGGAAGATCGTAAGACAACTTTCTTCTTCTTACAGTCAATATTGGCTTGATATTTGAATAACCAATCCATTCCCAATATTACGTCGAATTCTCCCAAAGGAAAAGGAATAAGATTAGCAAGAAACTCATGTTGATCTATCTTCAAAGTACAGTTAAGGTAAATGTGAGAAACGCTTATCACTTCACGATTGGCAACTACTACATCTAAAGGCTTCGGTAGTGGTGGCGCTGGCTGGTTCATAGCTACAGCTTCACGAATAATTTGAAGAAATTGAGCTAGCGGGTTGTCGTTTGCATTCCCTGTAGCATTGTTGTTGGCAGAATCATTGTCATTAACAAGGGTCGGTGGTGGAATATGCGGGGTATTGCGATTCATCCCAACAACCTCCTCTGAGCTATCATCCTCCACAAACACTTTGTCAGCATTATCAGTTTGGTTTTCTCTTTCTAAACGTTCCAAATTCTCAGACCTTGACAAGTTGTTATGGAGATTACTTCTCCCGGGTCTTCCTGGTCTCCTTCCTCTGACCATAATCTAGTATAATATACGAAAAAAGTTAAACATCCTTCATGAAACATTCCGTTTTTATATGGCTCAAGAATTTATAACTTAATAAGGTGAAGAGCATTAAGCAACACATAAGCATTTAGATGTGTCAAAATATCTTTCATTCATGTACATAGAAGACTGTCATAAACATCGTTCCCTCGTATTCTTAAAACAAGCCACACATAGGTCAAAATACATTTGAATACATCCGAGATAGTCGCAACTATCCCTAGCAAAGTTCAAAATACACACAAAATAACCTCCATCTAAATTTTACATTCACTTCTATAACTAATCCTCCTCATCTTCCGTGTCCAAAGATCTTTCACGTTTCGCTTCCCTTTCCCAATGTCGAGACTGTATACGTGTCTCATCGATGTGGCGCGCACAGTGGTTGCTCATTTGCTCCAAACATGTCACCGTGGGATTAGCTGCTGCTGCTGCTACCATTTATGCATGCATCTCTAATGTCAGCCGATGGTACAAGCTCTGAGTCAACCAAAAAGAAGATTGTCATGCTGATGTTGCTGTGCGAAACCTAGTAATAGTGGCAGCCTGTCGTCGAACTGTTATGGTGCGAGCTGCCAAACGATAATGAACTTCTGTGTCGTAACTACGTACCATCTCGTTATGGGATGGCACTGCTGCCTGTGGTGAGGATGCAGCAGGCCTCGGAGTATCACATTTCATCCTAGGGATATCTTGTGTCACAAGATGATCGCGATCAGAACGTTGGCGTATTGTACTTTTCCGTGCTGTGTGGCGAATGCGCGGCCCGCGGCGAACAGTGGAAGGTCCGACCCCCTGCGTTGGCTTCATGGCGAGGTTGGGACCTTCATATACTGGTGATGGTGGATGTTCGTCCAATGGTGTAGGGTTGAACAGTGGAGACTCCACACTAGGCTCCTCCCCCTCTTCAGTTGGAAAGTTATAAACTGGAAGATTTATTCTAGGATAACGTGCGGGGGATCTAGAACTATCTCTGGCCATCTACATAAAACAATCCAAGTCAATAAGTCTGAACTTCTTAATAAACAATGCATGCAACAATATATCTACGAGGTGGCGCCTGCATTTCAGTCTTATCTTCCTTAGCAGCTTCTACCATTAAAGTGTTCAACAACCATTGTATCCAACATAAGTCTTAGTCCTTGGCCCATTAACCTATCCTAGTACTTCAGTTCTAGCATCAAATTCTTAAATTCCTCTACTGGAGTAATTCTGGGACATACCGCAGTACTCCCTACTCCTGGATGTGGCTTACGGGCAGTGTTTCCTTACGAATCACTTCTGGCCGTAACTGGGCTCTGATACCAACTGTGCCGACCCCAGAATCCCTCACTGGATCAGGGCTTCGTCAAAAGAAGGAAAAGATAACCACACATCCATTCATATAATAATTACTAAAAGAAACCATATAAAGACTTATTACAACCTAAAATATTACATTGTCAGCGGAGGCTATACTGTTTCTATACTAAAATACAAAATATCACTTCTCAGATCATCTTCCTTTCTTCCCTCCTTATTGGCATTACAAAGGTTAGCCAACCTCAATAACCGATCATTTTTTCCTTTCCCTTGTCTGAGGGCTCAACCTTTATATTCTGTCCTGCAAAACATTAAAATTCTACAAGAATGAGCGGTTCACGCCCAACAAGTATATAAACAATTTGGAAAAAAATAATTCTGGAATGTTTCAAAAAAAATTCAATTCTGCTAAGAGGCTTAGTGAATCAATACTAATGCCTCAAAATTTTTAAAAAATCTTGAGGACTACAGATGATAAACAATTGTGTAATCCTTCTTAAAACAAAGCATAACTTCCTTGAAGTAAAAATATCCATCGGGGGCTAAAACCGCTGGATTTGCTAACCATACGGTATACAGCTGGCCTAACTGTGCCCGTATGATCCCTCCTTGTGTGAACGTACGTAGTCACATAAAATTCCTCTAGGTCAGGTGAAGAACAAATCAGCACCCTTCCTTTCCTCTAACCATCCATGTGGCATCATCATTTAAGGAACATAGCATTCTCATTTATTGCACAGACATAACATTGAAAAATAGCTGAAAGAGCAAAGCTTCTTTATATCCATGTACTTTTATTCATATCATGCTAGCGGAAATTTAAAGCATAGCATTCTGTTTCACAAGGAAATTTAAATATAAATATCATAATTTTGTACGCATGTCGAATCAATTGATCATGCGCTTAACTGAAATAAGCATAAGAGTTAGAATATACTTGCATAAACTTGCAATAAACATAAGATTGTGAATATACTTGCCTCGGTCCTTTGCAACAAAGTTTCAAATTCAACTTGCTGGTGAGAGAGTGATTCTGTAAATTATGCAAGTAATATTTTAATACCTTAATAAGAATTTATGAAAGAAAATATGTATGTGATGTCCTTAAACTTTTACTGTTTTAAAGAATAACATCATAAAATAATTTTAAGAAAATAATGTTTTCTAGTCTTAATAACAAACTACATTAGAGAATAATTTTCTCATTAACAAACTTGTCAGGGACTGATATCCTTAGCCATCAGAGACTAGGAATTTCCTCTATCTTAAGAAATCTCCTTCATCAGAGACTACAGAATTTCCTTCATCAGAGACTATGAATGACGTCATCAAGGATTGAACTTAGCCCATCGGAGACTAAGGAATGACGTCATCAGGGACTAACAACTCATCAGGGACTGATGACGTCATCTTAATTCTATCGGAGACTAAGAGTGACGTCATCGGAGACTAACTTCTCATCAGAGACTGATGACGTCATCTTAATTCTATCGGAGACTAACTTCTCATCAGAGACTGATGACGTCATCAAGGACTAAACTTTAGCCTATCGGGGACTAAAGCTGACATCATCCGAGAGTAAGTAACCCGTCGGAGACTAATGACATCATCGGGGACTAAACTTTAGTCTGTCGGGGACTAAAGCTGACGTCATCACCAGAGATTAATAGAATATTTCATCAGAGACTACGAATATCTCGTCAGAGACTACGAATATCTCGTCAGAGACTAACAATATCTCATCAGAGATTAACCATATCTCATCAGAGATTAACAGCATCTCATTAGAGATTAACAACATCTCATTAGAGATTAACATCAGAGCTTACTTTTGCTACGATAGAAGACCTATCATGCTCAAACTCAGCTTATGATGTCTTATGAAGATGTAAAAGAATAAGAACTTAGCATAAATCTTGATGCTATGCACAAAAGAAACTGAGTAGGGTTCTAGGTTCTTACCTCTTTGTTCTCAAGGGTGAAATCAAAGCTGGTCTGAAAATAAATTTTCGAAAGAAGAACTTGGAAATTTATGGGGATAATAAGTTTAAACGAAACTCTAAAAAGAGAAATTTTGGTAAAGGAATTAAAATTTCATCTCGAATGAGGTATTTATAGAGTTCAAGAGCAGTAAACTAAGGTTACACATTGAAATAAAATGATTGGTTAATTTGGACGGTAAAACGGCTGCTCATCATGACTTCTTGACAGCAAACAGCTGCTATCCTACATGCATGAAGACTTAGCCACCTAAACAGGTCCTAATCAAACACGTAATTACCAATGTTATGTAACCCTCTCCTCTTCCTCCATGCTGTTTAATATAATCTTATATGGGATTTGCTAATCCCCTTTTTGATACCTTTTTAAGGAACTTAACCTCATCATCATGGATATCACATCATCGTCAAAATTTTCATTGTAGATATGAATTTATCATTCATATTTTAAAAGGCTAACTTCATGAAAAAAAATATAATAACACAAAATAAAATTATTTCTTACCATAAAATACATTTAAAATTTTCGAGTTCTCACATGGCCTTCCATTTCACTTTCCTTTGAAAGCCATCCATAGGAGAGAAATCAAGAAGCTCTCACTATGACATTTTCTCTTTTCCTTTACTAGGCGACTCGGCTCTCTTAACATAACCTGTAAAACATTTCATAACATTCCACATGAGCGTTTACGCTAAGCAAGTATATATTCATAAGCAAGAAGAACAGATATTTCAAAAGCTTTAATATTCATTGAGGTTGGGCGAAGCAATGCCAACACCTCCTAATAAATCAATAAACATGTATCAATCAGGGTTCGCGAGTGATATCAAGGGGTTGACCCTCTTTCAATAAATCATGATTCGCCCTCTCTGTTGGGTTTCGTATCATCAGACGCAGCGGAAAAATACGGTTTAAAATAAAACAAAACGAAACCCAAACCCAAGGATCTATGCGAAACAGTTTAATACAGATAGTTCAAGATTTTACCGATTAAAAGTGCGAATCTGAAACTTTGGTGAAGGTGTTGATCGTCTCCAAATCTTTAACGCAACCCAACTGGACAGCGTCTCTACGGTATCCACACGAACACCCGCGAACCGTCTTACGATTCGAGCAAAGAGGATAACAGTACTAGCTGTAAATAATCTGTATCTCTTTTATCTCTCTTAACCTCTCTTATGAGCGGCTACGTCAAAACGTTGGTTGTTCAAGAGAAAAATTCTATATCTATCTCTATCTCGTAGAGAATAGCTGATATATCATATATATATAGCCTTCTATAGAGTAGATTCCAAAACCTAATCTAATTAGGAGATTAGAATCCGAATCCTATATTCATTAGATATATATATTTAATCAAGTCTCACTTAATTAATATATGTACAAATAAATATATATTCGTATTTCCTTCCAAATGACTCTTCTTCATACAGATTACATATATATATATATATATATATATATATATATATATATATATATATA
>CM025787.1:15547857-15671879 GCA_014636745.2 Centella asiatica | reverse complement strand
TCATTCTTTATAACAGTAGTGACATGTTGACTTTAAGTGTTGATAAATTTAAGTTCATTGATAGGTGAGACAAAATTAATCCTTTTAATAGGAATTGGCTTGTGAGTCATGGAGTTAGCAGTTTCTTCACTCTCTTCTATTTCTGGTTTCTTTCCTAGGTACTCATCATAACCTAAACCAAAATTTTGACCTACCATTTGGCTTCCTACCAAGTCTGTCAGCTTTTTAGAGGATTGGTTCTATTTTCTTATCTTAGCCTGTTTAAGTTCAAGTAGTTTGACTAAGTAATATTCCCTCTTTTTCAAGACATCAATCACATGATGAGCTTTATCTAGTTCTAACTTGATAGTGTCAAAGTGTATTTGTCTCTCTTCAAGAAATTTATTTCTATTTAAGAGATGGTCATGTGATTCATTAACTCTGGCATGTTCAATTGTTAATGGAATAAAGAATCATTGTTGATGCAATAAAGAAAAGGTTGGAGGAAGCCAAAAGAGCTTGGATAGAAGAATTGTATACTGTCTTATGGGCTTATCGGACTACTTGCAAGGTCGCAACAGGGGAGACACCATTTAACCTTGTGTATGGTACAAAAGCAGTTATTCCCCTAGAGGCAAGATTACCATCAATAAGGATCGTTGGTTTTAATGAACAAGACAATGGCGAAGGTCTGCGGGCAGGATTGGACCTGTCAGAGCATGTCAGAGATAAGGCTCACCAAAAGATTGAGGAAAATAAGAAAGTGGTGGCCAAATTCTACAACCTAAGGGTAAAAGGAAGAGTCTTCAGGCAAGGTGACTTAGTGCTCTGAAGAATGGAAGTATCAAATCAAAGAGCTGCTGCTGGCAAGTTAACTCCTAATTTGGAAGGACCTTACCAAGTCAAGAAAATATTAAGGCTAGGGTCATACCAGCTTCAAACCTTAGAAGGCCAAGAGGCCAAGGTCATGGCATGTAAGTAATCTTAAGATTTATTATCAATAAATTTGGGTTCTAAGTATTTACGATGGTTAAAGGGTTTCCCTATTTATTATAATCAAATATAAAATGGAGTCAAGATTGCTTTTAAATTCCTTTGCAATAATAATAAACTAGTTAAAGTGACAAAAGTATTAGAAAAATGTTGATTGTTAAAAATAATAGCCCGATGGTCAATAAAGTTTTACATTATAAAAATTACAAGTGAATATAAAAAAAAAACTAGGGAGTTTGTTGCCCCTTGTCATCCTAAAGGGGGTCCTCCCCTTCCTCCTCATCCTCATCTTCGCTGTCCGTGACCTCTGAGGGAATCTGCTCAAGAGGGACCCCAAGCCTCTCTGCATGTCGGTGGCGTGCCAGCAACATCTTCTTCTTTCCCTCCTCCATTATAGCCTCACGTTCTACGCCTGGACAAAAGGGAAAGCATCTTTTCAGTGTAAAGGTGGTAGCCACCTAGCATAGTCTTATACTCTGAGTCAAGACAAGCTTCCTCATCATCTATTTGAAATTGGGCAGAGGCCTTGTATTTCTCAACAACATCAGCAGGGGCCCTCTCAAGCTCATCCTTGGCTCTTTCAAGTTTATCCTTCAGTTCGTGAACTTGGGAATTGAGAAAAAGATTTGTGGCAATAAGAGAGTCATTGAGTTCTTTAGGCATCCCTATCTTTTTCTCTAAACCCTCCTTCGCAGAGCAGTAGGAGCGCACCTCATCTTGTGTAATCTTCAACTGGCGCTCCCTTTCTGCAAGGTCGTTCTCTAGTTTACCAAGCTTCTCCCACTGCTTTTTAGCGTGGGTAGTAAGCTCAGCAGTGTACACATGATGCTGCGATTCAAAGGAATGATCAAAAAGTTAGTCACAACCTAACTAATAAATGACCAAGATCTAAAAAGAAAGTACATACCATAGCATATGTGTGAGCAAAATTGGAGACAAGGGTTGGAAGGGAAGCCTCCTTGGAGATCTCCTTATCCACCAGGGGAACCGACCCTACCAGAAATTCCTTGGCAGGACCGTGCTCCCCAAGAATAATGTCACCCTGAGTAAAGGGCCAACCCGGTAGGAAGGGATCTTGGGGATTGGTAAAGATAGGAACCTCCATCCTAGGACCGGATGCAGTCCCCTTCTGTTTCTTAGGAAGAGGTGGAAAATCATCGGCGGGCTCGGAGGCATGAGAAGGGGCAGCTTCCGCCTCTACCTCGACATTAATAGGCTCAAAGGGAGGAATTGTACTCCCTTGCTGATCAGAAGAGGGGCATTTCTCCCCCCTGTGCCTCTTATGAGCAGATTTCCTGCTTTTTGTCTTCCTAGAAGACACAACCTTGGCTTGCTTTAAACCTGAGGAAAACAAAAGCATAAGTTAAGTTTTGTTATTAAAAGCGAAAAACATGAACTAGATAATAATACTGCCAAGTCAAGAATAAGAGAATTCTTTGGCCTTTTGCAGGGTTGAGACCCCATCTAATGAGGTTCTTCTCCAAGAAAAGATCCTGCATGTTATCCTCGTCGGCCCCATCTGCCGCTAAGTCTTCGACAGTTTCTTTTTCAGCATCCGAAACCACCCAACTTACCTTATCACTATGCAAAATGTTCCACTTTGAGGGGAGAATATCACTCCAATTCCCCCCTTCCCAGTGGAGATAGTAAAATTTTGTTTTCCAGCTAGCGACAGAATCTTTCAAGGTAGCGGTATTATAAAGCTTAGAGACTAAGCTGCGGTGTTAAAAATACACCCAACCAACATTATTACACCCAGTATGTCTCAGTTGAAACATGGATCTAAAGACTAGAACTGATGGGGTTATATTCCTTTGCACGCACCTAAGCAGGAAGGCATAGACTACTCGCCATCCATTTGGGGCGACTTGGCTTAGGTGAATAGGATAACTCCTAAGCAGTCGGGGAATAAACTCATGAAGAGGGAATCGTAGTCCAGCCTCTATGAAATCATAAAAAATGCACAAGTTTGTGCCTACATTATAGGCCCTATCAGCCTCAATTGGTAATCTAAGGGAATAGGGGGCATATATACAGTGCTGAAGAGCATACTTGTGAAGCTTAGATTCTGAAATAATTGAATAAATATTTTTATAGGGGTCAAAATTATGATTGCTTGGGACCTCATCCCTAGCCGTGTCGGCCACATCACGAGCGGACCCATGATGTTGGGCACCGATAACATGGTTAATACTAGGCCCACTAGGCCTAGAAGAGGTAGACTTGGCATATCCCCCTCCGGATTTGAAGATGGGCCTTCTATAACCTGGGTTGGATGAATTGTGTGTAAAGGGGGAATAAAAGGAATATCAGAAGCAGATATTGGAGAATAAACAGATTCGGTGGAATTACCTGAATCCATGTCGATTGAAAGAAAGTAGGGGATGATGAACCCGATGAATATAGTGAAGAGCACTTCTTGAATGTGGTAGCAAAGGCTAGCCAGAAATCGCCTTGCGATGGCATAAGCTAGTCAAAAATCGCCTTATGGTGGCGTAAGCTAGTTTTAAATCTCCTTACGATGGCGTATGCTTGTCGGAAATTGCCTTACGGTGGTTAAAGGAATTTGGGAAATCGCCAAGAAGAGGAGAGTTGGCAGTAACTTATGATAGAGTAATTTTCGAAGATTAAAAGTGAAACTTACTTACCCCTTGAGTAAAATATATATAGTTACTCAAGAGGAAAATTCGACCGTTGGAGCTTGTTTAATCCATTGGATTAGTTCATTCTACCGTTAGGATCCTGTTTAATCCAATGGACGAGATTATTTGACCATTGACAGTCAAAAAGTCCCAAGATGGGCCACGAAAAATAAAAGCCCATCGAACGAATATATATGTTGATTATACTGGCTTGGACTTTAGAAGTCTAACCCACCTATAAGACAGCTCTTTGAAGTCTATATGCTTTATTACCCGTTAGAATAGAAAAATTAACGGGGTAAAAAGTAGCGAGGTAATTGCCAATTTGCCCCGTTAGAACATATAAATTAACAGGGGTAAAAAGTAACGAGGTAATTGCCAATTTGTCCCGCTAGAACAGATAAATTAACAGGGTAAAAAGTAGCAAAGTAATCGCCAATTTGCCCCACTAGAATAGATAAATTAACGGGGTAAAAAGTAGCGAGGTTATCGCCAATTTGCCCCGCTAAAATAGGTAAGTTAACGGAGCAAAAACTAGCGACGTGATCGCCAATTTGCCTCGCTAATCCAGAGAATCTGCTGAGGTAAAAGATAGCGAGCCAATTGCTTGTTTGCTTCGGTAACTTCTAAAGTTAGCAGGGTAAGTTTACCGGGGAACGGCGTGTCTGGCCCGTTAACTCTAGAGGTACCGCAAAGTTAACGGGGACAGACCTTCCCCGCCAAAAAAAAAAAAACAAAAGAGTTATAATTTTTGATTTCAGAAAACTAATAAACAAAAATTAGGGGGCAAGTGATATGGGTCGAAATAAGAGCTCTAAAATTAATAAATTCTAGTTGACCATTAATGGACCATCGTAATGGTACCTAAAAGGCCCATGAAGGCCAGTAGGTCTACATTCAATGAATCTCAGATAAGACAGAAATATTAAATAGATAGATATCTCTTTCTAGTCTCTATCTAAAATATGGTAGAAACAGGGGTGGAAACCTCCTAAACCACCGAATCATAATACAAGTAGGACTTGCTATTATAATCCAAGAAGGACTTGATATTATAATCCAAGAAGGACTTGATATTGTAATACAAGAACGACTCTGGTGACCCAGATATGTATAAATACAGGTCAGACAACACATGACCAGGTAGGCTGTTGTTTACATACAATATTTACTTACCACCATAAAAGCTTTGCCTAACAAACACACCCGACGGTCTTCCAAAGGGCTGAACCCCATGGTTCTTGGAAGATTTTCTTTTATAGGTAGAGAAGGGCATTAAATTCGCAGTCCAAGTTCTTCAACATTAGGGTATTCCACAACCCTAACCGTAGGTACGTAAATTTGACGTATCAATGCCCTTTCCTTTATCTTGTCTTGTAGTTGGAGTTGTTACAGTAGAAGGAAGAACTATTGCTGTTGTTATTGCTATTGTAGTTGGTGTTGTTGTTGTTAAAATACAGGACATGATGGCTGCATCAAGTTCTCTCTTGGCACCTTCAAGTCTTGTAAGGTCAACCATCAAACTAGCATAACTTATTTTCTTAGGAACAACTTCTTTGTGTTGAATAATGTGAACTGCACTACTCTCCCCCTTTTTGACATCAGAATGTAAAGGTGTAGGAGAAGCAGTAGCTAGTGTTGGAATGACCTGATGTAGAAGTTGTGTGAGATTTTGAAGATCGAGACCAAATTTTTCTTGTTTCTACAGAATGGCCTGGACATTAGATTCCAATGCTTGAAGTCTTTTCTCTATATTGAACTGCTCCCTTAGACGCATACCAATGGAATTGAGCATCATCCTTGGAAGGTGACCTTCATAGCATGATCTAATTTTGTCTGTGTCCAGGTCCATCTTGGTCTCAACATTTTGGAATACAGCCTTGAGACCATTGATCATGAAGTGTTGGTACTTCGTATGTTTCTTATCAATCTTGATGAATTCCTTACAGACTGCAATAGGAGTAAGCTCAGTTGCACCAGACTGTAATGTGGTCAAATAATCTTGTCTAAATTGGGTAGCTGCTTCATCCAAATTTTTTGTGTAGCTCACATCCAGCCAAACATCCACATTCTCTTCTTCAATCTCAACTTGCTCAGGTTCATGTGCAACTTGTGTCTTCAATGTTGATATTTGATCTTGTTGTTGTTGAAGTCCATATAAGATTTCAAAATCAGCATTGGACATTTTAGCAAGTAATTGTAGAGCTGCATCCCCTGGCTGTGAGCTTCCTCCAATTTCCTCTATTTGAGCAAGTGTTGTTGTTGGAGTAGAGGAAACTTGAGCTTCAGTTAAGGTGGAGGGCTTAACAGGTTTGAAAAAATCACCTGCTGAGAATGTATTTTTCTCTTTATTATTTTGTTCAAGGATCTCATCCTTGGTCACACCCTCACCTTTTTCTCGGAGTTGGACATCCAGCTGTTCTATCTCTCCTTTTTCTAAGCTCTCTAAAGCTTGACTCTCAAGTGTTTGTATAAGCTCTCCTTTTTCCAGGTCAGGAGCCTGACTCTCACTAATTATTCTCTCTACCTCACTCATTTGGATAGTGACACTCTGTCCTATCCAAATAGTTGTAGTACCAAGGAGAGAAGAAATAGTTGTAGTACCAAGGAGAGGGGGTTCCCTTTATATGTCAGTGGTTAGGGATCTCTCCAAGGAAAGTGTTTGAGAACTGACTGCATTTGTACTTTGAACAAGTGGTTCTTGTGTATCAGTCTCTTGGAGTGTTGGCTCTTCTTGGAGAAAATCAAGAAGATTTGAACTATCAAGTTCTAAAGAATCAAGAATAGGAGAAGAGATAGGAGAATATACAGATTGGAGTGTTGGCTGCTCCTCAAGAACAAAAATTTGAGGAGCATCAATTTGAAAAGACTCTATGTGTGCACTCCTTGTGTCACTCTTTCTTTTTGATCTTTTCTATCTTTAGGCTTGCCCCTTTTTATGTACAGGGGGTTGTGCAGACTCTGTACCTATTTTTCCTGGTTGGGAACTGTCTTCAATGTTAGCATCCTTTTGGGAGGATGTTAACAAAGTACTACTTTTCCTTTAAACCTCCATTACCTTTTGAGAGACAATGGATTGCTTTTGGCTTAAGGTTAACACTCTCTTCTTTCTCCGAGGAGCCACCTTAGCTTCCTTTACTCCTTCAACCTCACTGTCACCCTCTTTTGTTTTTCTTTTAATGGGTAACTTTGTGGCTTTCTTTGTTTTTACAACCACGGTCTTTTGAGAGACTGTGGAGGGGGCTGTAGAATATTGTTGTGAAGATGTTGTGGGAGGATCAACAGGGTTTTTAGTTTGTTGCTTAAGATCCTCAAAATAAGATGAAGTATAAAGGTTTGGAAACCTATCTATGAGAGTTGATCTCATGATAGGAGGGAAGGAAAGAGGAACCTTTACCTTTGCTGCCTTTCTCTTCACATTAGTGAATATGCGTTTACTCTGCAAAACTGTAGGTACAACTTGCATACTAGTGATATTTAGGTTAGGAATCAGATAATTTACAATCATCATCAAAACCTAGCATAATAGATTTTATTTTTATCACCAATTTTCAATTTAGCCATTAAGTTATGCAAAGTTAATATCCCTAAATTTATGTGCCTATCATACAACACATTAAATGCAATTTGTTGTGTGAGTGTGGTGATGACATCATAACCAATGCATTTTGAAGTGAATGCTTTAGTGATAATATCAAAAAATAATGACTACTCTTGCCTAAGATGAGGTCTAGTTATGGAACCTACTGATGCTATTTCTTCATCATAATGTAAGTTTTTAAACATATCCAGTAATTACTCATTGTGATGACCCTAAAATCCCTTACAGGACTAGGGTTTCGTCAACAGAAGGAAAGATAATTTCACATCCATTCATCGCATAAATATTAATAAAAAGAACAAGTAAAGAGTTATTACAACCCAAAGTATTACATTTCTAGCGAAAACTGTTCTATTTCTATGTTATAATACAAAACATCACTTTTCACAACATCTTCCTTTCTCCCTTCCTTATTGGCACTAAAAGGATTAACCAAACTCAGTAACCGATCATCTTTGCCTTTCCCTTGTCAAAAGGTTCAACCTTAACACCTTGTCCTGCAAAACATTAAAATCCAACAAGAATGAACGATTTACGCCCAGCAAGTATATAAATAATTTGGAAAAAAAAAGATTGGAATGTTTCAAGGGATTCAATTCTGTTGAGAGGCTCAGTGAAACAATACTAATGCCTCAGAAATCTCTAAATAATCTTTAGGACTACTGATGATAAATAATGTGTAATCCTCCTTAAAAAAAACAGGTATTCACCCGTGTACAACTTCCTCAAAAATATCCATCAGGGGCTAAACCCGTTGGACCTGCTAACCATACGGAACACAGTTGGCCCAACTGTTACCGCATGATCCATCCTTGTGTGAATGTACTTAGTCACTTAAAATTTCCTCTAGGTCAGGTGAAGAACAAATCAGCACCTTTCCTTTCCTCTAGTCATCCATGCGGCATGACCCATTTAAGGAACATATCATTTTCATTTATTGCACAGATATAATATTAAAAAATAACTAATAAATCAAATCTCCGTTATATCCATGCACTTCCATTCATATCATGTTAGCGGAAACTAAAGCATAGCATTCTGATTCACAAGGAAATTTAAACATAAAAGTCATAACTTTGTATGCATGTCGAATCAATTGATCATGCGCTTAACTGAAATAAGCATAAGAGTGAGAATATACTTGCCTCGATCCTTTGCACAAAATCAATACAATTTACTCGTGAGTGAAAGATTCTGTAAAACATGTATATAACATGATAAATTTAAGACCTTGGTTAAAAATATGAAGGGAAATGCACATCTGATGTCCTTAAACTTTTAAAGTCTTAAATCTGCTATAAGAATTGTTGAGGTGAAATAAATAATTAAAACATCATAAATAATTTAAGAAAATAATGTTTTATAGTTTTGAAGACAGACTGCACATCAAGGGACAATTTTTCTCACTGCCAAACTCATCGGGGACTAATATCTTTAGCCATCAGAGACTAACATATTTTGCTCATCAGAGACTGCAGATGACGTCATTAGAGACTAAACTTAGCCTATCGGAGACTAAGAATGACGTCATCAGAGACTAACATATTTTGCTCATCAGAGACTGCAGATGACATCATCAGAGACTAAACTTAGTCTGTCGGAGACTATGTATGACGTCATCAGAGACTAACTTAGCCTGTCGGAGAGTAACTTATACTTCTTTCATCAGAGACTAAGGAATTCCATCGTCAGAGACTAACAACTTTCTTCACCAGAGACGAACATTATATATTTCATCAGAGACTAGCATTAACTCATCAGAGACTAATGTTATCTTGTCAGAGACTAACTTCATCAGAGACTAATATTATCTCATTAAAGACTAATATTAACTCATTAGAGACTAATGTTATCTCGTCAGAGACTAATATTATCTCATCAGAGACTAATATTAACTCATCAGAGACTAGAATTATCTCATCAGAGACTAACATTAACTCATCAAAGACTAATATTAGAGCTTGTCTTCACTACGATGGAAGATCTTTTAAGAATAAGAATGATACCCAAAATGTCCAAACTCAATTCTAAGATGCATAATCATCCTTTCCTATTGTGCATAAGTTTCTCTACAAAACAACATACTCTTTAAAAGCTTTACTCATTCCTGAAGACTTAGCGCATATAGTTAACACTTTTGGATGCTATGCATGAAGGAAAACAAAGGAGAGCATAAGATTCTTACATCTTGTCTTGACGAAAGAGATTAAAGCTTGTCTGAAAGAAAGAACTTGAAATTATATGAAGATGATATGTTTAGAGAAGGACTTTAGAAGAGAAATTTTTTAGAAAAGAGATTCAAACTTTACCTCTGAATGAGGTATTTATAGCAGACTAAGATTAAGCCTTAAAATAAAATGATAGGTTAATCTAGACAGTAAAATGACAGCTCATCATTACTCTTTAACAGCTAACAACGTAATAAGCAACTGCTGTCATACATGCAGCTTGTCTTTAATCAGTTGTTGCCACACAACCTGCCTATTAATCAAACACGTAATCCACCAATCTTACGTAACCCTCTCCTTTTCTTCCAAGCTGATTAATCATAATCCTATACAAGGTTTGATCATCTTATTTTATTTTTATCTCCTTTTAAGGAAGTTATCTTCAATAAAATGAACCTCTCATTGTCATCAAGATTCCTACTCGAAATATGGGTTTACCATTTATAAAAAAAAAAAAATAAGCAAACAATTACAACATACATTAATTTCATGTAACAAACTCATACAAAATTTTTGGGTTCTCACACTCATCAAAGGCAGTTTGGTCATATGCATCATGAACAGGTAAATGCAATGCTTTATTAACTACTGTATGATTAATAGAATAAGTAATATTATCATATTTAAAATTTACCACATGAGAGTCATCACTCTCATCCTAGATTTCAGCAGTGGACCACATGGCTGTGATGATTTCAGCGGCAATGAATGGTTTTTGATCGTGGGTATATAAGTAACTACCAATTTACCCCTCATCAGAGACTGCTCTAGTCTCTTCCACTTTCACTTATAAGAGACCAAAGTAGTTTTGTCTCCGATAGGTTATTTTTGTTTAGTCGGAGACTAATTAAAAACAACTATCAGAGACTAACTCAACTAGTCTTTGATAGGTTATTTTTAACTAGTCAGAGACTAATTAAAAACAACTATCAGAAACTAATTTAACTAGTCTCTGATAGGTTATTTTTGTTTAGTCGGAGACTAATTAAAAACAACAATCAGAGACTAACTTAACTAGTCTTCAATAGGTTATTTTTAACTAGTCAAAGACTAATTAAAAACAACTATTAGAGACTAATTTTAGTCTCTCACTCAAATTCCTTCAAAGACTTAATTAAACTACTCTACGCTACAATTTTGTTTTCAGAGTTATCCAACAATCAATATAATGATTATTAGCTACAAAAGGTCTGTTTATACATAACAACTACATTCTAGAAATTAAATTTTAGCTTCTAAAAATTTTGTCCATCAAGAACAGTTTCAATCTAGAAATTGGATTCTAGCTTCTCAAAACATAACAACTTGGTTTATAAGGTTTTAGTCAATTTCTAGAAGTATAATGTCAGCAAGTTGTTTATCAGTTGTAACCCAGTGCAATTCAATGGTTACTTCACTAACATGTTCTCTAATGAAGTGATACCTTATATCTATATGTTTTGTTCTTGAATGTTGTATTGGATTTTCAGTTATTGCTATGACACTTGTATTATCACAATAAATAGGAATTTTGGATAATGACATACCATAGTCTAGGAGTTAATTTTTGATCCACAGGATCTGAGCACAACAACTCCCACCTGCAATATATTCAGCTTTAGTCGTTGAGTTTGAAACTGAATTTTGTTTCTTGCTAAACCAAGAAACAAGTCTGCCTTTAAGAAATTGGCAGCTTCCACTTGTGCTTTTTGTGTCAAGCTTACATCATGCATAGTCATTATCTGAATAGCCAATTAGTTTAAAATCAGATTCTTTATGATACCATAACCTAAGGTTTGGGGTACCCTTTAGATATCTGAGTATTCTTTTAACAACAATTAAATGTGACTCTTTTGGATTAGCTTGAAATCTTGCACACAAACATGTAGCAAACATTATATCAGGTCTGCTTGCAGTTAGATATAAAAGTGAGTCTATCATGCCCCTATAGCTAGTTATATCAACTTTCTTTCCCTTAGTATCTTTATCTGACTTAGTGGTTGTAGCCATGGGTGTTTTTGCAGATGCACAATCAACTAGATTATATTTCCTTAGTAAGTCCTTGATGTACTTAGACTAACTAATGAACATTACATCAGTTGATTGTTTTATCTGTAATCCTAAGAAAAATGTTAACTCACCCATCATGCTCATTTCATATCTAGACTGCATTAACTTTGAAAATTTTCCACATAGTTTTTCATTTGTAGATCCAAATATAATGTCATCCGCATATATTTGCACAAGTATTAAATCAGAACCTAGTTTTCTATAGAAAAGTGTTTTATCTATGATACCTCAAACAAATTTATTTTCAATTAAAAACTAAGAAAGAGTATCATACCAGACCCTGGGTGCTTGTTTTAAGCCATAAAGTGTTTTATCTAACCTGTTGACATAATTTGGAAACTTGGGATCTACAAAACCTAGTGGTTGTTCAACATAGACCTCTTTTTCCAACTTTCCATTCAAGAAAGCACTCTTGACATCCATCTAGTACACCTTGAAGTTTTTATGGCCTGCATATGCCAAGAAAATCCTTATTGCTTCACGTCTTGCAACTGGTGCAAAGGTTTCTTCATAGTCAATTCTTTTTTCTTGAGAATAACCCTTTGCTACCAATCTTGCTTTATTTCTTGTGATTGTAGCAGCTTCATCTAATTTGCTTCTAAAGACCCACTTGGCACCAACTATTGATCTATTCCTTGGTTTGGGCACCAATCTCTAGACTTTATTCTTTATAAATTGGTTTAATTCTTCTTGCATGGCTATAACCCAGTCAGGATCTTTAAGTGCTTCCTCAATTTTCTTTGGCTCAATTTTTGACAAAAAACTGAGATAAAGACACTCATTTTGTGTTGCACTTCTTGTTTTGACTCCTTCCTCTAAATCTCTAATAATTAAATTTGGTGTGCGATCTCTCAACCATAATCTTGCAGGTGGTAGATTTAATCTTGAAGATGAGGCTTCAGTTTCTATATTAACATTGTGCAATCTAGTTGTTGAATCAGAGACTGCTCCCCTTACACCAGTGACTTCTTCATTGCTAGCTCCCCCTAAGCTATTAGTTTCATCTTGACTATTGACTTTAGTAGTATCTGATATCTCTTTATTCTCTGATTGTGAACTCATATTACCAATCTCTTGTGTTTTATTAGATGCTAATACTCTAGTCTCTGATAGAGTATTAGCCCTTGGTACTTTATGCACAACTTTTAACTCCCTCTCACTCATATAGGGGTCATAACCATTTAGGGGTGATTCTTCAATCTCTAATGAATCTTTCCATGCATCTAATTCATTCTCAAATCTGAGAGTTTCATGCAATCCTTGACCAATTATTCCTGGAATCATGACTTTTGTTCTTAAGGTTTATACTCTATATGCCTTACCTAATATGGAGTAACCTAAAAAAATGGCCTTATCATACTTGTTATCAAATTTTATTCTTGTCTCTGATGAGTCTCTCAGAACAAATCACTTACAACAAAACACATGCAAAAACTTGAGAGTGGGTTTTCTCCCAGTCCTTAACTCATAAGGTGTTTTGTTGTAAGTCTTGTTGATCAAGGACCTATTCTGTGTGAAACAAGCAGTGCTAATAGCTTCCTCCCAGAAATAGGTTGGAAGTTTTGATTCTTCTAGCATTGTCTTTGCTGCTTCAATCAGAGTTCTATTTTTCGTCTCAACAACTCCATTTTGTTGAGGGGTTCTTGGAGCTGAGAATTGATGAGTTATTTCTTTTTCAGTGCAGAATTCATTTACTTGCGAATTTTTAAATTATGTTCCTCTATCACTCCTTATAACTCTTACTGACTTTCCTGACTTAGTTTCTACTTTCTTGATATGATCAATAATCAACTGAGCAGCTTCATCCTTTGAGCGAAGGTATTTTACCCAAGTATACCTTGTGTGATCATCCACTATAACAAAGGCATATCTGTTTCTTGATATTGACATCACATTCACTTGACCAAATAAGTCCAAATGTAATAACTGTAAAGGGTCAGTGATTGATGTTGCTGGTTTACTCTTGAATGACACACTTCTTTGTTTTCCTTTCTGGCATGAATCACACAAACCTTCTTGTATAAACTCCAATTGAGGAATGCCAGCTACCAAGCCTTTTCTCACCAAATTGTTGATGTTTTTGAAGTTTAAGTGGGAGAGCTTTTTATGCCAAAGCCAACTTTCATCAGCTGAGGTTTTGCTATAAAGGCATGTGACTTGATCAGTGGAAAAGATTAGGTTTGCAGTATACAAACTCCCTTTCCCTCTTAATATCACATTTCCAGATTCCTTGTCATACACCTGGCATTGATCTTCCTTGAAGGTGACATAGAATCCTTTATCACATAGTTGACTCACACTTAACAGATTGTGCTTTAAACCATCAACTAGTGATACTTCAGTGAGGATAACATCTCCATGCTCAACATTGTCATAGCCCTTTGTATGGCCTTTTTGTTATCTCCAAAAGTTACCTTAGGGCCACTCTTTGTTGTCATCTCAATAATCCTTGTCTCCTGTTATGCGCCTTGAACATCCACTGTCCAAGAACCATGATTTCTTCTTTTTGCCCTGCACAGTAAGAAGAACTAGTTAAAATTTTTTGGGGACCCAAATTTTCTTGGGTCCTTTCTCATTAAGTTTAAAATCAAGACTTGACTCAGATGAAGTTGATTGTCTTTTAGAGTTTTTAACTTTTATAGGACAATCAGTAGTCTTGCTTTTTGAAGGAGAGAGACTGTCATGTTTAGAATTTCCACAATTGTTGCAAAGATGATTAGACCTACTTAAAGGTGATTTTTCTTTAATTATCTTTATTGGTTCAGTCTCTACTATAGAAACTCTATTTTTACTCCTATAATGTATATCAATGTGTTTGGGATTACCACATATATGACATATTTTTCTAAGAGCATCAGGCATTCTAGCATAATTGGTATATTTATTAATGCCTATCTTTTCATTCCTATTCCTTCTTCCACTGCTAGACTCCACTGACTTTTCAACCATAGACTCAGTAAGATTTTCCAATTTCTTGTTTAATTGTGTCTTGGTCACGAATCCTATATTTAGTCTTTTGCTTCCACTCTTTTCAACAGTATTCACTATTTTTTGATCATTCTTTATCACTGCAGTGACATGTTGGCTTTGAGTGTTTATAAATTTTGGTTCATTGACTGGTGAGACAAAATTAATTCTTTTAATAGGAATTGGCTTGTTCGTCATGGTGTCAGCAGTTTCATTAATCTCCTCTATATCTGGTTTCTTTCCTAGGTACTCATCATAACCTATACCAGATTTTTGACCTACCATTTGACTTCCTACCAAGTCTGACAGCTTTTTAGAGGATTGGTTCCATTATTATATCTTATCCTTTTCATGTTCAAGTTGTTCGACTAAGTAATATTCTCTCTTTTTCAAAGCATCAATCATGTGATGAGTTTTATCCACTTCTGACTTGATAGTATCAAATTGTATTTGTCTCTCTTCAAGAAATTTATTTATAGTCAAGAGTTGGTCATGTGATTGTTTAACTCTAGCATTTTCAATGGTTAGTGATCTAAAACTAACATGCAAATCAGACATATCTTTTTGTATGCTTTCTATACTAGATGTATCAATTAGATTAAGCATACTAAAGTTCTGAGTTGCAACACATACCTTTGTAGAATCACTTGGCTCATCAGTTTGTGTCATTAAAGCAAAGTTGACAATTTCTTCCTTAGAATCACTGTCAATCCAATCTTTGCCTTCAGTAATCAAGACCTTCATCTTTGATTTGCACTTTTTTCAGCAAGATCATTCCCTGATTTCCTATTTTTGTTTCATCCTTAGATATCTCTGTAGATCTAGGCTTCTTGCACTCATTGGCAAAGTGCCCTAACCCATCACAGTTGTAACATCTTATTTTCTTTTTATTGAAGGTTACAGTTTGACCTTCTCATTTTGGGTTAGGTTTTTTTTGATGATCTTCTCCCTTTTCTTCTAGCTCTAAATTTCTTGAATTGCTTCATCATGAAGGCCATGAATTCTTCCATGTCATCATCAGTGTTGGATTTAGATTCTTCATCAGCCGAGCTTGCAGTGTAGGTTTCATCATCAAGCTCCTCATGAGACATCTTTGTCTCAACCATTAATTCAACTCATTTGTCCCGGCTATGCATCTTTTGTCTTTGCTCTACTTCAAGTTCATAAGTCTTTAGATTTCCATAAAGTCTGTCCAATGTGAGAATGTCCAAATCATGAGCTTCCCTTACTACAATTGTTTTTGGATCCCAACTTGGTGGGAGAGCCTTCATGAATTTGGTATTAACATTGTCATTATTGTAGGACTTTCCAAGTATTTTTAGGTCATTCAACAAAGCATTGAATCTATCATACACTGATGTTATTAATTCACTAGGCTTTGCTTGAAAGAATTCATATTGTTGTGTTAACAATGACCTTTTATTCTTTTTTACGTGGTCTGTCCCCTCACATAGGACTTTGATGGTGTCCCAGATTTGTTTTGATGTTGTGAAATTGAGGATGCTTGTGAATATATTCTTATCCAATCTACTGTAAAGTATGTTCATCACTTTAGCATCTTTCAACACTTGTAACTTGTCTTCATTAGTATAATCACTCTCAGGAGCAAGTTCAAAGTGTTCAGCAATTATTGTTCCTTCCACTGTCTTTGAAGGAACAAATTTCCTTGGCTGATAAGGACCCTTGTAAATCCTATCAATGTAATCAGGATCTCTTGCTCTCAAGTGCATATACATCTTTTGTTTCCAGATAGGATATTCTTCCCTTTTTAAAACTAAAATTCTTGTTCCACCATCACGACTTCCTGCATATGTCATTATGCTGGAGCTGCTTTCTTCATCATTAGTCATCTCTGGATCTTATTAATTGAAATATATCAATCAAATGCTCTGATACCACTTGTTGTCCCAGTGAGATAGCCTAGAACTTGTAAAATGAGGGTTGAATACAAGTTCTTGAAACCTTTTCAAATTCTTGTTCTTCAAAGTATTAAAACTTACGGAAAATAAAGAATAAATTTATAAACAATTATTTTTATTGATTAACAATTGATTACAAATTCTAACAATCACAAATTGATTGTCAGCTTTAATTTTTGTACTGTATATATATAAATCTATGAAAACATACAGCTTCTAATACAATTCTGTAAAATTAATTACAGCTTCCAAATCTGAATTGTAATTCAACTTCTAATCCTATTCAATATATGTTTTTTAAGTACAATTGGAATAGGGTTTTTTCATTCTATCTCTCTAGTTTGTTTTCTAACCAACTTCGTCTTCAATATATCTTTAATGTCCATGTCGAAGATAACTTCTAATCCAATTAGAACTTTGTACTACATCAGAGAGTAATTTTACTTTAGTCTCTGACTGCTTCAACTTTAGTCTCTAATCAACTATGTTTAGTCTCCGACAGCTTAAGCTCAGTCTCCGATTCTTTAATCTTAGTCTCCGATGATTTAATCTTAGTCTCCGATGGCTTTCGCTTAGTCTCTGATGACTTAAGATTAGTCTCCGATGCTTTAAGTTGTAGTCTATGATAAGCTTTTGCCTTAGTCTCTGATAGACTAAACATAATCTTTGACTTGTTGAAATCTCTGATACAGTTCTGGTAGTCTCTTATAATAAAATTTAACTTACTCTCATATAAAAATAAATTACATAAATCAGAGAGTAAACTACCAGCTATAAAAATTCAAATGCTATAAACTAGCACTAACTGTACATTTGTAATTATAAGAATTCTAAGTACAATCATCATCAAATGTTATAAAACATAACAGTTTCTTTATTGGATATCCTAAAAAATCAAAGGTGTTTAAATATTATTGTCTTAGTCATTCTACAAGAATTGTAGAATCCAAAAATTCATATTTCACTGAGGATTGAGAGGTTAGTGGGATTGAAGGAGAAACAAAGTTTATCATCAACTTAAGATTCTCAACATTATGATAATATAAATTCATAGTGTTCAATCAAGACTCTCATAATTATGATAATGTAAGTTATTAATGTGAGAACTCGAAAATAAAAATAGGAATATGATGAATGGATGATTTATTCATTCATATTTTATATGAAGGATTAATTCATATTCTGTATGAATAATCAACTCATAACTTGAATGAGAGTTTTTTTATTTATTTTTATTTTTTTATGTTAATGTGATGTCTAAAATTCGATGATTTCAATTCCTTTGTAAAACCAACAAAGGGATATGAATATATTAATCTCAAATCTTATATGAGATTAATTTAATCAAATATGAACAGAGATTGATTTAATGAACAAGATACTGTTAAGTTTACTTAGTAAGAAGACTATTGTGGGTAATCAGAGGATTATGTGTTTTACGTTTGATTAGTAAGCTGCATGTGTGTCAACAACTAATAAAGATTGAACTGTGTGTGTGCCAGCAGCTACTTGGTTTTATACCATCTATTAAAAGTGATATGATGAGCAACCACTATACCGGCCAAGTTGGCCAATCACATCACCCCAAGGACATAATTCTAGCCAACGGCTAAGAATTATTTATCAAAATGATCCAACTATTCTAATTGATTTACGAACACTATAAATAAATCATCTGAGGTATAATCCTAACCTCTCTTCTAAAACTTCTCTTTAGCCAACCACCCACATAAATTTTAGTTTCACTTTCTAGAGCAATTATCCTTTTCTAAAGCAGCCCGAGCTTTTAACTTTTTCCTTAAAGATGAAGAGGTAAGAGCTTTATACCAATCATATACTCTGTTCTGTTCTGTTTTATTCTCTCATGCACATAACATTTGAATATTTTAGTCATGCATGTTAAAATTTATCTAATAAAAGATTAAAGCTTCAAAAGTTGCAATAGTATTATTTTGTAACTATGTGTGTGTGTGTGTATTATGTGAAGAAATGATACACACAGTAGAAAGGATAATGAGGCACCCTAAGTTGGGTTTATCCATTGTTAGACATCATCCGCGATCGTATGAAAGGTCCTCCTTTGTAACATAGACAAGTTCTAACTTAGTCCCTGACAACATTAAATTAGTCTCTAATACCTATCCCCTGATGGGTAAATCATACACTGATGGTCAGTTCATCCACTGATGGGTAAATCATCCCCTGATGAGTAAATCATCCCCTGTTGAGTAAATCATCCCTTGATGAGTAAATCATCCCCTGATGACTATCTCCTGACGGGTGAATCATCCCCTGATGACCACTTCTATGCTTCAGTGACTACCCACTGATGCGCAGTCTAGCTTTAAGGTGTGAAATATTATTTTCTCCAATTACCTAAGATAATTTTAATTAATTGATAAACCTCAACATTTCAGTTGTCATATTAAAACATTAAATTTGTAATGACATCACATGTGTGCATTCTCGTATCTATATCAAAGGCATAAAATTCTCATGCTATGTCTATGTGCATGTTTTACAGAATCTTTCACTCACCAGTGATTTGATTTTAGAATTAGCTAAGGACCAAGGCAAATATATACTCACTCCTTCTTTTTCATTTAATACGTATTATCATTCATTTGATATACATAAGTATCCAGTATTATGTTATGTCCTATTCAAGTTCAATTTCTTCAAAGATAAGTAACGTACGATCTTTAGATCTGATGCACGTGAAAAATGTTCTAATAGAATCAAACATTCTTTGGGCGGATATTAGCTATTCAAATTCGCTAACACGCCAAGTTAAATCCTATATGGATATAAAAAGACTTAATTTTTTTTTATCACCCTATACTTGTAAAGTATATCTATGTGGGTAACTAAAGGCTAGTGAGATGCATCTACCTGGCACCCCTGGCCTACGAATGATAGGGAATGAAAACTGAGGCATCGGTAACCGAACCCTCGCAGATAAAAGATTTATGCTTTAACTATGTATGTTATTATGATGAAGTCAGATGGTGGTTGATGGGTGTCGAATTCAACAAAAATAAATTCCTACCAAGGAAAATAACTAGCTTGTTGCAAGCGATAGTAGAGTCGTACCCACAGAGATTGGTTAAGATTTATTTATTTTGTTAAGAACAAATAAAATAAAAAGGGGATTTTGAATTCAATTAATATAAAGTGCATGAACAATAAATGTAAGGATTTAACAAATATATATGAGAAAACTAGTCAAAGGATTATTCTCAACTTTGATTCTTTGAATTGATCATTGGTGCAAGAATTATTCAATTATCGTAGAATAAATTGGTTATAGTTGTCGAACATATATCAACAACCAATCTCTTCTTAATTTATTGATAACCAAGATACGATCTAATGATTATTTCTTTTACCAATGAACAACCATAGATACAATCATATGGTTTAATTCACCAATAAAATTAAGAATTAGAGAGACTCAATTCTAATCAACCTACTTGAAACGTTCGGTTCATTTAAACTAGATCACAAAATCCCATAACAACAATCAGAAACTTGACCATAACCAACGTTGCTAATTGCTTCAAATATTAGAACCATCAAACAATTACGGTTTGATATTCTAAAAAGCGATATATTATTTTGACAATCAAATAGTTGTGCATCTACCCAATTAATCAAAACAATAATAAACTTGTAAAACAGGGAAATTACAAATACCAAAGAATAATATAATACATAAAATCAGTTAGATCTCACAATTGATGGCGAATCAAAGCCTTGAATATCCTTCGACTAGAAAATTCAATGCCAAGAGTCATCCCTAGGGTTGTAGAATTATCTCCTTAAATAAGGAAGAAGTTGATCTCCTATAGGATTCCTTCCTTACTTGGAAAATCTATCTAAAACTCTTTTCCTATTACAAATATGATAAAATAAGGTTTTATCTATCTAAAAACGTGGCTAAGAGTTTACAACTTAAAAGATTACAATAGATACTAAATTTCCTAGTTTTACTCAAAATCTCGTACAAAAGCCTTCAGGGGACAGCTTATGACTTCCTGTAGAGGGTGCCCACACCTTATGTCATATTCAACACTGATTTTTGCTTTTAAATACTTTTTAGCTCTTTGCTCCATTTTGCATTCCTAAAGATAAATAACACTCAAAACACATAAAATAAGCATAGATAATTTTTTAAGAACATGAAAATGACAATAAAAGATATGATCAAATTACAACTTATTAGTGGTCAGGTTGACCAGCTGGTATAATGTTTGATATGGTGTTCCTAAGGGTAGGTGCGCCAAATAGACATGTTTACAAGGCACATGTGATTTATTCAGGATTCTTTCAAGTAAAGGGTCAAATCTCTCATTATCACTCGGGGACCCTGGAAATTATATATATATTTTTTATCAAAAGATGTCCGTATTGTCTCCACCCAACCTCACAAACACTTAAACCTTATAAAATGTCTATATTTCAAGACTCACCCAATGCATGACTATATACTTGCTGGGCCTAAATCGCTCATGTGGATTATTATGAAATGTTTTACAGGATATGACGAGAAGGTCGACCCGTCTAATAAAGGCAAAACAAGGATGACATGATGAACGCTTTCCAATCATTCTCCTGTGGATGACTTTTAGAGGAAGAGTGAAGTATGAGGATATTATAGAGATGTTTAGGTTGTAAGGCCTATGTGGGCCCCACATAGACTTTCACTATTGAACAATTATTTTTGAATAATGTAATAGATCTCTTATTTCTTGTTATGCTTGCTTTGATGATGATGTTTTTCTGTTATCAATTTTTGACGGTGCACAAAGTCCAGTATGGGATTTTTGGCGCCGCCACATATTGTGTATCACATTCTTAAGAATTCTAATAAAGGGCCATCATTATTGGAGTTGACTTATATTTCAACATTATTTTTTTTTTCAATTAGGAATATGTTTTTCTATTTTTTGTTGGGATGTAATTTATTTTCTATTCTTATTTAGAATAAGTTTTCATTTGGGTTTTGGATTTGGTTTTATTTTCAATTCCTTTTGGGTTTCTAACATTATGTTGGAGTCTATAAATACAATGGTTTATTGTGTTTATAGGATCATAAAAAATTTAGTTCTTTGTGAGGATCTCTTACATGGAAGTGAAGATATTATGCAAGCATTGAGAGTTTGTAAGGTAGATTAGTGGAATTTGAGATATTCCACCATAGTTTTATTTTATTGAAAACTTGGATCAATAATAATAATATTCAGACAAACTAGAGGAGACCTGAGTTTAGGTGAACCAGGGTAAATCTTTGTGTTCGTTTCTGTGATTGAATTATCACTTTGCTTGTGGTTTGGTCTTTGTCAAGGTCTTATTCGCAACTTCTAGTATCTAGAGCTTGGTTTGCACATAGTTTCTAGGATTGCTTTAGATTTAAGATGTCGACAAATATATCTAGAGTTGAAATTAAGAAATTCAATGGAAAGAGCTTTGAATTGTGGAAACTCAAGATGGAAGATCTACTCGTAGATCATGATCTATGATCGGTGATTGAAGATTCAAAGTCAGTAAGGGGAGAATGAGGATGGTAGTTCTGCCTTTAGTGTTGATACGACGTCAAATGATGGAATTGTTGAGTGGTAGAAACTAGATGGTAAGGCTTGAGGACTGATTCAGTTGTGTCTAGCTAATATTGTTTTGGTGAATGTTGTCGGTGAAAAATCTATAAAGGACCTATGGACTAAACTAGAAAACCTCTACAAAAGCAAATCTCTTGTCAACAAACTATTTCTAAGGAAGAAATTGTACAAGTTGCGGATGGAGGATGGTGGATCATTCTCTGCTCATCTTTAGGAATTCAATACCTTTGTAAGTTAATTGGTTTCAATTAATTATGATATGAAGGATAATGGAAAAGCCATTATCTTGCTTTGTTCACTACCAGATTTGTGGGAAAATCTCATTGTTGCGATTGGTAATGGGAATACAGAGCTCTCTTTCGAGAGTATTGTTGTGGCCTTGTTATCTGAGGAGATGAGACGCCAGGGTATGGAGAGTTCCACCGAGGAGGTCTTGATTGTGAGAGGCAGAAACCAATATAGTAGTAGGTGGTCAAACGACAAATCTAGATCATGTGGGAGATCTAAAATCACTAATTGGTCAAAGATGTGGTGCTGAAAGTGTCAAGAACTTGGACATGGTAAGAAGTAATGTCCAAACAAAGGAACCATGGGAGATAAGGGTGACCCTAAGAAGAAGAAGAATGATGGTGACTTGTACTTGTGGTAGCTTGCGTGACTCAGTCGAAGTCATATATGTGGTACATTGACATTGGAGCTTCCTATCATATGACTTCCCACAAGGAGTGGTTCTGCGAGTACGAGAAATATGATGAGGGTAGTGTCTACTTGGGGAACAATGAGATGCTAAGAATAGTTGGACATAGGAAGATTAGATCAATATGTGTGATGTGATGATGAAGACCCTCCCTAGAGTTGTGCATATTCTAGGACTCAGCAAAAATTTGATATCAGTAGGCATGATGACAGATGTATGTATCACTTTCAGTTGCACTAAATATTCATGCAAGATGGCTTGCGGTTCGATGGTTATTTCAAGGGGCACTAGATATGGTACTTTTTACAAGTGTTGGGAGACAACGTTGACCTCAATTTTGAAGTGCAGTAATTTTTGAGACAAGGCCTAATGATGCACTAGTGTAGCCATGTTGTGGCATCAACCACTCGAACGCATAGGAGAGAAGAAGCTTTCTACCATAGCCTCGAACCAGCTAGCGGAAGGGGTGCCAAATTGTTCTATGGGTTTTGGATTTTGTGAATTTTGTTTGTATGAAAAACAAAGCCGAGTAAAGTTCAAGGGTGAAGGCACAAAGGCCATAAAGGTGCTAGATTTGATACATAGTGATATTTGTGAATCTCAAGATGAATTACTTGGAGGATCAAGGTACTTCATTTCCTATATAAATGATTACTTAAGGTAGGCTTGGATTTATTTTCTTGAAGAGAAAATCAGATGTGCTGGAAATGTTCAAGGAGTCCAGGCATTAATGGAGAATCAACTAGACATAAGGATTAAAGTCCTTCAGACTGACAATGGTTTGGAGTATAAGTTTGTGAACAAGTATTGTTCGAAAGTGGCCACTACAGGCAGAACACCAGATATACACCTCAACAGAATGGAGTGGGAGAGCGGTTGAATCATACATTGATGGATAAGGCTAGATGTATGCTAAGTTGGGTAGGCTTGGAGCCTAAGTTCTGGGCAGAGGCAGTTGCTAAAACATGTTACTTAAAGAATCGAACTCCTATTTCAGCAGTAAAGGATCAAACACCATGTGAGGTAATATTTGGAAAGAAGACAAGTATAGGCCATATTTGTGTGTTTGGTTGTGATGCTTATATGCACATGCCTAAGGAGAAAAACATAAAGCTTGACTTGAATTCTAAGAAGTGCAAGTTTGTTGACTACAAGGATGGAGTCAAAAGATACAAATTGTGGAATCTAGAGACCCAAACTATTGTTTACAGAAACAACAAAGGTTAATGTTGTCACTGAAGTTTCACATGAGGAGACTAGTTATGTTGAGTTTGATGTCAACTCAACAAGGGATATAGAAGATGAAGATCCACATGGTACATCAGGAACTATTGATGATGATTTAGATGAAGAACAGTCAGTTCAGCAGGATGGTGGTGATAGTGTTGATTCAGATCGTGGAGTAGAGGCTGAACAAGAACCTCAAGCAGAGCCTATATTGAGAAGATCCACACGAGTTAGGAGGGACCCTAGCAAGTATTCTGTAGAGGACTCAAAATCCTGTACCGGACTTCTAGGCACCATCAAAAATTGACAACAGACAAATAATAACATTCAAGCATGTGTATTAATAAATAAGAGAAATATGATCTCTATTACATTATCCAAAATAATTGTCTAATAGTGGAAGTCTATGAGTGGCCAATACAAGTCTTACAATCTAAACATCTCTATAATAACCTTATGCTTCATTCTTCCTCTAAATGACATCCACCAGAGAGCGATCAGGAAATGCTCATCATGTCATTTCGCTTTGCCCTTATTAGACGGCTTGGCCTTCTCGCCATAACCTATAAAAAACTTAATAATAGTCACGTGAGCAATTTAGCTCGCAAGTATATAGTCATGTAGGTGAGCCTTTAATATGGAAAATTTATAGGGCTTAAGTGTTTGTGAGGTTGGGCGGACACAATGCCGACACCTCTCGATAGATTGAAAAGATATAGCTTCTAGGGTCCCTGAGTGAAACGAAGGATTTGACCCTTTACTTGAAAGAACCTTGAATAATTCACCTGCGCCTTGTAACCATGTCCGTTTGGCGCACCTGCCCTTAGGAACTCTATATCAAACAGTATATCAACTGGCCAGCCTGACCATCGTCTGACTTCATCATAATGACATACATAGTCAAAGCAGAAATCCTTTATCTGCGAGGGTTCGATTACCGATGCCTCAGTTTATGTTTCCTATCATTTCTAGGCCCTGGATGTCAGGTAGATGCATCCCACTAGCCTTTAGTTACCCACACGAATATAATTTACAAGTATGGGGTGAGAAAAAAAATTAAGTCTTGTTATATCCGTATAAGATTTACCTTGGTGTGTTAACGAATTTGAATAACTAACATCCGCCCAAAGAATGCTTGATTTTAGTATATCATTTTTTTCACGTACATCGGGTCAATGGATTGTACGTTACTTATCTTTAAAGATATTGAACTTGAATAAGATATAACATAATACTAGATATTGAATGAATGATAATACATATTAAATGAAAAAGATAGAGTGAGTATATACTTGCCTTTTTCTTTAGCTATTTCTAAATCAAATCACTTGTGAGTGAAAGACTCTGTAAAACATGCACATTGACATAACATGAGAAATTTGTGCCTTGGATATAGATATGAAAATGTGCATATGTGATGTCCTTATATTTTCAATGCTTTAATATGACATCTAAAATGTTGAGGTTTATCAATTAATTAATATTATCTTAAGTAATCGAAGAAAAAAATATTTTACACCTTAAAGCTAGGCTGTGCATCAGTGGATAGTCACTGTAGCATAAAAGTGGTTATCAGGGGATAACCATCAAGGGATGTCTTACCCGTCAGGGAATAAATTTCCTGGTAGGGGATAATTACTCATCAGGGGATAATTACCCGTCAGGAAATAATTACCCATTAGGGGATAACTCACCATTAGGGGATAACTCATCCATCAGAGGATAACTCATCCATCAGGGGATAATTCACCCATCAAGAGATAAGTTGGCCATTAGTGGATAAACTATTTGTTAGGGGATAATTACCCGTCAGGGAATAAATTAGTTCATCACCAAAGTCTCTTGGCTGTCACCAAACTCATTGCCAAACTTAACAAGCTAGTGCCAAACTCAGCACTAAACTCATCGGTGTATAAATCGTTCAACGCCAAACTCAACAAGTCAGTGTCAAACTCATCGGTAGATAATATCATTAGTGGATAATATTAAAACTATGAGGGACTGAAAATTAAACTCAAGAAACTTTATTTGATTAAGACACAAATATGGATCCTTTTTACAGTTTTAGCAACAATTGGAAGTTGACAGTTTTGTTTATTAGGTGACCTTCAATATTTCTTACTCTTTTCTTGGATAACTTTTTAGGATATGTGACTAATAATTACTGGTGTTAAATGTGTGTTTTAAATCATGCTCTTAGAAGTGAGTAACAAAGTGTTTTACAATCATGGCATGAATTAAAAAGACAAAATAGTACAGGAAAAAGAAGGACTTTAATATAGTGCTCTTACCTCTTTGACTTTAAAGAAGAAGTTAAAAGCTTAGGTTTCTTTCGAGAAGGACAATTGCTCTATGAAAGTGAACCTAAAATTTAAGTGAGTGGTCGGATGTAAAGAAAATTATGGGAATGGGACTAGGGTTGAACTCCAAATGATATATTTATATCACTTGTCAAACAACAAGAGCCATTGGATCATTTTTTGTGAGTAGTTATCAGTCGTTGGCTATATTGTGCAGTAAATGCCTTAGAATGAAGTGATTGGCTAGATTGGTCGGTGTTGTGGCTGCCAAAAGTAGTCAATCACCTATCATAGTTGAGCCAATAATTTATTGGACAAAAATCCTTCTCTCGTTGGTGCCTTATGTAGCACTCTTTCCTTAAAGAAATATATTTAAAAGTATAGTCAGGTAATTACATCAGAGTATATTGCTAGAGTGATTTATTAGCCATGAATCACGTGCAACTCAAAACCTGATATATTATAATTATATCACTTGCACACAACAGTCTTTTGTCGATAATTTACACTGCAGTTCCCCCTTGCAATGAGTCTTCCTCAAGTAATATTTACAATTATTTCTTGTTAGTGCTTGGTTAAAATAATCATTTAAAGATTTGAGTTTAAAATGTATTTATACTCCTTTGGACGTCACATTGCCATAGAAACTTTTGTTCAAGTTATGAATTAATTATTCATACAGAATGTGAATTAATCATTCATACATAATATGAATAAATCATTCATATATCATATTCCTATTTTTATTTTTGGGTTTTCACATATTCCCCTTTGGCAATTGTAGTGATGAACTTGGTTCAGTTAAAAATGCAAGAGCCTATAATGATGCTAATTTGTGGGAGCAAGCAATGAAGGAGGAGATGCGATCACTTGATCAGAATCGCACGTGGTTGCTTGTGAAATTGACAAAGGGTAGGAAGACAATGGGGTACAAGTGGGTATTCAAAATGAAGCATAATGCATATGGTAAAGTGTAGAAGTACAAAGCTAGGCCGGTTACGAAAGAGTATTCTCAAATAAAAGGAGTGGACTATGCAGAGAGCTTCTCACCAGTGGCAAGGCTAACTTCTATTAGAACTGTTTTATATGTGATAACTGCTTATGATCTTGAGGTTGAGCAAATGGATGTGAAGACAACCTTCCTTCATGGGGATTTAGAGGAGGAAATCTACATGAAGTAACCAAAGGGGTTTGTGATCAAAGATATAGAGGACATGGTGTGCAAGTTGGATAAGTCCTTGTATGGCCTAAAACATTCACCTCGGATGTGGTACTAAAAGTTTGATATTTATATTCAATGGATCGGATTCACTCAAAGCCAATTCGATCATTATGTGTATGTGAAGAGGTCAGGTGAAGACTTTGTTATTCTAACTTTGTATTTTAATGATATGATCTTGGTAGGTAATAGTTAAAAGATGATCAAAACTGTTAAGGGATTGCCAGCACAATAGTTTGAGATGAAATATCTTGGGGTTGCTACTTACATATGCTAGCGCGGTTAGCAGTTTGATGTATGTAATTGTGTGTACTCGATTGGATATTGATTATTCAGTGGGAGTATTGAACATATATATTTTTAATCCAAACAAGGAGCATTGGACTTCCGTTAAGAGGGTGTTCATATATTTTTGTGGATCCTTAGATTATGTTTTATGTTTTAAGGGTAATGGAGATAAGGTGTTTTTTAGTGTGACTGGGTCAGTTGATGCAAATTGGGGTGGTGACTTAGACAGTCGAAGATCGACAAATGGTTATGTATTCAACTTGCTTGATGGGATATTAGTATAGTCAAAGTGAATATGTGTGTTTTCCAAGTTTGAGTAGCCTCCAAGGTTTTTGTGTGGCCACCAAGTTCAATATATACACACACACATACATACATACATATATATATATATATATATATATATTGTATTCCATTGTAAATGTAACATACACATATTTAAACTTCCCAACTTATTCTCTTGTGTTTTCTATATTTACGTGTGTTCATCATCCTAGGAAGAATGAAGTAGATCCATTAAAATAGATAAAGAGGGAAAGGAAGGAGAGAGAGGTAAAGGACAAAAATATTTTGAATGCCAAATGAAGAAGTAACTCTTATTAAACAATTTGAGCTACTATTACATAGGCAGTTGTAATGAAGAGATGAGTTTTGCTAAATCATTCACTGAGTTATATGAAGAACCATCTTTACATACACTAAGAATAAGTTTTTCCTTCATTTCAATTGCATTATGTCCCATTTCTTCTCCTTTTTTGTCCACCATGAATCTTTCTACAACATGTTTGATTGGTCCCCTTTCTAATTCCAACTCATAATGTAGTCCCACCTTCCACACATAACTCAAGTACCTCGCATTTACTAGTTGGTTGCCAAAACAAGGCCAGCAAATCAAAGGAATCCCTTCACTTAAACTTTCTAAAATCGAGTTCCAACCACAATGGCTCCAAAATCCTCCCACCGCTTCATGTGCCAAAACTTCCCTTTGAGGTGCCCATTTAATTATACACCCTCTTCCTCGAATTGTTTCTTTGAAACCTTCCGGCAACAACTTCCATTTCGAGTCACAAGCTGAGTCAGGTCTAACAACACATAAGAATGGCTGGTCACTGTTAGCTAACCCCTAAGCCATCTCATGCATCTCTTTCTCCTTTATGACTGCTAAGCTCCCCATGCTTACATAGATAACTGAGCGAGGAGCTTGCTTGTCGAGCCATGAAATACTCTTGGTGTCTATTCCAAGTAAGCTAGTAGATAACAGCGGAGCTATCATATGCAAAGGACCTACTGAGAAGGATTGCATTGGACATTCTTGTTGAAATTGAGCTAATGCTAAATGCTCTGGAGGGTCGACGATGTTCCAAATGATGGCCGGAAACTTGTTTGTGGTGTTGATAAGCTTTGCATTTTCTAGTACATCTTCAGAACTTCCTATATAAGAATTTGGAATATCCTTAAACCAGAGAAGAGGAAGTCTTGGTACAGGGTCCTTCAGGATGGAAGCTGGAAAATAGAGTAGTAAGTGCTTTATCTATTCCAACATTAAGTATAAATTTATATGAATAATTATTTAGAAATTCAATATATTTTTTATAACCATACCCATAACATTATAAAAGGATATTGTATGGTAAATATGAAAGTGCTCCATTTTCGTACTAGGTACAAAGGGAATATTGACCCGTTTGTTTCGACTTAAATTTTGTTGATTATAGATTCTGACAATATAATTTATATTGGAAACATCTATAATTTTCAAAATTTAAGCTGAAACAAACAAGACCTAAAATGTCATTTATGTTCCAAAGTTAGAAAGGCATCTGTACTGAATGAAACTATGAAGGAAATTGTGTCTATGACTTGGTAGGGAGTTAGTTGATGCTTTTATTTGTTTAAAAGGAAAGATTATGTCTCAATATAATTTTTTCATTTTTTATTTAAATATTTTATAAATTTGTAACACATACTTGGATGAGGAATATAGCCTTCTGCTATGAGTTGAGGAATGGCATTGTAAACTACAGCAGCAGAAGTACCAGTGGTATGAAAATTAATTCAAGGAAGGTTCAAATGATTAGTGACATCTTCGCAAAAGTACATGATCATGTCATAAATGATGCACAGTAGACTTTGATCAAGTGCCTCCTGTTAAATCATTATTTGAGCTAAGCTTTCTTGAAGTGGTTCTGAACAGTTTCTGTTAATAGCCTTTAAAAGAGCTAAAAGATTACCTGGGGAGGTATCACAATCAGATAAATTGTCCGAAATGCATAGAAAAATGAATTCAGGGTGATATGTCAAATTTACTTACCTAGGGTTAGGGTTGTAAAATACACTAGATGTTGACGAACTTGGACCGTGTTAATATCCTTCTCCACCTGCAAAAGAAAATCTTCCAAGGACCATGGGGTTCAACCCTTTGGAAGACCCTCAGGTGTGTCTATTAGCCAAAGTGTTTATGGTGATAAGTATTGTATGTAAATAACAGAGTACCTGTTAATGTGTTGTCTGGCTTGTATTTATACATATCTGGGTCACCAGAGTCCTTCTTGGATTACAATATCAAGTCCTTCTAGGATTATAATATCAAGTCCTTCTTGGATTATAATATCAAGTCCTTCTTGGATTATAATATCAAGTCCTTCATGGATTATAATATCAAGTCTTTCTTGGATCATAATATCAAGTCATTCTTGGATTATGATTTGGTGGTTTAGAAGGTTTCCACCCCTATTTCTACCATCTTTTTGATAAAGACTAAAAAAGGGATCTTTATCTATTTATTATCTTTGCCCTATCTTAGGTTCATTGAATGTAGAAGCACTAGCCATTATGGGCCTCTTGGGTGCCATTACGATGGTCCATTAATACTTACGTAACATTTATTACACTTTGGGCTATTTCTTTTACCCATATCACTTGCCCCCTAATTTTTGTTTATCAATTTTTTGAAATAAAAAATTACTAGATTTTTAGAAAAACATTTTGTTTTTGGCGGGGACTTACGTTCCTCATTAACTTTAGGGTACGTCCAAAGTTAACGGGTCAAACGTATAGTTCCCCTGGTAATATTTACCCCGCTAACTTCTGAAGTTACCGGGGAGCTGAACCTTGTTTCCTTATGTTTCCCACCGGTAAGATTGTTAAGTTAGCGGGCCAATCATAGAACTGCTTCGTTAACTTTTACCCGTTAACTTCGGTCAATTAACGGATCAAATCAGCGATAACTTCGCTAGCTTTTACCTCGGTAATTTCCTTAATAAGCGGAGCAAATAAGCATTCACATTGCTAGTTTTTACCCCATTAAGTTTTGAGATTTGGCAGAGCAATTGGGCGATCACATCGCTAGGTTTTAGCCCGCTGAGTTCCGTGATTTGATGGAGTAAATAGGGTGCATGGGTTTCAAAGAGCTATCCTATATGTGAGTTGGGCTTCAAAAGTCAAAGCCAATAAAATCATATATATGATCGTTCAATAGCCCATCTTGGGGCTTTTTGAAAGCCACGATCGGATGATCTTGTCCATTAGATTAAATAGGACTCCAATGGTCAAATTTTCCTTTGTCTGGCTATATATTACACTCAAGGGGTGGGTAAATTTCACTTTTAACTTTGAAAATTACTCTATCATAACTTACTACTTACTCTCCTTTTGGCGATTTCCGGCTATCATTTACCACCGCAAGGCGATTTCTGACAAGCTTTCACCAACGTGAAGCGATTTCCGACGAGCCATAACCAACGTAAGGCAATTTTCGGTGAGCCTTTGCTACCACATTCAAGGAGTGTTCTTCGTGTTCTTCACTATATTCAGCGAGTTCATCATCCCCTACCTTTTTCCAATCGACATGGATTCAGGTAATTCCACTGAATCTGTTTATTCTCCAATTTCTACTTCTGATATTCCATTTATCCCCCCTTTAGACATGATTCCTCCAACCTGGGTCATAGAAGACCCATTCTCAACCCAAGAGTGTCCCTAATCTACCTCTCCTAGGCCCAGTGGGCCTGGGATTGACCATGTTATCGATGCCCAACGTCATAGGTTCGCCCGTGATGTGGCAGACACAGCTAGAGATGAGATTCCAAGCATTCACAATTTTGACGCCTATAAAAATATTTCTTCCATTATTTTGGAATCAAAACTCCACAAATATGCCCTTCGGCACTGTATATATATGTCCCCTATTCCCTTAGATTACCAATCGAGGCTGATAGGGCCTGTAATGTAGGCACAAACTTGTGCAATTTTTATGATTGCATGGAGGTCGGGCTCCAATTCCCTCTTCACGAGTTTATTCCTCGGCTACTTAGGAGTTACCCTATCCACCTAAGCCAAGTTACCCCCAATGGATGATGGGTAGTCTACGCCTTTCTACTTAGGTGCGTGCAAAGGAATATAACTCCATCAGTTCAGGTTTTTAGATATATGTTTTAGCTGAGACATACTGGGTGTAACAATGTTGATTGGGTGTATTTTCAACACTGCAACTTAGTCTCTAAGCTTTATGATACCTCGACCTTGAAAGATTCTGTCCCTAGCTAGAAAACCAAATTTTACTATCTCCACTGGGAAGGGGGAAATTGGAGTGATATTCTCCCCACCAAATGGAACATTTTGTATTGTGATAAGGTGAGTTGGGAGGTTTTGGAAGCTGAAAAAGAAACTGCCAAAGAGTTGGCAGCGGAGGGGGCCAATGAGGATAATGTGTATGATCTCCTCTTGGAGAAGAACCTCATTAGATGGGGTCTCAACCCTGCAAAAGGCCAAAGTATTTTCTTATTCTTTACTTAGCATTACCCTTGTGTACTTCATGTTTTCACTTTTATCAACAAAACTTAACTAATCATTTTCTTTTTCTCAGGTTTGGAGTGAGCCAAAGCTGTGTGTTCCAGGAAAGCAAAGAGCAGGAAATCGGCTCATAAGAGGCACAGGGGTGAGGAATTCCCATCTTCTGATCTACAAGGGAGTACGATTCCTCCCTTTGAGCCTATCAATGTCGATGTGGAGATGGAGACTGCCCCTTCTCATGCCTCCAAGCCCGTTGATGATCTTCCACCTCTTCCTAAGAAGCATAAGGGAGTTGTAACCAGTCCTAGGAGGGAAGTCCCTATTTTCACTAATCCGCAAGATCCCTTCCTGCCAGGGTGGCCCCTTACTCGGGGTGACACTATCCTTAGGGAACATGGTCCTGCCAAAGAATTTCTTGTGGGGTCTGTGCCCCCGGTGGACAAGAAGATCTCAAAGGAGGCTTCCCTTCCGACCCTCATCTCAAACTTTGCTCACACATACGCTATGGTAAGTACTTTCCCATTAGATCTTGGCCTTTCACTAGTTTAACTAACACTAACTTTTGAAATTGTTATTTCGGATGACAGCATCATGCGTACGCTGCTGAGCTTACTACCCGTGCCAAAAAGCAGTGGGAGAAGCTTGGTAAGGTCGAGAATGGCCTAGCTGAGAGGAAGCGCCAATTAAAGATTGCTCAAGACAAGGTGCACTCCTACTGCTCGGTGAAGGACGATTTAGAGAAAGAGATTGAGAGATCTAAGGAACTTAATGACACTCTCATTGCTAAGAATATCTTTCTTGACTCCCAAGTTCGTGGGCTGAAGGAAGACCTTGAGAGGGCCCCTACTGATGCAGTCGAGAGATACAAGACCTCTACTCAGTTTCAGACAGACGCTGAGGAAGCCTGTCTTGACTCAGAGTACAAGACAATGCTAGGCGGCTACCATATCTGCACTGAAAAGGTGTTTTCCCTCTACCCAGACGTAGACCGCGAGGGTATAATGGAGGAGGGAGAGAAGAAGATGTTACTGACACACCGTCGGCATGCAGAGAGGTTCGGGGTCCCTCTTGAGCAGATTCCTTCGGAGGTCATCAAAAGTGAAGACGACGAACAAGAAGAGGGGGAAGTCCCCCAATAGGATGATCAGGAGCAGTAGGCTCCTTCATCTTTATTATGTATTTACTCGTTTTATCGTTATGTAAAACTTTTTTTTGGCCATCGAGTCTTATTATAATTTATAACAATCAACATTTCTTTAACACTATATTATTTTTACTGCTCATTTATTTTTACTGCAAAGAAACTTAAAAGTAATCTTGTTTCTAATTCACATTTGATTAGAATAAAGAGGGAAACCTCTTAACAAGGCGAGTACTCAGAATTAGAACTTATTGATAATAAATCTTAAGGTTGCTTACATGCCATGACCTTGGTACCTCTTGGCCTTCTAAGGTCTAAAGCTAGTATGATCCTGGTCTTAGTATCTTCTTGACTTGGCAAGGTCCTTCCTAGCTAGGAGTTAACTTGCCAACAGTAGCTCTTGGATTTGATACTTCCATTATCTAAAGGCTCTTCCTTTATCTAGGTCACCCTACCTAAAGGCTCTTCCTTTCATCCTTAGGTTATAGAATTTGGCCACCACTTTCTTGTGCTCCTCAATCTTTTGTTGAGCTTTATCTCGGACATGCTCCACCAGGTCCAATCCTACCCGCAGACCTTCACCATTTTCTTGCTCATTGAAACCTACAATCCTTATTGAAGGTAATCCTGCCTCCAGGGGGATGACTTCTTCTGTACCATACACAATGTTAAACAGTGTCTTCTCTATTGTGACTTTGCAAGTAGTCCGATAAGCCCATAAGACATTATACAATTCTTCCACCCAAGCTCCTTTGGCCTCCTCAAGCTTCTTTTTTATTCCATCAATGATAATTCAATTTGTTACCTCCACTTGACCATTTGCTTGTGGGTGTCCAACTAAAGTAAACCTCTGATCAATGTTGAGGTTTTAACAGAAGGCCTTGAACCATTTTTCTTCGAATTACATTCCATTATCTGTGATAATGATGCACGGTAGGCCAAATCAGCATATGATCGACTCCCACAAGAATTTTTCTGCCTTTTGTGTGGTCTGAGTGGCTAGGGCCTCAGCCTCAACCCACTTTCAAAAAAGTCTATGGCCACAATTAAGTATTTCTGCTGACCTATCCCAATAGGGAGTGGTCCGACGAAGTCAATTCCCCACATTGCGAAGGGAACGGGAGCACTGATTGAAGAGAGGATCTTTGCTGGCTGCCTAACTATCGGCGCGAACTTTTGACATTTATCGCACATCAACTGTTTCTTGTTGTATTCCTGGCCAATAGTAGCGCTGTCTCATTATTTTATAGGTTAAAGTTCTTCCACCCAAGTGTGTCCACATACCCCGAAGTGAACTTCTTGAAGAGCTGACAAAGCTTCTCGTGGTGTGAGACACCTAAGATATGGTAGAACAAAGGACCATTTATATATCATATTGTTAATCAGAGTATATCGAGCTGACCTTATATGAACTTTTCTTGCCTCAACGGGGTCTTCTGGCAAGATACCTTCTTTAAGATATTGAAGGATAGGGGTCATCTAACAAATCTCCTGCACGATTGGTGCAACCAACCATGCATCTATAGTAGGCACCTCAACCTCTTCTGCATATACTTCGTTTTCATAATCTCCGAGGTTCCCATTAGCCAATTTAGATAGGGCATCCGCCCTTTCATTCTGTTCTCTCAGGACGTGATGGATACTACAATTTTCGAAGGTGGTTATCATGTCTCTCACTAAGGTTAAGTATTTGGCCATCTTCACATATTTGGCTTCATATTCCCCTTTCAAGTGTTTGACCACTAATTGAGAATCAGTATATACTTGTATACTTTGTACCCCCAAAGCCTTTGTCAAGTTCAGTCCAGCCATTAACACTTCGTGTTCGGCTTCATTATTTGTAGCGCGAAACTTAAAAGAGAGGACATATTTCACTTCAAAACCTTTGGGGCTAATAAGGATCAATCTTGCACCACTGCCCTTTACGTTAGAGGCTCCATCTACATACAACCACCATTCTTCTAGCCGCTCATTTTTCCTTTCTCAGCATCCTCCTCCTCATCAATTGGGAGAGTGAATTCAACAATGAAATCTGCTAGAGCTCGGGCTTTAATGGCCGGACACGACTTGTAGGTAATGTTGAACTCTCCTAGTTCCATAGCCCAATTAATCATCCTACCACTTACTCGAGGGCCATGCATTACTTTTCTCAACGATTGGTCCGTGAGCACAATTATCAAATGAGATTGAAAATAAGGTCTCAATTTGAGGGCAACTATTATCAAGGCCAACACAAAATTTTCCACCTTTTGATACTTGGTTTCGGCCCCACGTAAGATCTCACTTACGTAGTATACATGTCTTTGAGTAGCTTCCTTTTCACTGATTAATACTGTGCTAACCGCCGCCCCTAAGCAGCCAGATATACGTACAAAACCTCCCCGTCTTCTGGTTTAGTTAAAAGTGGAGGGGAGGTTAGGTACATCTTGAGCTTTTCGAATGATTTTTGGCAATCCGGTGTCCACTGAAAATCCTTAGCTCTTTTAAGGGCATTGAAGAAAGGATGACACTTATCACCTGACCATGACAAAAATCTCCCTAACACAGCTATCTTTCCTGTTAGCCTTTGAACGTCTTTTATAGTCTTTGGGGGACTCATGTCCAAGACTGCTTTAATCTTGTCCGGGTTGGCCTCTATTCCCCTCTGTGAGACCATCAATCCCAAGAACTTATCGGAAGCCACACCAAAGGCACATTTGGAGGGATTTAACTTCATATTAAGGATGGCAAAGGACATGGCCAAATCTACCACATGACCTTCCCTCTTCAAACTTTTAACTAACATGTTATCTACATAGACCTCCATGTTCTTCCCTATAAGGGGCTTAAAGATTTTATTGACCAACATCTGATAGGTCACACCAGCATTCTTTAAGCCAAAAGGCATTATAATATAACAGTATAGCCCTTGGTCCGTAACGAAAGATACCTTTGGGACGTCACCTGGGTCCATACGTATCTAATTTATCAGCTGAATACATCTATAAAGCTCAGGAGCTCGTGGCCGGCTGTAGCATCTATTAAGAGATCGATCCTTGGGAGTGGATAACAATCCTTTGGGCATGCATCGTTGAGATCCATAAAATCAATATAGATCATCCACTTTCCATTAGCCTTCTTGACCATTACCAGGTTAGCCAACCATTTAGGATACAAGATTTCTTGTATAAATTTCGGCACCAACAACTTTTCCACCTCATTTCTAATTATTTCTTGTCTCTCTGGGGCAAACGTTCTTTTCTTCTGCTTAATAGATTTTCAACAAGGGTCCACGTTTAACCTATGGGTGATTACTTCTGGATCTATTCCAAGCATATCAAGTGTCGTCCATGCAAAAACATCTATGTTCTCCTTTAAGAAGGAAATAAGCTTCTTCTTTATCTCTAAGTCCACCTGGGAACTCACGTAAGTCACTTTCACTGGATCAGTATCCCTAAGGGATACTTTTTCCAATTCTTCCAGACGCTCAGCCCTTTGCTCCCGTGTCTCATCCCTTGAATCTACGGTTTCTATGGGCATTACCTATTTCCCATCTCCACCAATTTTCAATGCCATCAAATAACATGTGTAGACTTGCTTTTGATCCGCCTTGATTACCGCCACTCCCTTTGGGGTTGGAAACTTCACTTTTAAATGGAGAGTACAGGGGATGACTTTAAATTGGTTTAGCGCTGTCCTTCTGAGGATAACATTGTATGAAGATGACACTTTTACCACAAGAAAGTTCACCATCATTGTTACATGTTTAGGTTCTTTCCCCATAGTGTCGAGGAGTGAAATAGAACCCTTTATTTTCATTTCTACCCCAGTGAAACCGTATAATGGGGCAGAAGATGGAGTGAGTTGGACTTTGTGATATCCCATATCTTTGAAAGCTTGATAATACAAGACATCAACGTTGTTGCCGTTATCTACCAGCACCCTTTTCTTGAGAAAATTTCCAATCGTTACCTTAATCACCAATGGGTCATCATGCGGAAACTTTACCCCTTCAAGATCTTCATCACCGGATGTTATTGACATGTCCATCCTAGCTTTCTTAGAGGGAACTTCCATAGCCATCACCTCTCGGACATAAGCTTTTTTTTATGATTTTGAACGTCCTCCAGTTGTTAGCCCCCCTGAAATTACATTAATCACTCATCGTCGGGGCTGGTTTACGCACTCCTGATTTTCTAGGCATTCTCGCCTATCTCTTTCCCTCTCTCTTTGAGGTTCAGGATGCTCTCTTTGTACATATCGTGTCAATTGTCCCATCCTTATGAGAAATTCTATCTCATCCTTTAGCTGCTTGCAGTCATTGGTGTCATGACCATGATCTTTGTGAAATTGACAATAGTGAGAAAAGTCCCTTTTTGAAGGATCAGTCTTTAATGGTTTCGGCCATCGAATATACGGCTCTGACGCAATTTCCATCAATATTTGGCTTCTTGGCCAGGTCAATGTGTTGTACTCATTGAACCTTTGGCTTATGGTTTTCTTCGGGAAATAAGTTTCAGCTTTAGCCCTTTTTGTTGAATCCTGGATTTTTACCTCCTCCATTCTTCGCTTTTTATCATCCTTCTTTCCAACTTCTTTGATGAGCGACTCCTCCATGACCATATACTTTCCAGCTCGGCCTTGTAGCTCACTCATTGTAGTGGGGGCTTTCTTAGCCAAACTCATCTTCAGATGTTTATTAGTTGTCCCGTTGGTTAGTGCTACAATCACAACAGATTGATCTAAACTTGGGATTTTTAAGGCCTTCTTGGTAAATCGGGACACATAGTCCCTAAGGCTTTCACTCTCTCTTTGACACACATTCATCAGGGAGGCTAAGGTTTCCGCATGCATCTTTTCCCCGATAAATTGGTTGACAAATAATTGAGCAATTTGCGCGAAAGAGCTAATCGATGCTGGGGGAAGCTGCCTATACCATTCTTGGGTCGGCCCCTTCAATGTTTGTGGAAATGCTTTACACTCCATAACATCTGACTGGTGGGATTGTCATGCCATCATATTTTTCTACAATAGGCATCTTAAAGCTATCTGGGAATGGTTCATCCATGATGGCTTTGATAAAGGGTGGGGCGACTGCCCTGTAAATTGTTATGGATGTAGTTGTGGGTTAAGCAAAGATACCTATCTCAGGGACAACTGTGGGCTCGCGATATTCCTGATTCGCCAGTCTCTGCTCCAACCGGTGTTGCACCTCTCTTTCTATGGCTTCTTCGCCATCATTGCCTTGTTGAGGTCCGAAATTTATTAAAGGTGCCCTTTCTCACTCCCTTTCATACTCTTCAATCTGCTCTGCAACTACATGAGACTCGCCAGATGATCTTCATATCTTCCTAGGGGTGGCTGACTTTTATGTTCTTCCCTTCTCCGAATCCTACCCCTTAGGTTCCCTTGAGGGGTAACGACCCGGCCCATTGACCTCCTCCTTTCCAAATTATAGCGTACATCTCGTGGATGTCTACGTTCATTGTCTTCGAATTCGGAATCGGTGTCATAAGGACCACTATGGGTCCTCTACGCTTCCCCAAAAAGGTTTCTTTGCATCCCCCTTAGGGATCTTCGCTGGTGCTCTATCTCTTCATGTGCTGGCTGAGAGTTAATTCTCTCCCACCTAGATTTAGTTGTTCCTATTGTTGTTGGAGGGGAGGCATACCCAACTACCTTTCTGGTAAGGATACACACTCTCTCTCACGCACAACTGACCGAGTATTCACCATGACTTTTCGTTCTTTCCCACAGACAGCGCCAATATGATAGGTCAAATTTACGTACCTAAGGTTAGGGTTGTAAAATACCCTAAATGTTGACGAACTTGGACCGCAAATTTAATACCCTTCTCCACCTGCAAAAGAAAATATTCCAAGGACCGTGGGGTTAACCCTTTGGAAGACCCTCAGGTGTGTCTGTTAGCCAAATCTTTTGTGGTGATAAGTAAGTATTGTATGTAAATAACAGTGTATCTGTTAATGTATTGTCTAACTTGTATTTATACATATCTGGGTTATCAGAATCCTTCTACATATCTGGGTTACCAGAATCCTTCTTGGATTACAATATCAAGTCTTTCATGGATTACAATATCAAGTCCTTCTTGGATTATAATATCAAGTCGTTCTTGGATTATAATATCAAGTCCTTCTTGGATTATGATTTGGTGGTTTAGAAGGTTTTCACCCCTGTTTCTACCATCTTTTTGATAAAAACTAAAAAAAGGATTTTTATCCATTTATTATCTCTGCCCTATTTAGGTTCATTGAATGTAGACGCACTAGCCATTATGAGCCTTTTGGGTGCCATTACCATGGTTCATTAATACTTACGTAACATTTATTACACTTAGGACTATTTCTTTTACCCATATCACAGGGTAATTTGAAGAATTTGGAGAGTTGAAAATAGTGTGTGCTATAATGATGGGAAAGCCCTTGGAATGAAGAACAGTTCCCAACTCGAGCATCGGACTTAGATATCCTTGGAATGGACCTGGAACAAGCAACACATGAGGTCGTCGTCTGCGATTTTCTTGATTTTCCATATGAGTGTCTTATGTTTGTTCGTGAGCCTTGTTCTGTAACCAAATGGCAGTAGGTGCATGTGGTGTTTCTATACACATGTTTCTGGCCCTACCAGCATCCGTAATTCAACTTGTCTTTTGGTTCACGTATTGATGCAAGTGGAGCGCAAAAAGATACTTACCCCACTGCTTGAATCGGCAATCTGGGTAAAGAGTATCACCTGATAAACACTAAAAACGTGTTCATTTATTTTGTATTTTTTACTTGTCCTCAATAACCTTTGATGTGCTTTCTATTTCTATATCTTTTTATTTATTATTACTGGTACAGAGATGATAAATTGGTTTATTAATTCTTTGGGCAAAAATATGTTTTAAGTTATTGACATTGTTGTCTTTTTTGGTTTAGGTAAATGAACTTTTAAAACTTTGTAATAAGCCATTGAATGAAAAATAAAATTTGGTTTAAGACATTCCGTTAAATTTTAACCGATTCTGTCAAGTAATATTGAGTTGACTCTATTTAAAAATAATACTTCCCTTATTCTAATATTAGAGTTACATTTCAGTTCTCATAAAATAAGTTTGCAAAATCTTATAAGTAAAAATTAAATTTAACTTTCTACTTTTAATAAATTTAAAATAAAATACCATAAAATATATGAAAGATGCTATTAGGTACAAACTTTTATATTTTGATATTGTTACAAATTAATATCACGAAGGAAAGTATAACATTTGTAAATAGTGCTATATTAAAATAACATATTTCTAATATGGAAACGAATGCAGTAATGAATTAACTGGAAATGGCATAACAAGTTGATGATGTGGATTTAAAAAATTAAAAACTCTTAGCAATATCAGATGGCTCACAATTTACCATTACATATAAGACCAAAAAAGTTTATGAATTTAATATTAATTATTTTTAAAAAAAATCGTTACAGTACCATTTTGATGAAATTATTAATTTTACAAAATTATTATTTTCGAAAATGATGTGTTTGGCTGAAAATGACTTTGGAAAAAAAAAAAGAAAAACTCTTAACCAATTATAAACTTATGATAATTGAGTTCCAGATTCAGGACATTTTCATGAGTTTAAAAAATATATATTTAATTTTATAACTACTCAAATAAATTAAGAAAATAGCATATAGAAATTTTAAATATTTTAATTTATAACAGGGTAGGCAAAACCTGTACAACCTTATTATATATATATATATATATATATATATATATATATATATATATATATATATATATATTATTAACTATTTAAACTAAAGTTAGTTTAAGTAATAAGTAATTAAGTTACATCAAAAATACTAAACCACTTATCAAATAAAATATTGGAATTGAGTCAAAAAAGTAAAAACTAGAAGCTCTTTCGATATTAAAAATCACTACATGTAAAATTTAAAACCAAAAAATAAAATGAAATAGAAAACCATGTGATTGGTTGGTTCTAAAATTTTGAACTTTTTCTATTATTCATACACTGGTTTAATATAAATTATAGTTAATATCTAAGGCTAAGAGTCATTTGACATTGTTAAGAGGTTTTGTTTTTCTAAATCTACATTAACTTGTTATGTCATTTTTATGTGCTTTATTTTTATTATTAAAAAAAAAACTAATTCAATATTGTTTTGACGGAATCCGTTAGAACTTAAGGGAATGGCTCAAAATATTTTATTTTCAGTTTAGTGACTTATTACAAAATTTTAAAAGTTGAATTATCTAAACTAAAAATGACGATAACAACAATGGCTTAAAACATATTTTTGCCTAATTCTTTGTTTTTTGTGTCAAGTATTAACCGTATATTTAAATAAGATTTTTGGGTATAGACTATAGAGTATCACATGATAAACACATAAAATAAAATAGCATCAATGACATTTTAATATATATTGACATAAAAAAAATACTATTTTAATCAGTGAATTTTTCATTAATTTTACTTTAATACTAAAGTTATTATCAAACATATTAGAATTATTGTCAAAAGTGCTAAAAGTATATAAAGAATACTAAAATTATTATAAAAAGTATTAATGTGAGAGCGTAAAACATTTGTTTAATTGAATTGGAATATTTCCCCTAAAACATCTTTTTCCCCATAAAATATGCTCATATATTGTTTACTTTTTTACTTTTTCTTAGAGAATAAATGTGCAACTGTAAATACTCAATGTATTCTATAAATCTTAGTATATATGCACAAGTTTTTGCATCCACTGATGGTTGACTTAGTCATTGGGGGATGAACTATACTGCACTGAGCGAGTCATCAGTGTTTACTTAAACGGACTTGACAGTGTCAAGGAATGACTATTGATACTTAGAAAGATAAATATTTCGCACAACAGTCATTCCAGGAAAAGCCAACAAAGTATCGATGATCAAAATGATAAGTATTTTTAAGAGGTAGCAGTAAGAAGAACCCATCACAGGAAGCCTAAAACTACTGTATGAAGGCGATGACACCATCAGGGGAACCCGTCAGGCGATGACTTCGTCAGGGGAACCCATCAGGGGAATCCGTCAGGCGATGATTTCGTCAGGGGAATCTGTCAGGGGATGACCTAGTCAGTGGAAGATGACAGGGGAAGGCATCAGGGGATGACCTCGTCATGGGAACCCATCAGGAGAAATACTCTTGTGTCCAGACTTTGGCGACAATATACCTCCTGATGAGTTTGGCGATGGCTAAATATGACTTAGGCAATAGCTTATCTTGCAATGAGTTTGGCGACAATAATTTCTATCCACTTACGATGAGTTTGGCGATGGGTAAAAAATGACTTTGGCGATAGTCATTTTTATCTACTGACGACGAGTTTGGCGATGACTAACATTGACTTTAGCGACAGTTATTATTTATCCACTTGCCCGACGAGTTTGGCGATGACTTAACTTATCCGACGAGTTTGGTGATGACTTAGATTGCCCAACAAGTTTGGCAATGACAAAAGATCAACTCGTGAGTGGAACCCTTCAATGGATAACAAGCAGGTCATAACATTAGTGGATAAAGAAAACACTGATCAAGCCTCCATCAAGGCTTGACATCAGTGGATAAATGAAGCACTGATCAAGCCTATCCATCAGGGGTTGACATCGGTGAATAATGAAGCACTAATCAAGTTGCCATCAGTGGATCCAGAAGCACTGATAAAGTCTCTATCAGGGCTTGGCATCAGTGGATTGTTATAACCTAATTCAGACGTCATCTGGACTTACATGCGAATCATTTATACTTGACACATAAGCAAGGGGTATAACAGGAAAGATATTCCTTGAAGTTTGGTTAACCAATAACAACTCTCGAGTATTAATTACATGCAGATCAGGGGATGAAAAAGAAGCAACAAAAGAAACTAACAGTCTGACACACCACTCCTAAAAGACATTGATGTGACAGAACTGCGGCTATGTTGAAACTTGAAGCATGTCCAGTACGTGGGTTCACCAACTAATTTGCTATACATATAGTAAGAGTTGTTACACGAAAATCTAAGAGAAGAAAGAAGAAGCCACACAACAAAAACACTAGAAGGAAGTTTTGTAATAGATCTGTAGAGAGATACTCAAAGAAATAAATAGCTAGTGAGTGTGGAAAAAGAAGATGTGATTTTATTATAGAGAAGTTGTAACTTGTTACATAATTTGTAGCTGATTAATCACGTGTGCGCTTAAACAGATTTCTAGAAAAACACCAAGTTTTAATACAACTATTTTAACTTGAATGCTTATGTGTTCATTTTAATTTCATTTATGTTTTTCTGGTGATTGCAGCTATTCCAGCCAGTGCTAACAAGTTTTAAAAAAGAGCAAAAAGTTTGTAGTGTTTGTATTCAACCCTCCTTCTACAAACACTTGAGCATATTTTGTTCTAACAATTGGTATCAGAGCCTATTTGAGATTACACTTGCTAAAAGATCTTGAACAATGGCCAACAAAGATGGAAATAGTAAGGTCCCCATGTTGGAAAGGGGAAAGTAATTCTTTTGGAGACAATGCATGATAGTTCATCTTAGAGCAATTGATGATGAATACTTACAGATTCTAGAAGAAGACCCTCACGTGCCAAAGAAGCTCATTCCTCAGGAGGTTGTCAATGGAGTTAATATTCCAGAAAAATTAGTCCCAAATACTACTAAAGAGATGACTCCCGAGGAAAGAGAAAAGGTGAAGAAGGATCTCAAAGTCATAGGTATTCTATATAATGGCTTAGACGATGATATGCTAAACACTATCATGAATCTTACAATGTCTAAGTCAATATGGGATACCATCGAGATCTTATATGATGACACTGAAGACTTGAGGGAAAATAAACTGTAGCTGTGACGACCCCCAATTTCCCAGCCATAGTCCAGCGTCGTCAACTTAATAATAACTATTTATTCTTAGGCCTTTTGGTGGAAAAGTGGTTGCCAAAGGAGGATACAAAGAGCTTTCACAAAAAAACCTCATTTCTTTATGATAACAAATAAAAACAGAGTATACATAGTGATTATTACAAACATTATTTTGAAAGTTCTTAGCAGCGGAATAACATATCTTTTTCTTGAAAAAAAACAAGGTCAAACCAACCAAAAATCCTATTTATGAGCCCCGGACTGCCAGATCTACTGGCACTGACACGACCTTTCTTTAGCCTTAGAACTGTCTCCTTTCTCGGGTTTAGCTAAAAGAGAATCAAGGAAGTATGAGAAACAAAAGCCCAGCAAGTAATATAATATAGGACAAATAAATCCGGATATGAAACTAGTTTAAAAATATTGTTTGCAAAATAATATGAAAATATTAAGATCTCAACGGTTGGATTCAGATAAGGAGAATCCATCTCTTCAGATAGGAGAAATGTTGGCAATATCATACCTCTGAAATGAAGGAATAAGGAATATCCACATAAGCTCTCAGATGTCTCTCAGTACTATGACTTACTTGAACATCTCTCTCATGACATCTTTCTTGATCGTTAATTTTGTTTGGCACAAGGACCTATTAAAAATATCTCTTACCACACGACAATAGTGGGTCAATGCTATTTCAATGTGGTCTGCTATGTACATACGTATGACATTTAGTAGATTTAATTACATCTACATTCTCATGGGCCCGACAGAATAGAGTATCCTACTCTCATTTTTGGGTTGATTCCCCTACTCATATTTATACTGAAGGGCCCGGTAGAATAGAGTATCCTATTCTTATTTCTGGGTTGATTCCCTTGTAGAGATAGTGGATAGATCTCGACACCTCAGTGAAATTTACCAAGGTGATTATATAGCATCCTTGCAATCTCAGTGAGGGTTGTGACACCTCAGGGGAATGTCCAAGGCAATCACACAACACCCTTATAGTCTCGGTGAAGGTCACAAGGTATTTATTAACCTTATAAGCTGAATTGAATAGCTCAAGATGTCATGTATTGACATAAAATAGATAAATGCTTGTAAACCAGATATTAAAATCAAGCATTTCTCAAAATGGTATTAGTTTTAATTGAACAAATAATTCTCTATCAGTACGCATATGAAACAATTATCTATACGTAAAAAAAAAGGTTTAAGCACATGTCTGTCACAGCTTAACATAGATAGGATTAAGTGATCATGTGTTTAGTTTGAAATAAACATCATAATTACATTTATAAATAATTGTGTGATATATTGAATAGATGATAAATATATCACTTGGAAATAATTTTATGTATATCGAACAACTAAGTTATACATTGAAAGAATAATAACAAATACATTACTTGCCTTGACCGGGGTGACCACGTATCATAGGTCTAATTGTTCATGCAAGATCTATTTTATGATTTATAAATGATTAAAAGAAATTAGAATTATACATTATCGCTACGCTTGTATAATATTTAAGTCATGCTAAGTCTGTATTAGGGAATGGATCATACTTATCAGGGGATAAGGTTTATGCTATCAGGGTATAGCTTACAACCATGTGGGGATAGCTTACAGCCGTCATGGGATAGCTTACAACCGTCAGGGGATAGCTTACAGCCGTCAGGGGATAGCTTACAGCCGTCAGGGGATAGCTTCAGCCATCAGGGGAAAGATTACAGCCGTTAGGGGATATCTTTCAGCCATCAGGGGATAGCTGTCAGGGTATGAATTACTCATTAGGGGATATTTACCATCGGGGGGTATTTTCCGTTAGGGGATAAACTACCCGTCAACGGATATATTACCCGTCAGAGGATAACTATCTATCAGTGAATATTACCTGTCAGGGGATGATTTGGTCATCGCCAAACTCTCTTGGCAGTCAGTAGATGATTTGTTCATCGCCAAACTATCGGTAATCTATTTGACTACCACAAAACTCATTTGGCCATTGCCAAACTCAGTTGGCCATCAGGGGGTGACTCACGGTCATCAGGGGATGACTCTCAGTCATCAGGGGGTGGATTTCAGAGGATATTTATCCTCTGATAGAGACTAACAATTTATTCATTAGAGACTAACAGTTTATTCATCGGGGACTAACATATTTTGCCCATCGGGGACTATCATGTTTTATTCATCAATGACTAACACTTTTAGTTATCAGAGATTAACAATATGAGGAATATTTGTAAGAGTATAGAGATTATCCATGTGGTTTATCTCTAATATAATTCAAGGTTTTATGCAGGTTTCTATGTAAGCTAAACGACTAAATAATGAAAACAAATAACTTGATAAAAGCTCTTAATATTTCCCTTGTAAGCTTTCGATACTGCAGAATAAGCTATAGGAATATTATCGTAGGTTTAAGGAGTTTATGTGTTTGAGAGAGTGTTGTGAAGAAAATGAGTAGCAGAGGTTTCCTTATATAGGTGCTTTAGGAAATGAAAATATCTAAGATATTTCTCACTTAGATTAACATCGGACTTGAAATTTACTAAATTACTACAATATGCTAACAATTACAGTACATGTAAGTATGATAAGTATGAGTTACTAATAGGTGTCAAACAGTGGCACAAACTACTAATGACTCAGCTTTTAATATGCTTCCTCATCGAGAAAGGATTCAACATCTGTAACGCCTCATCATATGGGGTAACTTATTTAGCCTTCTCCCTGTAATTGTATTAATTCTGGTAATATCTTATATCAAGAATTAATTTTATATTACCATATAGTACCATATAGTAATTACTCAACTATTAGTAATTACTCAATTATCCTTCCTATAATATTAGTATCAAATAAATTAATTTCGGTAGTATCTTACACCATAAATTAATTTAATAATAGTAGTGATAATACTAAAATTATTTCTTTTGGTATTTATGAAGAATAATTTCTTATACACAAATAAATTTGTCCAAAATTTATTTATTAGCAGTCTTAATGTTATAATAGTAATTACCTAAATCTAGGGTATTACACAATGTCCCTAAAAGATTAGTCTTAAAGACTACTGAAGAAATGACTCTAGAGGAAAGAGAGAAAGTGAATAAGGATCTAAAAGTCACAGGCATCCTATATAATGGTTTAGATGATGATATGCTAAAAAGTATCATGAACCTTACAACATCTAAGTCTATATGGGATACTATTCAGATCCTTTGTGATGGAATTGAAGATGTGAGCAAGAATAAGCTGCAGCTGTTAACACAATAGTATGAGTGGTTCACAATGAAAAATGGTGAAACACTCACTAAAATGTTTGACAGATTCAACAGGTTGGTAAAAGACCTGAGGATGTATGGGAAGACATATGCCAGCATAGATGTGAACAAAAAGTTCATGAGGGCACTTCCCATATCATAGGATCCTAAAACAACAACCATTAGAGAATCCAAGGACATGAATCTCCTAGACTTGGATAGGCTTTATGGTACTCTCAAGACATCTGAACTGGAGGTTCAACAAAGATCAGAAATGTCTGAGGATACCAGAAAGCTTAAATCTGTAGTTCTAATGGCTGCCAAGAAGGACAAAGTTCAAGCAAGACCAAGTGTCTTGATGAAGCAGTAGTTAGGAGATGCTGAAGAAGAAGGGGACAATGAATCTGACTCAAAGGAGACTGAGTACTCTCCTGAAGAGTTAAAAGAAATAGATGAAACCATGGCCTTGCTTGCAAAAAGGTTTTCCAAGCTAAGATTTCAAAAACCATCTGGATCAAAAAGATTTTCTGCAAGGAAACCTAGTAGCACAAGCAACTTTATTGACAAAGATTCCTACTTATTTTTGGGCTGAGGCAATTTTCATTGCTTGCTTCACTCAAAATAGGTCTTTGATCAACAAGACTCACAACAAGACACCATACGAGCTAATGACAGGGAGAAAACCAAACATCAAGTTCCTACATCTTTTTGGATGCAAATGCTTTGTATTAAGGAACTTTGGTGAAAACTTAGGAAAATTTGATCCAAAGGCTGATGAAGCTATTTTCCTAGGTTACTCCCTGACATCTAAGGCCTATAGTGTTTACAACAAGAGACTCCAGGTGGTGATGGAGTCTATACATGTAGCTTTTGATGATCAAGAGATTTCTAGACTCGAAGACCTTGGTTTTCATTCAAAGCTCCAATTTGAAAATGAAGATGATTCTGATTGTCAAGAGAATGAAGCTGATGGGTGCAGACAAATGGAGAATTTAACCATCCCTGATGTCAATCCAAACAACCTAGAAGCCCCTTCAGCAGATGGAGTTAACCTACTAGACAACATGTCAAAGAATACTCCATCAGGGGATAACTTTAACCTTGATTTAAGCAGTAATTCAAGGGGAGTTTTCTCAGAAGCTTGAAGCACCTACTTAGGGGGAAGAAATGATGATCATGTAAGCTCATCAAGATATATTTCTAAACCCAAATGGTTTAGGAGTCACACATCAAATTTAATCATTGGTGATCCAAACTAGAGAGTGCAAACCAGAAAAGCAACATCTAATGAATGCATATATCCTTGTTTCCTTTTACAAATTGAGCCAAAGAGATTTGAAGAAGCCATTCAAGATGCAGAATGGATGATGGCTATGCAGGAAGAGCTGAATCAATTTGAAAGAAATCAAGTATGGAAATTGGTGCCTAAATCCAAAGACAAAATTATAATAGGTACCAAGTGGTATTCAAAAACAAGGTGGATGAAGCTGGCATTGTTATAAGGAACAAAGCAAGACTAGTGGCAAACGGATATCTTCAAGAGGAAGGGATTGACTTTGATGAGACTTTTGCACTAGTTGCCAGACTTGAGGCTATAAGAATATTCTTAGCCTATACAACACATTCAAACTTTAGAGTTTCTCAAATGGATGCGAAAAGTGTCTTTCTCAATGGGAAGTTAGAACAGGAAGTGTATGCACAACAACCACCTGGATTTGAAAGTTCAAGATTCCCAAATCATGTCTACAAACTAGAGAAAACACTTTATGGACTGAAGCAAGCTTCTAAAGCTTGGTTTGACACATTGTCAAAGTTTTTGGTGGATAACAAGTTCACAAGAAGTATCATTGATGAAACATTGTTCTTTAGACAACACCAAGGTCATATGATCTTGGTTCAAATATATGTTGATGATATCATCTTTGTATCCACAAACACTAGACTATGTGACAAGTTCTCCAAACTCATGAAAACAAGTATGAAATGAGTCTGATGGGTGAATTATCTTATTTCTTGGGGCTACAGATCAAACAAGTCACTAATGGGATTTATATACATCAGACAGAGTATGCCAAAGAACTTCTCAAGAAATTTGACATGGAGGACTCAAAAGTAGCAAAGACACCTATGGCCACAACAACCAAGATTGACCCTAATAAGAATGGAAAGAAAGTTGATCTCAAAACTTATAGGGGAATGATTGGTTCTCTACTATATCTAATAGCAAGTAGGCCTGACATCATGTTTGTAACATGTCTTTGTGCAAGGTATCAAGCTGATCCAAGGGAGTCTCATCTGATTGCAATGAAAAGAATCTTGAGGTATATCAAGGGCACTATAGAGTTGGGACTTTTGTATCCAAAGGAGTCTTGATTTGAATTACTGGGGTATTTTGATGCTGACTTTGGAGGATGCAGAATTGACAGAAAGAGTACAATAAGAAGTTGTCAATTTCTAGGAGGAAGGCTCGTATCTTGGTTTAGCAAAAAGCAGCACTCAATATCAACATCTACTGCTAAAGCTGAATAAAATGCAGCTGGAAGTTGTTGTGCACAAATCCTTTGGATGAAAAATCAGTTATTGGACTATGGCCTAAATTTCAACAAAATTCCAATTTTGTGTGACAATACAAGTGCCATTGCAATTGCTAAAAACCCTGTGCAACATTCCAGAACTAAACATATAGAGATCAAGTATCACTTTATCAAGGAACATGTCATGAATGGAACCATTGAACTACATTTTGTACCAACAAACAAGCAGTTGACACATATCTTCACCAAAGCTCTTGATGAAGCCACTTTTGTCAATCTAGTGGGAGAGCTGGGAATGGTGAATTATACAAGATGATGCTTGATCAACCTGCTGAAGTCATGCTAGAAAATTGTTGGGAGTTTAATCTATCAAGTTCTTAAGTGCTGGTATTTCTAACTCATCTCCTAATTTCCTGATAATGTTACTGATACATGATTATATGTTTATGTATATATATATGTTCTTTCTGTTTTGACAAGATGTGTATTAAAGGTGGTACATCATCATCAACATCTCATATGAAACAAGTATCACGTACACACTCTTTTAATGTCTTATTTCTTCTATTTCAACTACTATGGCAGAGACAATAACCACTTTTTTGCCTACCCAAGTAGTATTATCAATTTCAAACAACCATTCTCAATAACCCAACCCTCAATCTCCTAAACGACTGATGGTACTAATATAAAACTCTCTGAAGTAACCTTATCTATTGAGGGGGAGTAAGGTGAGAGAAGTGTTGACTTAAAGAGAAAGAAGAAGAAGAGGACAGCCATGAGTGTTAACCTAAACCAAACCAGGCAGTATCCTCCTAAAAGATACTGACCTTAATAAGGAAATACACTCATATCTAATTGTTTCCTCCCAAAAGGATTCAATTATTGAATAAAGTCTCCAACCAGGGACACAGTTGAGTGAGGCACATACACTGACCATAGCCTCTGATGAAACCAACATCAGGATCTCTGAGAGCCACTTGTAGATATTTTACACAGTGAGTGCACACACAACTTAATTTGTACATACTACTTCAATAAATACCTATACTTTTCCTTTAGTACATACACATATCTTTTCCACTCCACTTCTGTTCAAATCACTTTTGTGGACATAATAATAGCAGATACATTACTTACTTTGTCCACAGTTGTTGATAACACAACCCATAGGAGCCCAATTAGGACAATTATGAGTAAGGCTGAGAGAATACTTAGAGACAAGAGGCAAGGTCAGCCCATTGAGAGGGTTTTGACACAAGGAGAGAATGAGCATACTGCCTTAGAAGGCAATGAAAAAGGAGAGGAAAATAATGATGCCTTAGAAGACATAGAAAAAGGAGAGGTTGTGGGAAATAAGGATGAGATCCTTGTAATAAAGAATATAAAGAAAATAAGTTCCTAAGTCACATTCCAATTCTCAACTTCCACTGATGATGCTGCCAAAAAGGAGGAGAAATATAAAGGGGGAGAAATCTTCTTTATTCTTTAAGAGAGGAGAAATCTTTAGAGAAATCTTCAAGTCATTGTCAGGGGTTGTTGTTGAATCAACCATCAGTGGACGTGACTACTGTTCCTGCTACAAAAGGCCAAACACATTAGATGGAAAAACAACTTCAAAAGGAGAAGGCTGTAGAGGAAGAGCAACAAGAAAAACAGAAACTTGCTTGCACAGAAAGTAATATACTTGTACATAATTATTCTTTATAACTATACAAATACATTTATTCTTTAATGTCTTTAATTTTGTAATTTTGGGTTTTGACATCATCGTCTGTACATTAGTTAGATTTATGGTTATCAAACTGATAAACATAAATACGGGGAGATTGTTAAAGATAAATGATGATGATGATGTTTAGAGAATAAATGTGCAACTGTAAATGCTCAACGTATTCTATAAACCTTATTATATTTGCAAGAGTTTTTGCATCCACTGATGGTCGACTTAGTCATCAGGGGATGAACTACATTGTACTGGGCAAGTCATCAGTGTTTAGTTAAACGGAATCGATAGCATCAAGGAATGGCTGTTGGTACTTAAAAAGATAAATATTCTGCACAACAGACATTCCATGAAAAGCCAACAAAGTATCGATGATCAAAAGGATAAGTATTTTTAAGAGGCATCAGTAAGAAGAACCTATTATGGGAAGCCTAAAAATACTGTATCAAGGCGATGACACCATCACAGGAACCCTTCAAGCAATGACTTCGTCAGGGAAACCCGTCAGGTGATGACTTCATTGGGGGAAGCCATCAGGGGAACCCGTTAGGCGATGACTTCTTCAAGGGAACCCATCAGGCGATGACCTCTTCAGGGGAACTCATCAGGGGATGTCCTAGTCATGGGAAGGCGTTAGGGGAAGGCATCAGGGGATGACCTCGTCATGGGAACCTATTAGGGGAAACACTCTTGTATCCAGACTTTGGCGACAACATATCTTACGATGACTTTAGCGATGGGTTTGGCGATGGCTAAATATGACTTAGGCGATAGCTTATCTTACGATGAGTTTGGAAACAAACATTTTCTATCCACTGACGATGAGTTTGGCGATGGGTAAAAAGTGACTTTGGCAATATTCATTTTTATCCACTGAAGATGACTTTGGCGATGACTAACACTAACTTTAGCGATAGTTATTGTTTATCCACTTTCCCGACGAGTTTAGCGATAACTTAACTTGTCCGACGAGTTTGGTGATGACTTAGATTGCCCGACAAGTTTGGCGACGACAAAAGATCAACTCGTGAGTGGAACCTTTCGGTGGATAACAAGCAGGTCATAACATCAGTGGATAAAGGAAACACTGATCAAGCCTCCATCAAGGTTTGACATCAGTGGATAAATGAAGCACTGATCAAGCCTCTCCATCAGGGGTTGACATCGGTGAATAATAAAGCACTAATCAAGTTGCCATCAGTAACTTGCCATCAGTGGATCCAGAAGCACTGATCAAGCCTTTATCAGGGCTTGACATCAGTGGATCGTTATGACCTAATTCACACGTCATCAAGACTTACAAGAAAATCATTGATACTTGGCACATAAGCAAAGGGTATAAATGGAAAGATATTCCTTGAAGTTTGGTTAACCAATAACAACTCTCGAGTATTAACATTTCTACATAAGGAGTTATGCGTTTTGACATTATCAAAAGTCACCTTTAACCGGGTGGATGATAAAGGTGATTGTTGGATGCATAATGAGTTATGTGAGAAATGAGAATGATGTAGATGGAATTTAACCCTCCTATAAATTAGGGGTGATATCTATAGGCCTCTTGATTGAGTGAGACTATGAAATACATGGCCATGCTCAAATAGAGATTTGTTTCATATAGTCTACTCATTGATCAAGAAAACTGAGATTAAATTATGAAGAGGATGACACATCCATGCCTTGAATTTAATCTTAGATATCATGGTTAAAAGGATTAAATTAGATTGAAACATTGGTCACGAAAGGTAATGTCGAATCTATGACTTTATTATTACTTGGGTAACAGTGATGTATTACTAGATGCCGCTCACTGTTTATAATTTTATAATATGATTTAAAATTATTGCCAACGTAATAATAACCTACAAGGTCACACACAAAGAACATTCATTAAGGAGATATAATTTAAATGTCAATGATTTTAATATATCAATAAGATTGATTTAATTAAATCATGACTTTAAATTATATATTAGTAATCTGTATGAAATAAAGTCCTTTGGAAGGAAATACGAATATATATTTATTTGTACATATATATTAATTAAGTGAGACTTGAATAAATATATATATCTAATAAATATAAAATTTGCACTATAATTCTCCTAATTAGATTAGGTTTTGGAATTACTCTATAAAAGGCTATATATATGATATATCAACTATTCTCTCAAACCAACATTTTCACGTATTCTAAGAACCCTAGTTGCTCACAAGAAAGAAACTAGAGTTCAGAGATATAGAGAGAAAAGAGAGATACAGATCGTACAGCTAGTACTATAACTCTTCTTGTTCGACTCGTGAGACGGTTCGTGGGTGTTCGTGTGGATAACATAGAGATGTAGTTCTGTTGGATTGTGATAAAAATTTGGAGACTATCAACTCCTTCGCCAAATCTTCAGATTCGCACAATTAATCGGTAAAATCTTAAACCATCTGTATTAAATTGTTTCGCATAGATCCTCGGGTTTGGGTTTCGTCTTGTGGTGTTTTATATTGTATTTTTTCCGCTGCGTTTAGTCCCAACGAAACCCAACACCAACACTGTACCGATGCGACCACAAGTGAAGGCTTACAACATGACCGTGAAAGATGTTGTGGCTTCTGATGATGTTGTGACAGGTACACCACTAGTAAACTCCTTACCTGCTCATTTGTTGTTTGATTCGGGTGCTACTCGAAGTTTTATATCTGAACGGTTCGCTAGGAATATGCTAGCTCGGCCTGAACTTCTATCTAAGCCCTTAGAAGTAGTAGTTGCCAACTATGAGGTGGTAAGCATTTCTCATGTTTACCCTAACTGCACTTTGAAGATAGAACAACATGAATTTCTTGCCAATCTTATCCCTTTTCCTTTGGGAGAATTCGATGTAATTATGGGAATGGATTGGTTATTCAAATATCAGGCCAATATTGATTATAAGAAGAAGCGATTAGTCTTGCGATCTCCCCAAAGGGTGAAGGTTTGGTTCCATGGCACCAAGATGGTAAAATCATCGCCATTCTTGACCATGATTCAGACAAAGAAGATGATTCGCAAGGGTTGCGAAGCCTTCTTGGCTTATGTACATGATACTGACGAGGATGAAATCAAGATCGAGGATGTCCCTGTTATAAGGGATTTTGTAGACGTATTTCCAAAAGAGTTTCCTGGACTACCCTCGGACAGAGAAATGGACTTTGAAATCAATTTAATTCCCGGTACCGCACCAATCTCCAAGGCCCCGTACCGCATGGCACCATCCGAACTGAAGCAACTGATGAAGCAGTTGCAAGAACTCTTAGAACGAGGATTGATCAGACCAAGCATTTCACCATGGGGAGCACCAGTGTTGTTTGTACGAAAGAAAGATGGATCGATGAGACTTTGCATTGATTATCGGGAACTGAACAAGGTCACGATCAAGAATAAGTACCCCCTGCTGAGGATAGACGATCTTCTGGATCAACTTAAAGGAGGGAGATACTTTTCAAAAATAGATCTTCACTCAGTATACCATCAATTGAAGATCAAAGAGGACATACCGAAGACAGCTTTCTAAACTCATTATGGTCACTATGAGTTCTTAGTGATGCCATTTGGTTTGACGAACGCGCCATCAGCTTTCATGGACTTGATGAATCGTGTCTTCAAACCATTTTTGGACGACTTTATCATTGTTTTCATTAATGATATTCTCATCTATTCGAAGACGGTAAAAGGGTACGAGGAACACCTGAGGACAACATTGGAAATTCTAATGAAAGAGCAATTGTTTGCCAAATTTTCCAAATGTGAATTTCAGCTGAAGGAAGTAAAGTTTCTTGGTCATGTGATCAACAAAACTGGTATTGTAGTGGACCCCAATAAGATAGAAGCAATCATGAAGTGGCCTCGGCCAACAAACCCAACCGAAGTAAGAAGTTTCTTAGGTTTGGCAGGCTACTACAGAAGGTTTGTTAAAGATTTCTCGAAATTAGCTGTGCCTTTGACAAACTTGACAAAAAAGATCAAAATTTGTTTGGACTCCTGATTGTGAGAAGAGTTTTTAGGAATTAAAGACGAGGTTGACTATAGCCCCTATTCTGACATTACTGGATGACAAGGGCGAATTCATTATTTAGAGTGATGTGTCAAAACAAGGACTTGGAGCAGTTTTGATGCAGCATGGCAAGGTAATTTCTTATGCCTCAAGACAACTAAAAGATTGCGAGAAACGATACCCTACGCACGACATAGAATTGGCAGCTATCGTTTTCGTGGTGAAGATTTGGAGGCACTACCTTTACGGTGAGAAGTGCGAGATATATATTGACCACAAAAGCTTGAAGTATATATTTACGTAAAAAGAGCTCAACATGCGACAAAGGCGATGGTTGGAAGTGATTCAGGACTATGACTGTTCTATCAACTACCATCCCGGAAAGGCGAATGTGGTTGCAGACACGCTCAGTCATCTTGAAAGACTGAATATGATGACCATTCAAGAGGATGTCAGAAAAGAACTTGAATGCCTACAGCTTCATACCCTTACCACCGCCCAGAGGATAGATATAGAAGAAGAAATTTGAGCTCGGCCTCAATTGCATGATCTCATTAAAATTGCATAAGAAGAGCATTATGTGGAAAAAGACAGATTGATTAAGGGACAGAAAGGCAAGTGTCACATGCATCACGATGGATTGCTGCGATATGAAGGTTGAGTGTGGATTTTTATGAAGAATGAATTGAGGCAAGAACTCCTACATGAAGCCCACAACTCAAAATTTTCTATTCACCTTGGAAGCGCGAAGATGTACCAAGACTTGAAACAAAGCTTTTGGTGGCCCAACATAAAGAGAGAAATAGCTGATTGGGTGAGTAGATGCTTAACATGTCAATGGGTTAAAGCAGAATATCAAAAACCAAGCGAACTGCTTCAACCGTTGGAAGTTCCTGAGTGGAAATAAGAGTTTATGACAATGGATTTCGTAGTTGGATTACCAACCACGCTTGGAGGAATGAATGCCATTTGGGTCATAGTCGATAGATTGACCAAATCGGTACACTTTTTGGCCATCAAGTACACATACAAGATGGATCAAATAGTGAAGTTATATGTTAAGGAAATTGTGAGTCGACATGGAGTGCCAGTCTCCATCGTCTCTGATCGAGATTCGAGGTTTACCTTAAGATTTTGGAAGAGCTTCCAAGAATATTTGGGAACAAGACTAGATATGAGAACGATTTATCACCCCCAGACAGATGGACAATCTGAACACATGATTTAGACACTAGAAGATATGCTACGAGTTTGCGTTCTCGATTTCAAGGGACATTGGGACAACCATCTACCACTGATCAAATTTGATTACAATAATAGCTATCATGCCAGCATCAGCATGGCACCCTTTGAAGAATTGTATGGTTGAAAATGTAGAACCCTACTTTACTGGAATGAAGTGGGAGAAAGGAAGCTAATTGGACCAGAGATAGTCCAACAGACTGAGGACGCGATCCAGATGATCAGAATGAGAATGAAGGTAGCTCAAGATCGACAGAAACAATATGTTCATCAACACAGGAAGGATCAAACTTTGGAAATTGGAAGTTATGCATTATTGAAAATGTCACCCAGGAAGGGCGTAATGCGTTTTGGTAAAAGAGGAAAGTTGAGCCCTCGTTACGTGGGACCTCTTGAAGTGTTGGGGAAGATTGGTGAAGTGGTCTATCAATTAGCACTGCCACCAGCTTTGGGCCACATACATGAAATATTTCACATATCAGTGTTACGTCCTTATAAAGCAGACCATAGAGGAATAATCGATTATCAACCGATAGAGCTGCAACCTGATTTAAATTATAAAGAGGTTCCTATCCAGATTTTAAATCGACAAGTTAAAATTCTTAGGAATAAAGAGATTCCTTCTGTAAAAGTGTTATGGAGAAATCAGAGTGTAGAGGAAGCTACTTGGGAGCTTGAAAGTGCTATGATTGACAGGTACCCCCAATTGTTTGGTAGCTAAGTTTCGAGGATGAAACTTTTCTTAAGGGGGGGAGGATGTGAGAAACCAAAAATTTTATATGAGTTTGTTTCATGAATTTATGTACGCTATTTACGTGTATAGTTCATATTACGATTTTGGATGTTTGAAATGGGGGCAGGTAATTTTGGTATTTATATTATTGGTAATGTTCATGAATTCCTTAAAGGAATACAAGTATGAAGATTGGAAATTCTCATTCAAAACAACTTGAATGGCTTACGTAAGGAAAATGATCTCATAAGTACATTTGTTGTTTGATAAATAAGCTGCTTCTGTGTCATTAGTTGATGAAGCTTATGTGCATGTGTGACAGCAGCTGCTTATTATGTTGATTAGCTATTAAAGAGTAATGATAAGCAGTCGTTTTACCCTCCAGATTAACTAATCATCTTATCTGAAGGCTTAATCTTAGCATGCTATAAATACCTTATTCGGAGGTAAAATTTTAATCTCTTTTCTAAAAATTTCTCTTCTAAAGTTCTTCTCTAAACATACCATCTTCATAAATTTTCAAGTCTTTCTCTCAGAAAATTATTCTCAGACAAGCTTTAATTGTCTCCTTTAAAGACGAAGAGGTAAGAACCTGGTACTCTACTCAGTTTTTTTTATACATAGCAGCAAAGATTTATTAACCATGTATGCTAAATAAAACTTTAAAGGATTATATTCTTTTGCATTTTCATGTTTATGAGGCATCCTAGGTTGAGCTGTTCATGTTAGGCTTTCCATCGAAACGAAGACAAGCTCTAATATTAGTCTCTGAAGAGATATAGTTAATCTCTGACGAGATAATACTAGTCTCTGATGACGTCAACCTTAGTCTCCGATGGGTTGAAATGGCATCATCAATCTCTGATGAGATACTTTAGTCTCTGATGAGATAGATGTTACTCTCTAACGAAGGATTTTCTTAGTCTCTGATGAAGGAAATGTTGTTAGTCTCTGATGAAGAAAGTTTAAATTAGTCCCTAATGACGTCATCCTTAGTCTTCGACAAGCTAAGTTTAGTCTCTGATGACGTCATCTGTAGTCTATGATGGGCAAAATATGTTAGTCTCTGATGGCTAAAGATATTAGTCCCCGAGGAGTTCGGCAATAGCCAACTGAGTTTGGCGCTGAACTACTTTTCTCCGAGGAGCTTGGCGCTGAACAAATTATGCACTGATTAAGTTTAGTGATGACTTACTAAGTTTGGTGATGAGCAAATCATTCCCTGACAGCCAAGAGAGTTCGGCGATAGTCAAAGTTATCACCCGACGAGTTTGGTGGTGAGCAAATTATCCCTTGATGGGTAAGTCATCCCCTGATGACTATTCCCTGATGAGTGAATGATACCCTGATGGCCAAAAGGCTATTCCCTGATGGTCGAGAGACATCCCCTGACGGGCGAAACATTCCCTGACGGGTAGTTTATATACTGATGTCTAGTCATCCCCTAATGACTAGTTATCCCCTAATGACAAAGGATCGCCTGACGTGGAAGATTTTCCCATGATGCGCAGTCTGTCTTTAAAGCTATAAAACATTATTTTCTTAAATTATTTGATAATGTTAATCCTTTAACCTCAATGATTCTTTTGTCAGATTTGAAACATTAAAAGTTTAAGGACATCACATATGCATTTTCTTTCATAATTCTTATTAAGATATTAAAATATTATATGGATGATTTATAGAATCTTACACTCACGAGTAATTTGAATTTGATTGTGTCCAAAGGACCGAGGCAAGTATATTCTCACACTTACGCTTATTTCAGTGAAGTGTATGATGAATTGATTCGACATGCGTACAAGGTTATGACTTTTGTATTTAAATTTCCTTATGAATCAGAATGTTATGCTTTAGTTTCCGCTAGCATGATATGAATGGAAGTGCATGGATATAACGGAGCTTTGATTTATCAATTATTTTTCAATATTATATCTGTGTAATAAATGAGAATGGTATGTCCCTTAAATGGGTTATGCCACATTGATGGCTAGAGGAAAGGAAAGGTGCTGATTTGTTCTTCACCTGACCTAGAGGAATTTTATGTGACTACATACGTTCACACAAGAAGGGATCATGCGGTCACAGTTAGGCCAGCTGTGTACCGTATGGTTAACAGATCCAACGGGTTTAGCCCCCGATGGATATTTTGAGAAAATTGTACATAGGTGAATACCTGTCTTTCTTCAAGGTGGATTACACGTCGTTTATCATCAGTAATCCTAAAGATTCTTCAAAGATTTCTGAGGAATTAGTATTGTTCCATTAAGTCTTTCAATAGAATTGAATCCCTAGTAACATTCCAATTTTGCTTCATCAAATTGTTTGTATACTTCTTGGGCGTAAAAATCATTCTTGTTGAATTTTAATGTCTTGCAGGGCAGGGTATAAAGGCTGAACTCTTTGACAAGGGGAAAGCAAGGATGTTCGGCTACTGAATTTGGCTAACCCTTTGGAGTGCCGATAAGGAAGGAAGGAAGGAAGATGTTTTATAGTTGTGATGTTATGTACTATAATATAGAGATAGAATAGCTTCCGCTGAGAATGTAATATTTTGGGTTGTAATAACTCTTTACTAATTCCTTTTATTAGTATCTATGCTATGAATGGATGTGAAGTTATCTTTCCTTCTTTTGACGAAGCCCTGATCTAGTAAGGGATTTTGGGGTACATGCGTACAAGGTTATGACTTTTATGTCTTGATTTCTTTGTGAATTAGTATGCTATGCTTTAATTTCCTCTAGCATGATATGAATGAAAATGCATGGATATAATTGAGCTTTGATTTATCAATTATTTTTTTTAACTTATATATGTGATAATGTATGAGAATATTTCCACTTGGGCATTGAACAAGTGCTTATGTTAGTCTTAAGAGGAAGGATGTCATACGTAGTTTGCAAGAACCTCCTTTAAGCTAAATAAGACATGCAATATGTTTAAGGAAGGAAACAGGGAAGAGTTCGAAACTTCAAAGTCAAAGATATTTCTAAAGTGCTAGAGGTTTTGACAATGAATCCGTCATACCTCACAAACAGTTTGAACCCTTGTTATGCTTCAAACCTACCTTACATGATTATATACTTGTTGAGCATAAATCACTCATCCTTGCTATTGTTAAATGTTTTACAGGTGATAAAGGTAAGATGTACATGCATAAGGTCATTGCGAGTTAATTGTGGGTAGTGATGAGGAGAAGAAGAGGACTGAAGATGTAAAAGCACAATTGAAGTGTTAAGTTTGTTAGACCTACAGGTCACAACTTCATGTAAGGATGATGATTAAAGTTGTTGTAATAGCTTAGTTTCCGCTGCAAGTTTTGTACTCTGAAAATTTTTAGGGATGTAGTATTAATCACTTTAGTACATTAGTATTGTATGGATGTGTTGTTGTTTGTTTCCTTCTTGTGACGGTGCCCGGGTCCCGTGTGGGATTTTTTTTGGGGTCTTCACAGTAACGATGTAATAAATCTAAGGCATGTTAAATGGTTGATAAATAACATTTAGAGTTAATCCTTAAGTTTCAACTGTTAATCAGACTCTGGGGACACTTGTGTACAAGCAAAAGTTTATCTAATATGTTATAGTTCCAAAGTAAAAATAGAGCCGTTACTTTGTTCGTCATAATGAGCGTAACAACTCGACCATGTTATTCAAGGATTTACACAGAGAACCACCTTTGCTTGCGCAGCCTTTAAATTTTTTCTTGCATTTCAATAGCTTTCATTCTCATTTCATCACAATCTTTGTCCACCAAGTCTTCTTATAGCCATCATTATCTCACTCCTGTCAAATCCATTTTTCAATTGAATGCCAACCTTCCACCAGTGACTCAGATGCCTAGCATTCACCTTTTCATCCATTAAATAAGGACAACATATCATTCGAACCCTTTCAAGAATATTCTTCACGGTTGAATTCTAACCACAATGTTAGAATATATAATATAATATAATATGTTGGAGATTAGAGAGAAGAAAGTTGTTCTCAATAATCCACACAACTCACACTTGTATTTAAAAGTTTTTGATGTTGTAATCCAACTCTTGAAATATGTGCTATTTATAGGACTACAAAGAACCTCCTAGAACACATAGTACATGCACTTCAATTAAATACATCACATACATTAATCATCTAGATTAAGAAACTCTAAAAGACATTCATGTATTTGGACATTCTTGCATAATACTAAAAGGACATTCATGAATATTCTAGATAAATAATTAACAGTATAGTTTATATTTCTAACATCCCCCTTAAGCTAAACTTTTGCACATACTAAGTTTCTTGTTTAGCTCCTTGAAAACTTCTGGCTTCGTGAAAACATCAGCAATCTACTCTTGTGTCTTACAATGCTTCACCCTTTTTGACCAAGTCTCGAATGAAATGATACTTGATCCTTATATGCTTTGGTGGGTGTAAAATCTGACAAAAATAAATTTCTACTAAAAATAACTAGCTTGTAGCAAGTGATAGTAGGATCGTATCCACAAAGATTGGTTAAGATTTATTTATTTTGTCAAGAACAAATAAAATAAAAAGGGGGATTTTGAATTCAAGTAATATATAGTTGATGAACAATAAAAATAAGGATTTAACAAATATATGTGAGAAAACTAGCCAAAGGATTATTCTCAACTTTGATTCTTTCAATTGATCGACGATGGAAGGATTATACAATTATCCTATGTGACGACTCGAAATTTTATTTTCTTAAATAAATAGAAATAAAATGTTTATGAGATGATTTCCTATGAGGTATGAGGTATGAATTTTTAAATGTCTGAATATTATGTTCATGTGATGTCCAAAATTCTATAACCTCAATTTCCTTTGTAAAATCATCAAAGGGATTTGAATACAGTAATCTCAAAATCTTGTATGAGATTAATTTAATCAAGTATGAACAAAGGTTGATGTTAGGGAATATGAGTGTGAAGGTTAGCAAGTTTTATTCAAAACAACTTGAATGGCTTACGTAAGGGAAATGATCTCATATGTACGTATGATATTTGGGTTAATAAGCTGCTTGTGTGTCATTAGTTGATGAAGCTTATGTGCATGTGTGACAGCAGCTACTTATTATGTTGATTAGCTGTTAAAGAGTAATGATAAGCAGCCGTTTTACCGTCCAGATTAACCAATCATCTTATCTCAAGGCTTAATCTTAGCTTGTTATAAATACCTCATTCGGAGGTAAAATTTTGATCTCTTTTCTAAAAATTTCTCTTCTAAAGTTTTTCTCTAAACTTACCATTTTCATAAATTTCCAAGTCTTTCTCTCGGAAAATTATTCTCAGACAAGCTTTAATTGTCTCCTTTAAAGACGAAGAGGTAAGAACCTGGTACTCTACTCAATTTCTTTTGTACATAGCATCAAAGATTTATTAACCATGTATGCTAAATAAAACTTTAAAGGATTATATTCGTTTACATTTTCATGTTTATGAGGCATCCTAGGTTGAGTTGTTCATGTTAGGCTTTCCATTGAAACGAAGACAAGCTTTATATTAGTCTCTGACGAGATAATTCTAGTCTCTGATGAGTTAATGTTAGACTCTGACGAGATGATCTTAGTCTCTGATGAAGGAAGTTTAAATTAGTCTCTGATGACATCATCCTTAGTCTCTGACAGCTTAAGTTTAGTCCCTGATGATGTCATACGTAATCTCTGATGGCTAAAGATATTAGTTCCGGAGGAGTTTGGCGTTAGCCAACTGAGTTTGGCGCTGAACTACTTTTCTCCGAGGAGTTTGGCACTGAACAATTTATCCACTGATGAAGTTCAGTAATGACTTACTAAGCTGGTGATGAGCAAATCATCCCCTGACAAGCCAAAAGAGTTGGTGGTCGTCAAAATTATCACCCGACGAGTTTGGCGGTGAGCAAATTATCCCCTGATGGGTAAGTCATCCCCTGATGACTATTCCCTGATGAGTGAATGATACCTTGATGGCCAAGAGGTTATCCCCCTGATGGTCGAGAGATATCCCCTGACTGGCAAAACATTCCCTACCGGGTAGTTTACCCACGGATGTCTAGTCATCCCGTGACAACTAGTTATCCCCTGATGACAAAGGATCCCCTGACGTGGAAGATTTTCCCATGATGCGCAGTCTATCTTTAAAGCTATAAAACATTATTTTCTTAAATTATTTGATAATGTTAATCCTTTAACCTCAATGGTTCTTTTGTCAGATTTGAAACATTAAATGTTTAAGGACATCACATATGCATTTTCTTTCATAATTCTTATTAAGATATTAAAATATTATATGCATGATTTACAGAATCTTACACTCACGAGTAAATTGAATTTAATTGTTTGCAAAGGACGAAGGCAAGTATATTCTCACTCTGATGCTTATTTCAGTTAAGCGCTTGATGAATTGATTTGACATGCGTACAAGGTTATGACTTTTATGTTTAAATTTCCTTGTGAATCAGAATGCTATGCTTTAGTTTCCACTAGCATGATATGAATGGAAGGGCATGGATATAACGGAGCTTTGATTTATCAGTTATTTTCAATATTATATCTGTACAATAAATGAGAATGATATGCCCCTTAAATGGGTTATGCCACATAGATGGCTAGAGGAAAGGAAAGGTACTGATTTGTTCTTCACCTGATTTAGAGGAATTTTAAGTGACTGCATACGTTCACACAAGGAGGGATCATGCGATCACAGTTAGGCCAACTGTGTACCGTATAGTTAGCAGATCCAACGGGTTTAGCCCCCGATGGATATTTTGATAAAGTTATACACCGGTGAATACCTGCTTTCTTCAAGGAGGATTACACGTTGTTTATCATCAGTGATCTTAAAGATTCTTCAAAGATTTCTGAGGCATTAGTATTGTTCCACTGAGCCTCTCAATAGAATTGAATCCTTAGTAACATTCCAACTTTGTTTCCCCAAACTGTTTATATATTTGCTGGGCGTAAATCGCTCATTCTTGTTGAATTTTATTGTCTTGTAGGGCACGGTATAAAGGTTGAACCCTCTGACTAGGGGAAGGCAAAGATGATCGGCTACTGAGTTTGGCTAACCCTTTTGAGTACCGATAAGGAAGGAAGAAAGGAAGATGTTTTGAAGAATGATGTTTTATATTGTTATATTGAGATAGAATAGCTTCCGCTTAGAATGTAATATTTTGGGTTGTAATAACTCTTTACTAATTCCTTTTATTAGTATTTATGCTATAAATGAATGTGAAGTTATCTTTCCTTCTTTTAATGAAGCCCTGGTCCAGTAAGGGATTTTGGGGTCGTCACATCCTAGAATAAATTGGTTATATTTGTTGAACATGTATCAACAACCAATCTCTCCTTAATTTATCTATAACCAAGATAGGATCTAATGATTACTTCTTTTACCAATGAACAACCATAGATACAATCATATGATTTAATTCACCAATAACATTAAGAATTAGAGAGACCCAATTCTAATCAACAAACTCGAAATGTTCAGTTTATTTAAACTATATCACAAAATCCCATAACAACAATCAGAAACTTGACCATAACCAATGTTGTTAATTGCTTCAAATATTAGAACCATCACACAATTACGGATATGATATTCTAAAAAGAGATATATTATTTTGACAATTAAATAGTTGCGTACCTACCCAATTAATCAAAACAATAATAAACTTAAAGAACAGAGAAATTATAAATACCCAAGAATAATAGAATAGATAAAATCAATTAGATCTCACAATTGATGGCGAATCAAAGCCTTGAATATCCTTTGACTAGAAATAGACTTAGCCACACATAGTAGATGAAGAATACATAAAATAGAGAATAGAATTGCTGAAAAACTCAATGCCCAGAGTCTTCTCTAGGGTTGTAGAATTATCTCCTTAAATAATGAAGAAGTTGATCTCATATAGGATTCCTTCCTTACTTGGAGAATAAATCTAAAACTCTTTTCCTATAAGAAATATGATAAAATAAGGTTTGATCCTAGTAAAAACATGGCTAAGAGCTTACAACTTAAAGGATTACAATAGATCTTAAATTTCTTAGTTTTACTAAAAATCCCGTACAAAAGCCTTCAGGGGACAACTTATGACTTTCTGCAGAGTGTGCCCACGCCTTATGTCATATTCAACACTAATTTCTACTTTTAAATAGTTTTCAGCTCTTTGTTCCATTTTGCATTCCTAAAGATAAATAACACTCAAAACACACAAAATAAGCATAGATAATATTTAAGAACATGAAAATGACAATAAAAGACATGACCAAATTATGACTTAACATGCTTGTTCTTCCCATGAAAAACTGGATTTTCGGTGAGGTCTATAGCAGAATTACTATCACAATATGTACTCGGGCTTTCTCTAAAGACATGCTTGAGTTCTTCTAGCATGCATGTAATCCATAAAGTTTGACAACTAGCCAATGATAGTGAAATATATTCTGCCTTGACAGTTGAGAGAACCACAACTTGTTGCTTTTTTGACATCCATGTAATTGCACTTGATCTGATGTAGTAAACATTTTTGGAAGTAATCTTACTATCATCAATACTTTCAGCCCAATCACTATCACAATAGCCAAGGACCTTAGGATTATTCACCTTCTGGTAATAAATTCCATCTCCAAGTGTTCCACGCACATATCTCAAAATTCTTTTTCCAGCATCCCAATGTGACCTCTTTGGTTGCTCTATGAACCTACTAATCAAACTAACACCATATGCAATATCCGGTCGAGTGGCTATCATGTACATCAAACTTCCAACAAGACTTCTATATAATGCTGGATCAACATTTTTAGATTTATCATCCTTACTTAGTTTCAAGCCAACTTCAATCGGAGAGCTAATTGGCTTCGCATTTTCCATTCTAAACTCCTTCATCAAATCTTTTGCATACTTTTTTTGAGGGATAAATATGCCATCATCATCTTGCTTTACTTCAATACCAAGAAATTAATGAAGTACTCTCAAATCCGTCATCTCAAATTCTTGCATCATATTCTTATTAAATTCTTCAATATCATCAAGGTTATTTCCCGTGAACATCAAATCATCCACATACAATCCAATGATGAGAATATTACCCTTGTTCTCCTTGATGTAAAGAGTATGTTCAAAAGGACACCTCTTAAATTCCATCTTCATGAAATAACCATCTATGCGGCTATACCACGCACATGGTGCTTGCTTTAGGCCATACAAAGCCTTCTTCAACCGATAAACTTTATTCTCTTCATTTTTCTTTACATAGCCTGGAGGTTGATCAATGTACACCTCTTCTTACAACAATCCATTCAAAAATGCTAATTTGACATCCATTTGGTAAACTTGCCACTTATTTTGAGCAGCCAAGGAAAGTATCAAACGAATTGTTTCAAAATGTGCTATAGGAGCAAAAACTTCTTTGTAGTCAACACCAAATTTTTGCTTGTAGCCTTTCACGACTAATCGAGCCTTATGTTTCTCAACCTCACATTGTACCTTCAACTTTGTCTTGTAAATCCATTTAACCCCAATGAGTTTATTTCCTTTAGGTACTTCAACTAACTCTCATTTTTGGTTTCTTTCTGTAGCATCAATCTCTTGATCCATGGCTTGCCTCCATTTATCTTCTTTGCGGCATCTTCAAAAACAACTGGATTAGTATTTGCATATAAAGCAAAATCAACAAATTCATCCTCCAAAATTCTCCTTGTTTCACCATAAATCTCACCAAGAGGTCTTGTTTTTTTAGGTGGAGTTTTCGAACTTAAAGATGATGTAGGTGATGAGTTTAGAAGAGAATTAGATGGTGGAGTAGGTGGAGTAGAGATTTCTTCTTTAATTGGATCAAAAGCATCATCATCAAGAAAAATACTTGGACTTTCTTTCTCATTTTTCCATTCCCATGCTTCCTCTTTATTGAAAATTACATCATGACTAATAATAGTCTTCTTTGTGATGGGATTGTATAACTTTTATGCCTTGGAGGTTTTACTATAGCCAACAAAGATGCATTTTTCAGTTTGTCATCAAGTTTTCCTCTCTTTTCATCTGGTACATGAGAATAACGAATGCTTCCAAAAATTCAGAAGTGAGACACACATGGTTTGTGACCACTTCAAGCTTCTTGTGGAGCCATTCCTTCAACACTTTTAGTTGTTGCACGGTTGAGAACATAGCACACACATGCTACCGCTTCGGCCCAAAATATTTTAGGCAATCTTTTCGTCTTCAACATACTTCGAACAAGCTCCATGATAATTTGGTTCTTTCTTTCGGTCACCACATTTTATTGAGGGGTTGAACAAACCACTAGTTGATGACGAATGTCATGCTCCTTCAAATAACTTCCAAATTCTTCTGCCATATACTCTCCACAATGATCGGAATGTAATACCTTTAAAGAAAAATCACTTTGTTTCTCCACAAGTGTTTCAAAATCTTTACACATTCTAAATACTTGGGATTTTTCTTTGAGAAAATAGATCCATATCTTGCGACTATAATCATCAATGAAAGTGAGAAAATAATGATTACCTCCAAGAGAGTTTGTGCACATATTCTATTGAAAGTTGAGGAGAACTTGAATGAGAATTACTCTCTCATTAATTTGGGAAGTTTTTCACTTGGAATGGAAGATGGTGAGATGAGTTAAGTGAATGGATTTTTGTCTCACATAGGAAGTTAGAAGGAGTGGTACTCACCATTTATATGGGAAGACAAATGGGCTAGTCAAGTTGACTTGCTACACTATGATCCATCTACCATGCCCGCTCAGGGGGAAAAATTTGGCTTGACTCATGCATAGGCGTAACTTGTGGACACGAATGCCGAACCGTAATTAGCGGGGCCTGATCAACTTGACCTTTTGCTATTTTTTGGAATTGATTCTTCCAGATTAAATTCATGAAGTTAATTCAGAGTGTCCTTTCGTAGGAAGTGGAACTGTGGAACTAAAGAATTCTAAAAGGCAATCTTTTCGTAGAACTGAAGAATTCCAAAAGGCAGAACTAATGCCTTGTATCTGAATTAATGGAAGAAAAGCCTTTTGGTATTTTCTAATGGTTTTCTCCTGCCTGCCTATATATTGAGGCTTATTCCAGTAGTCAAAACACACCTAACAAAATGCTTTCTTTGTTTTCCATCCTTCGTCCCATAGTGTTCATTACAGTTTCTAGTTCGTGTTCGCCAATAGACAGACTTTGTGCTAATTCTGGTCTCTGTATTCTGTTGTATCTTGGGAAATAATAGTCCGAAGATCGTCTGAAGCACTTAGTGAGGGGACTAAACTGTTTTAAAGAAAGCGTGTTCACACGGATTTCTTGATCGCCATGCCTTTTCTTTTGGAAATGGATCTCAATGGTGCTTGCCAAAGACACAACTTTCACAAACTTGATTTTGGCGATTGATATTTGGAATTCCACTCACCATATGGTCTTTACAAATCTTTGACAAAGTGTTGAAACTCAAATGATTATATTGAATATGCCAAAGCCAAGACTTGTCATTCATAATATTAGCAAAACAAGGAAGGACTTCGTGTTGTAGTCACAACGAAAACATTTTAGTTGGAGTCATCTTGACCCTTGAAATGAGTACATCATTCTTGTCTCGAATTTCACATAAATCATCCTTGAAATTTACTTTATGTCCCTTTCTCAAAAGTTGTCCAACATTTAAAAGATTGTACTTAAGATCGGGAACAAAATACACATTAGAAATATGCTTTCTACCTTACTTTGTTTGAATTAGAACATCACCACAACCTTTGACATTGAGCCTTTTATTATCACCCGTCTTGACTTCTCATTGGACATTTCATCAAGATTCATAAAGAAACTTTTATTTCCCATCATGTGATTACTACAACCACTATCAATATATGAAACATCAGCAAGGGAAGCTTCTTGAACATGACAAGCAAGAAGTACACTTTCATCTTTTGTCTCCAAATAATTCATGTAGAAAATTAGAATCACCTTTTTCATCATTAATTCTCTTAAAACAATTTTTTTTCATATGTCCATAATTTTGACAATTATGACATTAATATTATAAGATTTACCTCTTGCTCTTCTACTATATCCTCCATGGCTTCTTCCTCTTCCTCTTTGAGATGCACTTAAATTTTTATTTTGAAAATTTTCTCCTCCTTGTCCTCTACCACAAGCAGATCCGCTTCCACTTCTTCCTCTAAAACAACCACAGTTGGTGGCTTGAATTTGAAAAACATGCTCAAATAGAGAGGAGAAAAATTATTTGATGCAAAGCTCATGAGATTGTAGTGAGCCCAACAATTCCTTAAGAGAGAAAGTATTCAAGTCATTTGATTCTTCAATAGCCACAACAACATGTCCATATTTTCGAGTCACGCTACGAAGAATTTTCTCTATGACTTTTCCATTCGAGATTTCTTCAACACTTACTCGAAGCTGATTAATAATAGTAATTGTACGATTGTAAAATTCCTCAACAGATTCACTTTCTTTCATTTTGAGTAAATCGAACTCACCTCTTAGAGCTTGAAGCCTCACCATTTTTACTTTTTCTTCACCTCTGTATGCCTTGTTAAGGATGTTCCATGCCTCCTTTGATGTTGATGCCGTAGAAATTCTTTCAAAAATTACTTCATCCACCGCTTGGTAAATAAAGTAAAGAGCTTTCTTGTCCTTTTTTCGATTCTCCTTTAAGATATTCAATTGTTGTTTTGAGAGGGTTGTTTGATCCTCTGGTTCTTCATATCCATTTTCAACAATCTCCCAAAGATCTTGAGAGCCATATAACACCTTCATTTGGATGTTCCATTGGTTGTAGTTCTTGCCCATCAAACAAGTTGAGGTTGCACTAGTACAAAACTTATCATTTGCGGCGGATAAAATAGCTATTTTGCGTCGGTTAACAGGAGACGCATATGGAGGAGACGCAAAAACTTGACCATTTTGCGTCGGTTAAACAGATGACGCAAAAAACTATCATTTGTGTCAGTTAATATAAAGGAGCGACGCAAATGATAAATGTCATTTGCGTTGCACTTTTAAAAGAACTGATGCAAATGACCACAATCATTTGCGTCGGTCCTTTTAAAAGTGCGACGCAAATGACATTTATCATTTGCATCTCTTTTTTATATTAACCGATGCAAATTATTGTGGTCATTTGCGTCGTAGCTTTAAAATAACCGACACAAATGATAATGTTTATTTTTTTTAAAAAAATTCATTTTAAAATATACCATATCCAACCTGTACATTAAAAAACTATTTCTAATGCCACAACAAGGCAAAAATACAAAATTGAATAACTTCATTTGCAAAAGGCAAATATATATATATATATACACAAATGAAAATTTACAACCTGTTCAATCACAACGTGATATCTATTCCTAAAATTACATTACAAACCTGTTCAAAGGTCATATAGTTGCTGTATTCTACTATATTTCGTAAAATTACATTTCAAACATGTTCAAAGGTCAATACAATCATTCATAACAAATTCTGCCCAGAAGTCTTGAATTTCATCAATTTCAAATTTAGAATATGACTTTTTTCCGCTCAAACCCTGTAGAATATTAAAAAAGAAATCATTATTAGAAATATAATTAAAACCACTATACAAGGTAAATTTGTTATTAGACTGAAATAATTAATTATATGCATATAATTAAAAACAATATACCTCAGTCCATTTTGTAAAGGGAGCCTGGTGATGTAACTTGACAATGTCATACATGTACCGCATCACATAGTAGCCGCACTCGACATTTCCTTCTTGTTGAGGATACTATATAAATAGTCAAGTTGATTAAAAATTTGCTCAAATTATATTATACAAACAAGCAAAGTCAACTTTGATTGGATAATTTAGCAACTATTTTATACCTTAACCTCATCCGTGTACCAATGCAACTTATTTTTTTTCTTCTTGCCACCTTGAGCAATATATACTCTAAATGCCCTACAAAATTACATATATATATATATATATGAGTAAATAAATATGTTAAAGGAGTTTTACATGGTTAAGTTATATTAATAAGTTAGGAAATAATATATAATTTACTTACACTGTCATTAATGCCTTGATTTGCATATTTCTTTCCCTCTTCAATGAGTCGAACACATATATTGCATTTTGATCGTAAGATATAAGAAACAACATCCAATGCTCCCTACATTTTTAGAAATTAAATAACAATGTTAAATTATATTAATGAACAAGCTAGCAAAGGAATCTACATAATAACAATGTTAAATTATGTTCTTACTGTTGGAAGTACGACACTAAGATGAATTTCTTCGACTGACAACCTAGCAAAAATATTTGTAATGTATCGAGTTGTGCCATCTGGATCATTTATTGCATTTGCTAGTTACTCAAACACATGAATCCAAAGGATCCGTTAGACATCTCCTTCACGTACCTACAAATGTAATACACAAATTAAACGTTAGTAAGTTTATAAAATAAACTTGTATCAAAATAAAAGATAAATAAACCTGTATGAAAATTATAGTCTCACCACATGAAAATTTGTATCACACTTATATTCAACCATTCCATTCTACAAAATTGTTGTACATCCTCACTCGAGACATAAATACATTGTTCGACTTCCCTTGGAGCATCGCTGCAAATGTCATAATCTAAAGGAACTGAAATCAAGTCATCCGCAGAAGACATCGCCATAATAATACTATGTAAGTGTTGACATTTTGCACTCAATTTGAGATCTAATGTTGACGACCCTTTGCTATGAACTTGATTTGTTTGGCTGGGTGGGGACCGAGGCGCTTTACCCTTCTCCGATAAGATGAGATCCTAATTAGGTATAATCTTAAACAATAACATTTACATCAATTAAATGAATTGACAACAATCATTTATAATTAATAATGTTAATTTGAAATTTGTTACCTGCCCCAACATTACAAGTTGTTTAGGCCACTGAACAAAGCTACCAGCAGCGTCACCTACTCGTTGATGTTCACTAGTAGGCACGGGAAGGGGAGCGAGTTGAAATTCTACATTAACATCATCAATGGATACTCTCACGTTGTGTAAGTCCATTTGCTGACCATGAACAACATCACCCGCATAATTGGGTGAAAAAACAGTCCCTGTAGCCACAACCACTCTGCCGGTCTCAGAAAGGATGACAGATAGACGGCATGGAGTCAGCTTCTATGTTAATGACATATAAAAACAATTCAGTTAGGATCATATATGGCACTTATATGATAACTCATGATTTAAAGACTTTGCAATTAGTAAAAATAAGTATACCTTTATTTGTAAGATAGGATCCACCGACTGGCAGCTACTTTGAATCACTTCATTTGTTGGAATAGGCATACCCATCTGGCTAATAGGCATACCCATTTGGCTAATATGATTCAAAATGCCCGTAATATGAGTATTCAATGTACCAATGACTTTTTCATACTTGTTATTCATTTGAGTCATTTGTACTTGGTACTCCTCCCTGACTCTATTTGTTACTTTATTTTCAATTTCTTCAGTAATCTTAGCCAACTCATCCATCAAAATTATGCCACTACGAGACTTGCCTCTGTCAGTCCCAAATACGTCTCGTACACGAACTGTTCCTCCAATCCCTCTGACATGCCCGCCATGATCCTTCTTTCCAAGTGCACGCAACAATATGTCATCATGACCATGAGGAGTCTATGAACCTTCAGAGGCTTTTTATTTCCATTCCACATGTACCAAAATCAGTTTAATGATTAATATTTTAAGCATATATGTAAATATAAATCTCTGTACTCAATACTCTTACCATTTTGTTAATCACATCCCTAGTCTCCTCTTTCGGATAGTAATAACCATCACCTTCATCCCTCTTCTTAACCCTCGCCCGAATCCAATCGTAACTACGATCAGTTCGATCATTTGATATAATCGATGAATTAATGGATTCAGAAGAAGGTAAAGAATCAATAGGGTCATCAACCATCCATTTAGTTTTTTTGGATGCATATCCAATTCTTCCAAGGTAATGTGGATACTCATTCAATTTCTGGTTCTCCCTTGCCTTGTTACTTTTACTCTGTTATAAAATGAAAACATGATGTTGTTGTAAGTGAAACAATCATATCACAAAAATCAATAACATACAATATAATTCATACAACTAATATACCTGAAATTCTTCACTCGTATGATCATTCTTGAATTTATCCCATTGCTTTTTACTTATGAAGTCATAGGACTCGCAGGGGTCCTTGTCTAGACGCAAGTATCGGCAGACTAATCTAGACTTGAAATCCCTCCAAATTTTTGCAGCAGATTTTAATATGTCCTTTTTTCTCACATCATCCTTTATATTCCACTCAGTCTAAAATAGTAAAATAATGCATATAAGAAACTTGTATATAAACTTGAACGACAATATATGTTAAAACAACTAAATCTTCTTTTCAATTCGTATGTACCTTAATGTCTTCCCATATCTTATCCTTTAATCCATCACTTACAAGATCCCAACTACGAATATTAATATCCACTTGCACTCTAACTACTGCTCCTATATACGACTTGAATTCAGTATCATACTTTCCAATTGGATAACCATATTGATCATCAAACTCAATAACTTTCTCGAATTGTTTATTCGCAGACCTTTCTGTTAGGTCCCAAAGGGTAAAAATACTAGGGGGGGGGGGGGGAGGGGTTGAATAGTGTTTTTCAAAATTTAAATCTTGCTTATAAAACTTAGCAGTTTTAAACACTTCTTTCTTAGTAATAGAGTTTCTTATATTTTGAAAAAGTTTAGCAACAGAATTTATTTAAGCAAAGCACCCCTTAGTTTTTGTAGCAAAGGTTAATGGCTAAAGGGAATAAAGATAGTAAATATTTGCTGAGAGAGTTCAGCAGAGACCAAAGCAAAGCACAAGTAAAACAAGTAAGCAATATGAAAGATAAGCAGGAGTAGAGATAGAATTTTTATAGTGGTTCGGACTAAGCCTACTCCATTCTTCTTCTCTTTTACTTGAGAAGGCTATCACTAGAACTTTGTTCACACAGAACAATCAGCAGGTGTGTTCACACAGAACAATCAGCAGGAGGACACTTAGTCCAAATTACACTAGGTCACTTAGACTAAATTAGTCACACAGACTCTAAGTAGATTAAGATAATCTTGTTTGCTATCTCTAAGTAGAGTGTTCCTTATTGAGTAGATTGATAGAACTTGTTCAAACTTTATGATGTCTTGCTGAAGTCTTTAATATGTCAGAGTGTCAGAGCGTTCTTGGTTGTTCAGCAGTCATAAATGATATTTATGACTCCTATTTATACTACTCCAGAAAACTATCCGTTGGGAATTTTGAAATAGATCCGTTGGAGTGTACTGTTCTTGTACCTTTACAGCAGTCCTTGCTTAGTTCAAAAAGTTAGCCATTATTTTGTCTTCTAGTGTCTTTCTGAAGAGACTCCTAGAAGTTGACTAAGTAGGGTTTAAGATAATTTTTCTGACAGCTTGACGTTGATCAAGAAAAGGATCTTGCTTTACTTAAGTCCTTGCTTATTTCCATTCTAAGCAGGACTATACTTGGAAAATTCTTCATATCTTCAGAATCCTTCTTGACCAATGATTTCCTTATAGCAGACTTTATCGCATCAGCAGACTTCGAATGGTGATCAAGCTCTTTGCTTAACTATAAGTTCTATCCACCTAACATGTTGGATTTTTTCTAAGTCCTTTTACAATACTTAAGCAAGGACTATATTACATCATCAATTCTGATATATTAAGCAATAAATAAACATTTAAGCAAAGATTATATAAACAGGGGTGCAACAATAATCTCCCCCTAATTGATGATGTCAAAACGAGTTATTTTGATCACCATAGCAAGAACCAAAAAGAATTTCATTTTATATCAGAATGTTTGAACTTACAAGATAAAATAAAATTACAAGATAAAATTATAACTATTCAGCAGGTTCTTCTGAACCCTGCTGATCTTCTCTTTTGCCATACTTCAGCAGGTCTTGCCCGCTTTTCCTCTGCTTCCTCCTTTTCTCTTCTCCTTGCTTCCTTCTACTCCTTCCTCTGCTTCCTCCTTTTCTCTTCTCCTTGCTTCCTTCTACTCCTTCCTCTTCTGCATCCTTTATTTCTTTCTGTTGTACTCCAACTGAATTTCCTGTACCCTAAGTCGCTTCATTTCCAACTCGTACTGCTTGATTTTCTATTCAAATTCCTTGATACTTGCTATCAGCTTGAGACTTTCAGTAGGCCTTGACTTCATTGATATGACATCAGCTTCTTCAAGAGTCTTCCGAAGTCTCATGTATGGGGAAGGATTCATAATTTGTACAGCAGACTCAGGGATATGCTTGGGAAGTCTTTTTCTTTTTGGTACAGCAACCAGAGCAACATCAGGGGTAGTTTCAGCAGAAAGATCAGCAGATGTTGGAAGGATAAGAGTTTGATCTTCTTCTTGCTGTGCCTCATGACCTCTCTCCCCCTTTTTGATATCATTGGCCATGATAGGGAGGAAGTCAATCAGCTTATTTAAGGTTTGCTGAAGTTTCTCAAACTTGTTTTCCATCTTGGTCAGCATGGAGTCGAAGGCAGAATCAGCAGAGGAGGCTTTGGCAGCAGCAATGTTCTCAGCAGGAAGTCTTGCTAAAACTTGTTCCAGTTGGGCTTCAAGTTTAGCAGGTTCCTCTTCCTGAGTTGCCTCTCCTTCAGCAACAGTGTCCTTCAGCTCTCCCTTAATTGCAAGCAACTCTTCAGCAAATGTTTCTGGAGTGGGCTCCCCCTCGGTCAGTACCCTTGCTAGAGAAAGGTGGTTGGGACCTTCTTAAATGTTCTCAGCAAGGTATGCCTTAGGATCCAAGCCAGCTGCAAGGGCGTCTTTGATCAGCAGGGCCTTGATGAGTTCTTCTGATTGCTTCTCCTTTTCTCGTTCAGTAGGAATATCATCAAGGTCACTGTCGGACTCACTTTCGCTTAATACTTGAGTTTGCTTTCCCTTAACTTTGCCCTTGATTGTAGCATGTTTTCTTCTGGGAGGAAGGGTCGGGTCAGCAGGCGAATGGATAGCAAAGCTAGGGAGAACAAGTCTTCGAGCAGCAGAGGGTTTTGAGATTGACTTGGTTGGCTTAGCCGTCTCTGTTGGTAGCTCCTTTGGGGACACTGTTGATCGATCAATTTCAGCAGTGTCGTAAGCAGGAGGAGGATTGGCTTTATTTGTAGTGTGGATTACAATCTCCACTTCAGCAGGCCCTATGACGGAGTCTGGAGTGTCAACACACTCGGTCTCTGTAAGCTCCAGAACTTCAGTAGGAGTGGCAGGCTCTGCTGCTGATGTTTCAGTAGGGATAGGTTCATCAGCAATAGCCGCCACGATGATCTCATCAATCTCTCTAAAGAGTTCGGTGGAAGAACTCTTCTGATCATTAGCAGGCATTGGAGACTGGTCAGCAGGGATGTAGTTATCTATTTGATCAAAAATGTCATCCCCTGCTGACTCAACTGAGAGAGGAATGGTTGTGGGGATATCTTCTTCTTCAGACGGAGGTTCAATATCAGATCCTCCAGCAGCAATTGCCTTAACCGCAACATCTTCATCATAGAGCTCCATGTAGAACTCATATATTTCCCTCTCCTCTTCAATCAAGGTCGAGAGGTCAAATTCAGCAGGCGTTGCCTTGGATTTCGTTTTGGGCCTCTGAATTTGACTTGCTGCTCACCTCTTCTTGCTAGGTTGGTCAACAGGGATACGTTCGTCACTTCTAGCATTGGGGGTTGAAGATGTTTGGATAGGGGACGCTGCTGATCCCCTTGCTCTCCTTTCAACAGCAGATTTGGCAAGGGCAGCAGGGTTGCGCCCATAATTCTTCAGCAGAGAAGGGGTAATAACCTTGCTGCTGATCAGCTTCTTGGATTGGGTCCCGGCTGGGAAGTTTGCTCCAAGTATTCCCTTGATCAGCAAGGATAGAGTTCGTCCATGGCGGATTTTAGTTTTCCTTTTGCTGGAGAAGGACTCAGCAAGGACTTCAAAAAATAACTGCGCCCAATTGATCTACTTGCCATTTTTCAGCAAGGATACCATAGATATAACCCTTGCTGATGCCTCATCTTGGGAGGTGAACTTACACAGCAAGGTCTTGTGGAGTATGTCCATGAGGAAATCCCATTTCTTTGGGAAATCCTTCCTTTTCTTGTTGGCATGGGTCTTGACATAGCCCAGCTCAGTAAGCATCGCAGGGGTGACAGTGGGTGGAGTCAGCAGGCCCTGACTTGGCATCTGTAGAACTCTGGCGATGCTTGTGAGAAACCGAAAAAAATTTTAAATGTATTTTACGGTAAGAAATAATTTTATTTTGTGTTATTATATTTTTACATGGAGGTTAGTCTTTTAAATGTGAATGATAAATTCATATCTACAATGAAAATTTTTATGATGATGTGATATCTATGATGATAAGGTTAAGTTCCTTAAAAAGGTATCAAAAAGGGGATTAGCAAATCCCATATAAGATTATATTGAACAACGTGGAGGAAGAGGAGAGGGTTACGTAACATTTGTGATTACGTGTTTGATTATAAACTGTTTAGGTGACTAAGTTTTCATGCATGTAGGACAGCAGCTGGTTGCTACGAAGAAGTCATGATGAATAGCCGTTTTACCGTCCAAATTAACCAATCGTTTTATTCCTATGCGTAACCTTAGTTACTGTTCTTGAACTCTATAAATACCTCATTTGAGATGAAATTTTAACTCTTTCACCAAAATTTCTCTTTTAAAGAGTTTCGTTTAAACATATCATCTCCATAAATTTCCAAGCTCTTTTTTGGGAAATTATTTTCAGACCAGCTTTGATCTCACCCTTAAGAACAAAGAGGTAAGACCTGGAACCCTACTCAGTTTCTTTCGTGTATACCATCAAAGATTTATGCTAAGTTCTTAATCTTTTGCATCTTCATAAGACATCATAGGTTGAGTTCAAACATGATAGGTCTTCCATTGTAGCAGAAGCAAGTTCTATTGTTAATCTCTAATGAGATATTGCTAGTCTCTGATGAGATACTCTGTTAATCTCTGTTGATGACATCAGCTTTAGTCTCCGACAGGCTAAAGTTTAGTCCCTGATGACGTCATCAGTCTCTGATGAGAAGTTAGTCTCCGATGATGTCACCCTTAGTCCCCGATAGAATTAAGATGACGTCATCAGTCTCTGATGAGAAGTTAGTCTCTGATGATGTCACCCTTAGTCTCCGATAGAATTAAGATGATGTCATCAGTCCCTGATGAGTTGATAGTCCCTGGTGACATCATTCCTTAATCTCCGATGGGCTAAGTTCAGTCCTTGATGACGTCATCCATAGTCTTTGATGAAGGAAAATCCATAGTCTCTGATGAAGGAGATTTCTTAGTGTCCGATAGAGGAAATTCCTAGTCTCTGATGGGCAAAATATGTTAGTCTCTAATGGCTAAAGATATCAGTCCCTGACGAGTTTGTTAATGAGAAAATTATTCCCCGATGCATAGTCTGTTATCAAGACTATAAAATATTATTTTCTTAAAATTATTTTATGTTGTTATTCTTTAAAACAGTAAAAGTTTAAGGACATCACATACATATTTTCTTTCATAAATTCTTATTAAAGTATTAAAATATTACTTGCATAATTTACAGAATCTTTCACTCACCAGTAAGTTGAATTTGAAACTTTGTTGCAAAGGACCGAGGCAAGTATATTATCACTCTTATGCTTATTTCAGTTAAGCGCATGATCAATTGATCCGACATGTACACAAAGTTATGATATTTAATTTCCTTGTGAATCATAATGCTATGCTTTAATTTCTGCTAGCATGATATGAATGAAAGTGCATGGATATAAAAAAGCTTTGTTATATCAACTATTTTTTTAATATTATATCTGTGCAATCAATGAGAATCCTATGTCCCTTAAATGGGTTATGCCTCATGGATGGCTAGAGGAAAGGAAAGGTGCTGATTTGTTCTTCACCTAACCTAGAGGAATTTTATGTGACTACGTACGTTCACAAGGAGGGATCATGCGGGCACAGTTAGGCCAGCTGTATACTGTATGATTAACAGATCCAGCTGTTTTAGCCCCGATGGATATTTTTACTTCAAAGAAGTTATGCTTTGTTTTAAGAAGGATTACACAATTGTTTATCATCAGTAGTCCTAAAGATTCCTTAAAGATTTCTGAGGCATTAGTATTGATTCACTAAGCCTCTTAGCATAATTGAATTTTTTTTTGAAACATTCCAGATATGCTTTCCCAAAATATATATATACTTGTTGGGCGTAAATCGCTCATTCTTGTTGAATTTTAATGCCTTGCAGGACAGAATATAAAGGTTGAGCCCTCGGACAAGGGAAAGACAAAAATGATCGGTTACTGAGGTTGGCTAGCCTTTGTAATGCCAATAAAGAGGGAAGAAAAGAAGATGATCTGAGAAGTGATGTTTTGTATTATAGTATACAGATAGAATAGCTTCCACTGTATATGTAATATTTTGAGTTGTAATAACTCTTTATTATCGTTTCTTTCAGTAATTATTATATGAATGGATGTGTGGTTATCTTTTCCTTCTTTTGACGAAGCCCTGATCGAGTGAGGCATTTTGGGGTCGTAAGGAAACACTGTCCGTAAGCCACATCCAGGAGTAGGGAGTACTGCGGTATGTCCCAGAATTATTCCAGTAGAGGAATTTAAGAATTTGATGCGAGAATTGAAGTACTAGGATAGGTTAATGGGCCAAGGATCAAGACTTATGTTGGACATTAAGGTTGTTGAACACCTTAAGGTTAGAAACGGCTAAGGGAAAATAAGACTGAAATACAGGCACCACGTCCTAGATATATTGCTACATGCATTGTTTATTAAGAAGTTCAGACTTACTGACTTGGATTGTTTCATGTAGATGGCTAGAGATCGTTCTAGATCTCCCGCACGTTCTCCTAGAATAAATCTCCCAGTTTATAACTTTTCATCCGAAGAGGGAGAGGAGCCTAGTGTGGAGTTCAGACTTACTGACTTTTCACCCCTACACCATTGGACAAACATCCACCATCACCAGTATATGAAGGCCCCAGCCTCGCCATGAAGCCAATACAGGAGGCCTAACCTCCCACTGTTCGCCGCAGGCCGTGCATTTGCCACATAACATGGAAAAGCACAATACGCCAACGTTCTGATTGCGACCATATTGTGACACAAGATATCCCTAGGATGAAATGTGATACTCCGAGGCCTGTTTTGTCCCCAACACAGGCAGCAGCGCCATCCTATGATGAAATGGAACATAGTTACGATGCAGAAGTTCACTATCGTTTGGCAGCTCAAACCATGACTGTTCGATGACAAGCTGCCACTATTACTAGGTTTCGCACAGCAGCATCAGCATGGCAATCCTCTTTTTGGTTGACTCAGAGCCTGTACCATCGGCTGACATTAGAGATGCATGCATAGATGGTAGCAGCAGCAGCAGCTAATCACACGGTGACGCGTTTGGAACAAATGAGCAACCACTGTGCGCGCCGCATCGAGGAGACACGTATACAGTCTCGACTTTGGGAATGGGAGGCAGAACGTGAAGGATCTTTGGACACGGAAGATGAGGAGGATTAGTTATAAAAGTGGATGGAAAATTTAGATGGAGGTTATTTTGTGTGTATTTTGAACTCTACTTGGGACAGTTGTGACTATCTCAGATGTATTCAAATGTATTTTGACCTATGTATGGCTTGTTGTAAGAATGTAAGGGAACGATATTTATGACAGTCTTCTATGCACATGAATGATAAATATTTTGACACATCTAAATGCTTATGTGTTGCTTAATGCTCTTCACCTTGTTGAGTTATAAATTGTTGAGCCATATAAAAATGGAATGTTTCGTGAAGGATGTTTAACTCTTTGCGTATATTATACTAGATTATGGTCAGAGGAAGGAGACCAGGAAGACCCGGGAGAAGTAATCTCCATAACAACCTGTCAAGGTCTGAAAATTTGGAAAATTTAGAAAGAGAAGACCAAGCTGGTAATATTGACAAAGTGGTTGTAGAGGATGACAGCTCAGAGGAGGTTGTTGGGATGAATCGCAATACCCCGCATGTTCCACCACCGACCCCTGTTAATGACAATGATTCTGCCAACAACAATGCTACAGGGAATGCAAATGACAACCCGCTAGCTCAATTTCTTCAGAATATTCGTGAAGCCATAGCTGTGAACCAACCAACGCCACCACCACCTCCAGCCCCAAGGCCTGTTACCCGTGGACTATGTATCCGAGAGTTCACAAGCATCAACCCGCCAACTTTTGATGGAAAGGGAGGACCTACTGTAGCACAATATTGGTTGGAAGAGATCGAAAAAGCTTTCGACTTAGTAGATGTGCCAGAAGATTGCAAGACCAAGTATGCGGCTTTCATGCTGAAAGAGGAAGCCAATCACTGGTGGAAAGATGCCAAAAGAATGGAGTTAACAAAAAGGGAAGTTACAAGGGACACAGATACCATAATAACCTGGGAACTGTTCACCCAAAGGTTCAGGGAGAAATTTTACCCCCCTAGTGTCTCCAATGCGATGGAACTAAGGTTCTTAAATTTGAAGCAAGGGTCCATGACAGTGGACGAGTATGAGGCAAAGTTTAATGAACTGATGAGGTATGCTCCTCACCAGGTAAGCGATGAAGAGAGAAAGGCCCGAAGATTCGAGCAAGGATTAAATCCTTGGATTTTGAGGCAGGTAGCAATTTTTCAACTAAGAAACTTTGATGCCGTTGTGGAGAAAGCAAGAATCGCGGAATGGAGTAACATGACAGTATATGATTTTAATCGGGAAAATAAAAAGGGAGATAGGAGGAAGGGAGATGATAAGGGAAGCGATCAGAACCTTGGTGGTGTAAGTGTAAAAAAGGAAGAGAGAAGCAACAACAATATTAATCTGAGCAATAGTGGAAAGAGGAAGTGGAGGGAGCAATCATCTGAGGTCATTACAAGGAGGGATACTGTGTGTGCAAACTGTGGAAAGAAGCAAGGCACAACCCCATGCTTGAAAAGGAAGGATGTTTGCTTCAAATGTCGCCAACCGGGGCACTTTTCCTCAAATTGTCCGACTTTAAACTCCACTGCCACCCTGCTCCAAGGAAGACTACCACAACCTCAGCAAAATAGCAGACCGTTGGCCGCAATAAGGACATGTTTCACGTGCGGAATGGAAGGACACATCTCTCCCAATTGCCCTCAAAGGAAAGGTGGCAAACCAATGCTGACAGGAACCAACACCGTGACCGTACGGCCACAAGCAAGGACTTACAATATGACGGTGCAAGATGTTGTGGCTTCTGACGATGTAGTGACAGGTACACTACTAATGAACTCCATACCTGCTCATGTGTTATTTGATTCGGGTGCTACTCGTAGTTTTACTTCTGAACGATTAGCTAGTAGCATGCTAGTATTGCCTGAGCTTCTACCTAATCCCTTGGAGGTAGTCGTTGCTAATTGCGAAGTAGTGAACATTTCTCATGTCTACCGTAACTGCACTTTGAAGATAAATCAACATGAATTTCTTGTTGATCTTATTCCTTTCCCTTAGGGAGAATTTGACGTAATATTGGGAATGGACTGGTTATTTAAATACCGGGCTAACATTGATTGTAAGACGAAGAAAGTAGTCCTACGCTCTTCCCAGAAGGTGAAGGTTTGGTTCCATGGCACCAAGATGGTGAAATCATCGCCATTCTTGGCCATGTTCCAAGCACAGAAAATGGTTCGCAAGGGTTGCGAAGCCTTCTTGGCTTATGGGCATGATACTGACAGGGATGAAATTAAGATCTAGGATGTCCCTATTGTAAGGGAGTTTGCAGATGTATTTCCAGAAGAGTTGCCTGGATTACCTCCAGATAGAGAAATGGACTTTGAAATCAACTTGATCCCCGGTACCGCACCAATCTCCAAGGCCCCTTACCGCATGGCACCATCAGAACTGAAGGAACTAATGAAGCAATTACAAGAACTCTTAGAGCGAGGATTGATCAGACCAAGTGTTTCACCATGGGGAGCGCCAGTGCTATTTGTTCGAAAGAAAGATGGATCGATGAGACTCTGCATTGATTACCGGGAACTGAATAAGGTCACAATCAAGAATAGGTACCCCGTGCGGAGGATAGATGACCTTTTTGACCAGCTTAGAGGAGGGAGGTACTTCTCTAAGATTGATCTTCGCTCAGGGTATCACCAATTAAAGATCAAGGACGAAGACATACCAAAGACAACATTCCGGACTCGTTATGGTCACTATGAATTCTTAGTGATGTCTTTTGGATTGACGAACGCGCCAGCAGCTTTCATGGATTTGATGAATCGCGTCTTCAAACCATTCTTCGATAAGTTCATCATTGTTTTCATTGATGACATTCTTATTTATTCAAAAACAGCGGAAGAGCATGAGGAACACCTAAGGACAATGCTGAAAATTTTAAGAAAGGAGCAATTATTTGCCAAATTTGCTAAATGTGAATTCTGGCTAAAGGAAGTAAAGTTTCTTGGTCATGTGATCAATGAAATTGGTATTGCAGTGGACCCCAATAAGATAGAAGCTATCACGAAATGGCCTCGACCCACAAACTCTACTGAAGTAAAGAGTTTTTTAGGTTTGGGAGGCTATTACAGAAGGTTCGTTAAAGACTTTTCAAAATTAGCTGTGCCTTTGAGGAACTTGACAAGAAAGACTACAAAATTTGTTTGGACCCCAGATTGTGAGAAGAGCTTTCAGGAATTGAAGACAAGATTGACTATAGCCCCTATTTTGACATTACCAGATGACAAGGGAGAATTCATTATTTACAGTGATGCGTCGAAACAAGGACTTGGAGCAGTTTTGATGCAACATGATAAGGTGATTGCTTATACATCAAGACAACTAAAAGATTGCGAGAAACGATATCCTACGCATGACATAGAACTGGCAGCTATCATTCATGCGTTGAAGATTTGGAGGCATTACCTTTACAGTGAGAAGTGCGAGATACATACGGATCACAAAAGTTTGAAGTATATATTCACGCAAAAAGAACTCAACATGCGACAAAGGCGTTGGTTAGAGTTGATTCAGGACTATGACTGTTCTATCAACTACCATCCCAGAAAAGCAAATGTAGTTACTGATGCGCTCAGTCCTTGTGAAAGACTGAATATAATGACCATTCAAAGGGAGATCAGAAAAGAATTCAAACGCTTGCAACTTCATTCCCTTACCACTGCTCAGAAGATAGATATGTGTTGAGTATAATGTTGTATTGATGATGATGATGTCATAGGAAAAGATAGAATATATAGCTCAATACTTGTATAGACTCATGAGCTAAAGAAGGAAATAAAAGATCATGCAGATTCAATAATATACATGTGTCAAGTTGTAATAGTTATTGGGAAATGATAAACACCTGATAGTGTTTACATTGGGAATTCTGAGCACTTGGAATAAAGTCTTAAAGGGCAAATAGAAGTGTTGAAGAAACTGATATCAAGTTACAAAGGATCAGGGGTAAACTTAAAAGATCAGGGGTGCTTAGCTTCGGGGGTACAAGAATCATCAGTGGAAAGCTTATGCATCAGGGGTGAATTCAAATGATCAGGGGTACATGAACCATCAGTGGCAAGCTTATGCATCAGGGATTAATTCAAAAGATCAGGGGTGCTTAGCTTCGGGGGTAAAAGAAACATCAGTGGTGAGCTCAAACATCAGTGGTGAAAGAGATAAGATCAGGGTTCAACTCTCATAACGATTAGTTTTGGTAACTTGGTAAGTGGAGCCACATTCTGTTACAAGGATTGCAGAATGGCGGTATTATAGCTTATCTAGTATGCAAGTGTCCTCATATGATTGAAGTTTAGCAACAAAAGAAATGTGTGTTGATACGGAAGGAGTTCCTTATGTGGTCCAACATCAGGGGTGGTCCAAAAAGCATCAGGGGATAACATTATCTGTTGATTACTATAAAAAGGATTCTTGTATTAGTAAGTAAAAAAAAAAATTTTGTAGCTCTCGACAATTTTTGTAGTGTGAGATCTTGAGAGAGAGAAAAGAAGCTCTTTAATAGAGAAACTATAGCTGAGGTTAATTCTCAGAAATCCTTGAAAAAAACTTCAAAGCTTTAATGAAAGTTAAACTTTGATATCTCCTTGTGTTTATATTAATTTGTTCATTACTTATGATTGACTTTGAATCTGGATTTAATCAGTTTCCTTGATTAAATACATATCTGAAGTCCTTGCAATATTCCAAATTAGTGAGATGATTATCGTTACTGAAATTTCATTTTAAACTGCAAAAAGTTTTAATAGATTGTATTCACCCCCCCTACAATCTATATTCAGATATTGTGAATAACAATTGGTATCAGAGCAGACTAGCTACTTGTTGCTAGAAAAAGATCTTGGAGTCATGTCTGAATACAGTAACAAGGTGCCCTTTCTTGAGAAAGGAAAATATTATTTTTGGAAGCAAAGGATGTTAGTGCATCTAACATCTCTTGATGATGATTTTGTAAGGATCTTGGAAGAAGGACCTGAAGTGCCTAAGAAGCTTGTTTTAGAAAAGGTTGCTGATGGTAATATTATACCACAACATCTTGTTCCTAAGGTAAGAGAAGAGATGACTCCTGAAGAAAAGGAGATGGTAAGGAAGGATAAGAAAGTGATGGCTATCTTATATAAAGGACTTGACAATGATACTCTCAACAATGTGATGAACTTGAGAACTGCTAAACAGATTTGGGATTCTTTGGAAGTAATCTGTGATGGAACTGAGATGGTAAAGAAAAATAAGGCTCAAATGTTGATTCAAAGCTATGAGTGGTTTTTGCATAAAGATGGTGAAACTTTGGCTGACTTATTCAATAGATTCAATAGGCTGTTGAATGACCTCAAGATGCATGGCAAGAATTTTGAGCAGGAGGATATCAACAATAAATTCATGAGAGCTTTGCCACCTCAATGGGAATCCAAAGTGTTAGCAGTAAGGGAAGCAAGAGATTTGTGTAAAATGCCTCTTGAAGAATTATTTGGAAACTTTCATTCCTATGAGATGGAGCTTAAGCAAAAGCAAGGCATGAGGAATGATAGTAAGAAGATCAAGTCTGTGGCCTTAATGGCACAGAGAAAATACAAGCAAGATGACAATCCAAGTGTTCTAATGGGATCATCAAAAGCTGCTGTTGAAGAATCATTAGGTGATGAGGATGAATATAAGGAAAAGGAATCAGAATCTAAGACAGAATCTGAGTTCTATACTATTGATGAATTGGAACAAATGGATGATGAATCAGTGGCTTATCTTGCTAGTTTTCTAAATTAAGAATGAAGAAGCCAGTCACAACAAAGAAACCATTTCAGAAAACTTCAGGGGTGGAAAGAAATATGGTTGATAAATCTAGGATCAAGTGTTTCAAATGCAATACTCCAGGTCACTTTGCAAGTGAATGCAGAAAGAAGGAAGTCTCCAAGCCCAAAGGTAAAGAAGATGAAGGAGCCTATTATAAGAAGAAGTACTTTGAGTTGCTGAACTCAACCAAAGGAAAAGGAAAAGCTCTAGTTGCTGAAGGCAAGAATTGGGTAGACTCTGATGAAGAAGAGGAGGAAAGGATTGACTATAACAATCTAGCTATGATGGCAAATGATGATGCAAAGAATAAAGATCAAGCTAAGGTAACTCTTGAAATTTCTTCTAATATGTCAAAAGCTGAATGCATTGAAATTATACATGACATGTCTAGTGAAATTAGAGATTTATACAAGACTTTAAAAAGTGCCATAAATGAAACTGAAAGAGTGAAAAAGATAAATGAAGATCTAAAAGGCATAAACACTCTTTTAGAAAATAAACTAGCTGACCTTCAAGATGTAGAAGCTAACAATGTTTTGTTAGAAAATAAGATTAGATGTTTTGAAGAAAAAGAAAAATGGCTCAGAGAGAACTATGAAAAAGAAAAGGAAATAACATCTAAATGGGTTAATGCATCTAGGATTGTTGTTAATCAGAATAAGGACTTAATAGTATCAAGATCAACATGTTTAGGTTATACCAGGTTTGTAAACAAAGAAGAGAATGAGATAAATGGCATTGACATTAATAAGTTGAATTTGAAACCAATAACATTTGTATCACCTAAAGGTCAAAGCACAAGTGACCCTGAGAATTTTGAAAGCCTAGAAACCAATATCAAATTAGACAAAGGTAAAGATAAAGTAATCAATGAAAGAGCTCCTGCTCATGATTACAAAAAGGTTCAATGGCATTCAGTATTCTCAGATCACAGCTATTCCAGTGATTCGGGTATGGAATTGGACAAATGTACTTCTGAAGAAAATGAGTTAGGGGTTGAAACATCTAATGTAACATCAGGGGTTCTTGATCAAGCTTCAGGGGTCCTTGATGATACATCAGGGGTAGACACCACTAAGTCAGGGGGAGCATCAACTATTTCGAAAAATGAAAAGTTTAAACCTAAAAGAAATAGAAATGGTAAAATGAATGTTCAATGTGGTAAGAGGACTGCAATTCCAAAAGATTCCCCAAGGAAAACATGTTGGAATTGTGGAAACACTAATCACTTATCCTTTCAATGTACTAACAAATCTAAATTTACTAAAGTCAATGCTGATTATGCTTATAAACTTCAAAAGTCTAAGGCTATTGACAAACAAACACATAAACCTGAGCACAAGCATGTCACAACTAAACCAAATATAGCTTTCTTTTATAGAAGAAAAATAATCCTCGATCAAAATCCTGTTAAAACAATTATCTCCCCTGAACTTGTGAAAACTGTTATATCAAAACCTGTTACTAAATCTAAGGTGTCCAAACAAGTTTGGGTGCCTAAGATGACTTAATCCTCATTGCAGGTGAGACCTAGATGCAGCCAGCTATGGATCCTGGATAGTGGTTGCTCTAGGCACATGACTGGAGATAAATCTTTGCTAGAGGATTATGTTGAACAAACTGGTCCAATAATTTCTTTTGGTGATGATAGCAAGGGTTACACTCTTGGGTATGGAACTGTAGCAAGTGGGGATGTCTCATTTGAAGATGTGTCTCATGTTGAAGGCTTGAAGCACAATCTACTAAATGTCAGTCAGCTTGGAGACAAAGGATTTGATACAGTGTTCACAAGTGAGGGCTTTAAGATTCAGAACCAAAAAGATGGCAGAATTGTGTTGATGGGATTTAGAAAAGGAAACATATATGTAGCTGATCTTGCATCTGCAAGGAATGAAGTTTGCCTTTATAGCAAAGCTTCTTCAGAAGAAAGTTGGTTGTGGCATAGGAGATTGTCCCATTTAAACTTCAAGGCAATTAATGGTTTGATCAAAAGGGAATTGGTAACTGGGATTCCTCAATTAGAGTTTTGCCAGGATGGGTTTTGTGGTGCTTGTCAGCAAGGAAAATTCAAGAAAGTTTCATTTCAAAGCAAGCATTTTATCAAAGCCAAGAAGTCTATTGAATTACTTCACATGGATTTATTTGGACCTGTGAATGTAATGTCAGTAGGAAGAAAAAGATTTTGTTTGGTTGTGGTGGATGAATACTCAAGATACACTTGGGTAAGATTTCAACACTACAAAGATGAAGTAGCAACTCAAGTGATTGACTTGATTAAGAAAGTGGAAAATGAATCTAGTCACCATGTGAAAATTTTGAGAAGTGATAATGGGACTGAATTCAAGAATGCATCTGTTCAAGAGTATTGCAACAATAAAGGAATCTCTTAAGAGTTCTCTGCACCTAGGACTCCTCAACAAAATGGAGTTGTGGAGAGAAAGAACAGGACAATTATTGAAGCTACAAGAACCATGTTGATAGAGGCAAAGATTCCTACATACTTTTGGGCTGAAGCTGTAATGACTGCTTGCTTTACTCAGAACAGATCATTAATAACCAAAACTCACAACAAAACACCTTATGAAGTGATGAATGGCAGAAAACTAAATATTAAGTTTTTTCATGTATTTGGTTGCAAGTGTTTTGTGTTGAGAAATTTTGGTGAAAAAGTTGGAAAGTTTGATTCCAAGGCAGATGAAGGGATATTTCTGGGATATTCTCTAACCTCTAAAGCTTACAGAGTTTACATTTACAGACTACAAATTGTAATTGAAAGCATTAATGTGTCATTTGATGACAAAGTCATTGCAGAGCTGCAAGATGATGGATTTCATGATGAATTGAGATTTGAGAATGAGGATGAAATCTTGGAAAGCGAAGAAAGTGATGAAGAGAATGTTGCTCCTCAAGATCACAATGATCAAACGTCATTGGGTCAAGTTGTTGTAGAACCTCAAAGTTTAGGGGCAGTTCTTGAAAAACCTTTAGGGGTAAGTTCTTCTTCAACATCAGGAGAGAACTATACCCCCGATGGTAGCAATGTCATAGGGGGAGCTTCAACAGTTGGTTCAAGCAATGAAATAGAGGAAGTAAATATAGAGTTAAGCAGAGGGAATGCCAATTCTAAGAATATTTGGTCTAAAGCTCATCCTAGAGATCTTATAATTGGCAATCCTAATTCTAAAGGGAAGACAAGGAGTGCTACTATTAATGAGTGCTTATATACATGTTTTTTATCAAAAATGGAGCCTAAGAAAGTTGAAGAGGCTCTACAAGATGCTGACTGGATCTTGGCAATGCAAGAGGAATTAAATCAGTTTGAGAGGAATGAAGTGTGGAATCTAGTTCCTAGGCCAAAAGGAAGAGTGATCATCGGAACCAAATGGGTGTTCAGAAATAAATTGGATGAATTTGGTGTGGTGACTAGGAAAAAAGCTAGATTGGTTGCTAAGGGTTACTTGCAAGAAGAAGGTATTGATTTTGATGAAACTTTTGCTCCTGTTGCAAGGTTGGAAGCTATAAGAATCTTCTTAGCATATGCTGCACACTGTAACTTCTAGGTGTACCAAATGGATGTGAAAAGTGCTTTTCTAAATGGAAAACTTGAAGAAGAAGTGTATGTAGAGCAGCCTCCAGGATTTGAGAGTTCAAGATTGCCAAATCATGTGTATAAACCCGACAAATCTCTTTATGGGTTAAAGCAAGCTCCTAGAGCCTGGTATGACACATTAGCAAAGTTTCTTATTGAAAATGGATTCACCAGGGGTGTAGTTGACAAAACCTTATTTTTCATGAAGCATAAGGAGCATTTGATACTGGTGCAAATCTATGTTGATGAGATTATCTTTGGATCTACAGATAATAAGTTGTGTGAGAGGTTTTCCAAATTGATGCAAAGCAAGTTTGAAATGAGCATGATGGGAGAACTTTCTTATTTCCTTGGACTGCAAATCAAGCAATCAAATGATAGCATTTTCATTCATCAAGGAAAGTATGCACAGGAGTTATTGAAGAAATTTGATATGGTAGATTGTAAAGTGGCCAAAACTCCTATGTCTACTACAACAAAGATTGACCTAGATAAAAATGGAAAATCTGTAGATCAAAAAGAATATAGAAGGATCATTGGATCTTTGCTATACTTAGACTGCTAGTAGGCCTGATATCATGTTTGCAACTTGTTTGTGTGCAAGATATCAAGCTAATCCCAAAGAATCTCATTTAATAGCAGTCAAAAGGATTTTAAGATATGTCAGGGGGACTTTGTTTTATGGTCTGCTCTATCCATTGGGAGATGGTTTTGATTTGATTGGTTATTCTGATGCTGATTATGGTGGCTGCAAGATTGATAGAAAAAGAACTACTGGGAGTTGTCAATTCTTGGGTGGCAGATTGGTTTCTTGGTTTAGCAAAAAGCAACACTCAATATCTACATCTACTGCAGAAGCTGAGTATATTGCTGCTGGTAGTTGTTGTGCTCAAATTCTCTGGATGAGAAACCAATTGATGGACTATGGATTTATGCTCAAAGGGATTCCTATAATGTGTGACAATACAAGTGCAATAGCCATCGCAGAAAATCCAGTCCAACACTCAAGAACCAAGCACATTGACATAAGGTACCATTTCATTAGAGAGCATGTACTCAATGGCACAGTTGAATTGCATTTTGTTCCTACTAATGAACAGATTGCTGATATATTCACCAAGGCTCTTGATGAAAGTACCTTCAACAAGCTAGTTGGTAAATATGAATTCGTAATTGCTTTACTGTCTATCAAGTTGTAAATGGCCAATCTTGTAGAAATTTCAATTGTTTATTTATATATAAGATTGCCATGATTTCTCATGTTAATGATAGTCTGTTATCTATATTGTCATGTTTATCCTTAACCTTCACTGCACAAAAAAACATGCTTGTTTAATCATGTCTAAGTATGCTTGTTTATAACCCCTGAAGTTACATAAATCATGTTGAGTTCCCCTGATGAAATCGTCGGGGGTCAGGGGTGACTGTACAAAAGCCCCCCCTGATGAAAATATCGGGGGTCAGGGGTGACTGTACAAAAGCCCTCCCTGATGAAAATATCAGGGGTCAGGGTGACTGTACAAAAGCCCCCCCTGATGAAAATATCAGGGGTCAGGGGTGACTGTACAAAAGCCCCCCCTGATGAAAATCGTCGGGAGTCAGGGGTGACTGTTGAGTTCCCCTGATGAAATCGTCGGGGGTCAGGGGTGACTGTTGAGTTATCAGGGGTAAAATAGTTATTTATCAACGATCTAAAATGAATGAATGTTTTTAATCAATGGTCAAGATTAGATCGGGGGTAATTTTACCTTGAAAACACATATCTTCCCGAATTTCTCTTCTCTCATATTTTCTCTCATACTTGTGCGATTTTGTGCAAAACGCTAACCCTAGTTGCAGAAATCTTCAAACATTCAACAACCTCTTGTGATTCAATGGCACCAAAAGATAAATTTCCAGTTGGCAATGGCTTTTATATCTCCACACACAATCATGTGGGATATAACGATGTAGCACTGGTACTTGAACAATTTAAAGTAATGATGACGTACCTGCTCAACTCTCCATATCAAAAGTCAATTTTTGAAAATCCTCCCATTTACAAATCAGTGTTAGTCGAAGCATGGAGAAACGTGGAGTTCATTGCTAATGAGGATAGAGGTCAAGTCACTGGCATTATTATGGTAGTACAAAACAACAGGGTGGTAATTTCTCCTTCAAGTATTACTGCTGCACTTAACTTACCATCTAATAATTTGGTAGAAATTCCATCCAACAACAAATTACTTGAATTTCTCGCCAGCACTGGTTATGTAAGCAGAGACAAAAAATTGAAATATAAGGATTTAAAAAGATTAAATACACATAGGGAGTTGTCCTACTTATATGACACAATAACCAGAGTTTACAGTGGCAAATGCTCCAGTTTTGAAGTTATCACCTCATTCACTCTAAAGGTGGCATATGCTATCCTAAATAATGTTCACATTGACTTGGGTGAACTAATTTTTGTTGAACTTTTGAGCAAGATAGGAACTGTTGATGTCAGACCAGAAGAAATTTACTATGCTAGATTCATCACAATGATTATTAATCATCAATTTCCAAACCTAGTACTGCCTGCATTGACATCTGAGAATGTTAAGGAGTTGTGCGTTGGTTGTCCTAGCCAAACACTTGGACTATTCGACAGCATCATAAAGCATGCTGCAATTCAAAGACCATATGTGCTTCCCAACCATATGACACAGGTATTGTCTTCTATTCGTGTTACTACTTCTCAACCTACTACCTCTTTGCTTTCAACATCTATGGATCAAGGTCCTTCCAACCCTGATCCTACCACTGATGTATCACTGATTGATCTAGTAACCAAATCTAAAGCCAAATCCTTGGTCTCTCCAAAGACCAAGGGTACTAAAAGACCCATTGAAGTTCTTACACCTACATTAACTGAAGGGGGTAAGGGAGAGGAGAGTGGTCAAAGGCGGTATAAAAAGAAGAAGACAGCAGGTATGACCATAAATCAACCTATAACCAGCTCTACTGCAATCTCTCAACAGACTGCAGTTAGTAATACGGAAATAAGCACATCTCTATCTACATCTTCCCAACAAGATGTGGTTATTGAAAATAGGTCAAGTCCCAGGCCACATATGAGTGAGGAGAGCTCACATAAAGAAGCCAATGCCACCTTTGAAATTCCATCAGGGGGGCAAGTGAGTAGTTTAGAATCTTCACAAGTGAGTGATCACACACAAACTTCTATTAATGTTCCATCTTCTCAACTCATGGTACAGTCAACAACTACTCCAATCTACACTTTCTCAACTCTACCCTCTACTTCAGATGTGTTGTATCAAATATTTGGTTCTAACATATCAAATCTCCAAAATTCTCAATCCATTGGAGAGCCAATTGCACATGATATTGATGTTATAGATCCTTCTTATTTGATGCAAACTTATTCATTTAGTGATCAAACATCAATTGATGCTCCTGTGAATTTGGATTTTGGTCCATTTCATTCCTTGGAAATGGATCACCGTGTGTCAGGGGGGAACTTTACCACACTTGAAATAAATGTCTCCCAAAGTATTGCTTCCATGCCCTTGGGATACATTGCACAAAATCCACCTTCACCAGCCACTAGTGTGGCTGTAGATGTCTTAATTGGATTAGCCAATCAGGAGCCCACCCAAGCCTATAGAGAGCCTGCTAAGACAATCGATCAAACTGAGGGTGTGGAAATACTTAGTGAAGATAGGCTGGGCTCAACCCCTGATATAGCCCAGACAAAAATATCAGCAAGAGAGACAGCCTTTAGTAAGGCTAGTGAGCTTGGGGAGAGTACCACAAAGACCTTAGAAGGTCATGAAAAAGAGAGTTGTGTGAGAGAGGCTGAGCAACCTCTTCAAGAAAAGAGTGTGGGTGGTGAGAATATAATCACACCAGCTACAATGGCTGAAGATGTTGCTGGGACAAAGCAACATAATTATCTTGGTTCTACAGTTCTTCACACATCAGGGGAAGTACTTCAAGGGGCTACAACATCTACCCCTGATGCCTCTCAACACGGTCAGGGGGAGTTTGAGCTTTCAGTTGCAAAACATCTAGAATCCTGTTTGAAAGATCTAGATAATTTTAAACCCTCCTGCTTCACTGACTTGGAATATGTACTGATGGAAGAGCTAAAGAAAGCTAAAACTACTTCTGACCAGCTCATGCTCAAATCACAAATCATGATGGTAAAGGCTCAAAGGACATTTCTAAAGGATGCTCATGCAGATTTGGTCTCCAAATTTAATAATCTTTCTAACTATGTCATGAGCACGGTTAATGCAAGCACCACCATCAATATACGAAGAGCTGCAGAAGCACATGAATCTACACTTCAAACTCTTGGCCAACGATTAGATGCATTTGAGGTCAATCAAACTACCTTATCTATAGGGGTAAATGTACTTCTTTCCCACTTCAATTTGGATGCTGATGTCAAAAAGGGGGAGAGTGCAGATGCTGCTGGTGCTTCAAGTTCTCGAACTACGGCTGATATTCCTCCCAGTGTCAAAGGAAAAAGTGCTGTGATTGACAATGTGGTTGAAAATGTCACTGTCACTCCTCCTGTTCCCAAATTCTTCATGGCATCGAAAGTAGTTATTGAGGATGACAGTTCTAAACCACTTGCTGCTAATAGTGAAGTAAGGAAAGCACTACTGGATGGAGAGTTAGCACAGATAGTTGAAGGCAGATTACCATGTCCAAAAGATCTAGCTGAAGATGAAATGTCTCGTTTAGATCAAATTGTGAAGATGTCTCAATTATCCAAGGAAGAAAGGAATGCACTGACAGAAGCCTAAAATCTCAAAGCCATAGCTGAAATGGAGTTAGAAGAGTTTGATCAAATAAATAGTGCTGAAGTGTTAGAAGTAAAGACTAAAATGGGAAAAATCTCTAAGAAGTCTAAAGAGAGACTGGAAGAAAGAGCTGTACTGGAAGCAAGGCTAAAGGCTAATGAGAAGAATTTGGAATTAGTTTCTAAAAGGATATTTGATTCAGTCAAAAGTGAGAAACCAGCTTTAGGTGTAAAAATCCAAAAGAAAAAGGAGAGGAGTTTAAAGCTGAAAACAAGTGATGATGATTGTAAGGATAATCTCAAACCTTCAACCAAGGATGATAAACCTCCTCCTCCTGGATCTTCAGATTCAAGTGCCAAAAATTACCCCACAATCTCTGAACCTCAACTAAGTTCCAAACCTACAGTAAGCTCAAAATCATCAGGGGACCAAGGCAAGCCAAAGGAAGGGAAATCTAGCCAACCCAAGGAAAAGGAGTGCAAGAAGGATGATCATCTGATGACTCTTGCTCAAAGATTAGACAAAGAAGCCAAAAGGTTTAATTCCTATTTGGATAATATAATGGAAATAACTGTCAGGGTCAAATCTGCGATTAAACATATTATATTAATTCCCAAGGGAAAAGAAGAAATTGAGAGAGAACTTCAATTCCAAGTTTTCAAGGACATGGATGCTGATCAGTTAAGAAGGATACAGTAGAAGATCAGAAAGAATAAATTGGGAATGAAAATCTCCAGTGCTTTGGATAATCTGAGACTTGAAATTAATGACAAGGTTGGTACCTTTCACTCTTTTGCTCAGCCACTCAAACTGCACTATCAAGATGTCAACAAAATGGAAAGAACTGTACACATTAAAGATCTTGATAATCTATCTCTTGATGAGGTAATGTACATTTTGGAAGGAGTCAAGGATACTAGGAATGAGAATGTGATCAAATTCAGGAATGTTCTAGTGAAAAGAATTCTTAAAGAAGAAAATGACATGAGACCTGGGTCTGCAATTCCAACGAGTTCCGAGTTCTTGGCACCAATCACTAAGTCTCAACTAGCTTTACCAAGGCTCATCCCTGAGACCAACTCTGTTATTTTTCTTCATGAGCGGAAGGAAGAAGAAATTTTTCATTGGAGTGAGCTTACAACTCATGACATTCCAAGATTTGAAAGAGTAGTGAACTTGTTAAGCACTTGCTCAAATTTTAGAGTTACATTCTTCAGAGAACAATTAAAGAAGGAGATCACAACATTCAAAAAGGGAGAAAAAGGCTCTGAAGGTCCAATCCAAGTTGACACATCAAGAGGAAATTCAAAGAAAGGACTTGGAGCGGACTGGTGATACATTTTTCCTTGACTGGTAAATTTTGTAAATATTTTTTTTCTTGTAATTAGTTTGGTGGTTTTGACATCATCATCAAGGGATATCAAACCTGGATTTATACAAGTCACACTGGCTTAGTATAAATAGGGGGAGATTGTTGAGTATAATGTTGTATTGATGATGATGATGTCATAGGAAAAGATAGAATATACAGCTCAATACTTGTATAGACTCATGAGCTAAAGAAGGAAATAAAAGATCATGCAGATTCAATAATATGCATGTGTCAAGTTGTAATAGTTATTGGGAAATGATAAACAACTGATAGTGTTTACATTGGGAATTCTGAGCACTTGGAATAAAGTCTTAAAGGGCAAATAGAAGTGTTGAAGAAACTGATATCAAGTTACAAAGGATCAGGGGTGAACTTAAAAGATCAGTGGTGCTTAGCTTCGGGGCTACAAGAATCATCAGTGGAAAGCTTATGCATCAGGGGTGAATTCAAATGATCAGGGGTACATGAACCATCAGTGGCAAGCTTATGCATCAGGGATTAATTCAAAAGATCAGGGGTGCTTAGCTTCGGGGGTAAAAGAAACATCAGTGGTGAGCTCAAACATCAGTGGTGAAAGAGATAAGATCAGGGTTCAACTCTCGTAACGATTAGTTTTGGTAACTTGGTAAGTGGAGCCACATTCTGTTACAAGGATTGCAGAATGGCAGTATTATAGCTTATCTAGTATGCAAGTGTCCTCAAATGATTGAAGTTTAGCAACAAAAGAAATGTGTGTTGATACGGAAGGACTTCTTTATGTGGTCCAACATCAGGGGTGGTCCGAAAAGCATCACGGGATAACATTATCTGTTGATTACTATAAAAAGGATTCTTGTATTACTAAGTAAAAAAAAAAAATTTTGTAGCTCTCGACAATTTTTGTAGTGTGAGATCTTGAGAGAGAGAAAAGAAGCTCTTTAATAGAGAAACTATAGCTGAGGTTAATTCTCAGAAATCCTTGAAAAAAACTTCAAAGCTTTAATGAAAGTTAAACTTTGATATCTCCTTGTGTTTATATTAATTTGTTCATTACTTATGATTGACTTTGAATTTGGATTTAATCAGTTTCCTTGATTAAATACATATCTGAAGTCCTTGCAATATTCCAAATTAGTGAGATGATTATCGTTACTGAAATTTCATTTTAAACTGCAAAAAGTTTTAATAGATTGTATTCACCCCCCCTCTACAATCTATATTCAGATATTGTGAATAACAATATGGAAGAAGAAATTCGAGTTCGGCCTCAATTGCACGACCTCATCAAAATCGCACAAGAAGAGCATTGCAAAGAAATGGATAGATTAATTAAGGGAGATAAAGGCAGATATCACATGCATAGCGATGAATTGTTGCGATATGAAGGTCGGGTGTGGATTCCTGCAAAGGCTGAATTAAAACACGAACTGTTGCACGAAGCTCATAACTCAATGTTTTCTATTCATCCAGGAAGCACAAAAATGTATCAAGACTTGAAACAAAGCTTTTGGTGGCCCAACATGAAGAAAGAAATAGCTGAATGGATAAGTAGCTGCTTAACATGTCAGAGGGTTAAAGCAGAACATCAAAAACCAAGTGGACTACTTCAACCATTGGAAATTCCCGAATGGAAATGGGAATTTGTCACAATGGATTTCATAGTTGGATTACCAACCACGCTTGGAGGGATGAATGCCATTTGGTTCATAGTCGATAGACTAACCAAATCAACACACTTTTTGGCCATCAAGTACACATACAAGATGGATCAAATGGTAAGGTTATATGTTAAAGAAATTGTGAGTCGACATGGAGTGTCAGTCTCCATTGTCTCTGATCGAGATCCAAGGTTTACCTCAAGATTTTGGAAAAGTTTCCAAGATTATCTGGTAACAAGACTAGATATGAGCATAGCCTATCACCCCCAGACAGATGGTCAATCTGAACGTACGATTCAGACACTGGAAGATATGCTTTGAGCTTGTGTTCAACTCTTTATTATCATTTCTTTTAGTAATTATTATATGAATGGATGTGTGGTTATCTTTTCCTTCTTTTGACGAAGCCCTGATCCAGTGAGGGACTTTGGGGTCGTCACAATGCTTGCTAGAGTGATGAGGACCAGCTGACCACTTACACGTCTGATTGTGCTGTGGTCACGGACTTGCATTGCTGAGCAGAACTCTCTGATCACTTCCCCATATATGCGAGTATCAGCAGAGATTACATAGCATATCCCGCTATTCCTCAACAGAGTTATAACTTCTGTGATTTCAGCATCTTCTATGTCAGCAAAGGACTCTAAGTTGATGATTGACTCAGACTCAATTTTGTCTAACCAGTTGGCCATATCTGCTGATGGTGATCGGAAAAGGTTGTCGGAGAGGGTTTTCCGTTGTTTTTAGAAGGGTTTAGAGTGATTAGAGAGAGAGAGATCCGAGCAGTTGGTTTCGGTAAAAATTTGAGAAGGGTTAAAATGAGTTTATATAAGAGGTAAAAGAAGTTGAAGGGTTTAGAGAGAGGTAACTGATTTGAGAAGGTGAAGAGTTAGTGGGAAAAAAATATGGGTAGTGGTGATAATTAATTACCGAAGTGATAGCAGCCGTAAAAGATCATGGGGCAGAGTGGCATTTAATGTGGAGAGAGAAAATTTACGACTAGATATGACATCATATTTTTCCGGCGGTAATGATGGAAATGAGCAGACTTGCTATAGCACGCCTTCGCTGATGTGGAAGGATAGAGACATGAGTCAGCAGGGATAATCTCCTTGCTGATTTTGTGGCTTCCTCTTGAGGCGGATGACAGTAGGGTCTTGTAAGCAACAGCCATCCCTTGCTTATTTTGGATGTTTCAGCAAGGTCTAAGATAGTTTTTGAAACAGCAGCTTCATCGAGGGGTCTCCCCTTTTCTTCTTATTTTCAGCAAGGTTGATGTAGCTTTTCAGCAGCATGTGTTGAACTTGATCAGCATGGGTTCTTCTCTCAGCAGCATCTTTGACGTTTCAGCAGGAGCTTTACATAGTTTTTGAAACAGCTCTTTTGTCTGGACGTCTCCCCTTTTTCGGAATTTTTCAGCAATGTCATTATCGATCAGCATGGACGTTATCAGCAGCATCGTTGTTCATTTCAGCAGCAACTTTCAGTAGCGTCTTTGACATTTCAGCAGCGTCTTTGACATTTTCAGCAGCATCTTTGACGTTTCAATAGCGTTTTTTCAGCAGCGTCTTTGACATTTCAGCAGGAGATTTACATAGTTTTTGAAACAGCTCTTTTGTCTGGAGGTCTCCCCTTTTTCAGAATTTTTCAGCAATGTCATCATGGACTTTATCAACAGTATCTTTGATCATTTCAGCAATGTGAAATGTGTCTCTCAGCAGGGATTAAGAGGTCTGCTGAGACATCAACAGTATATGATCTTCTTCTGAAATTAACTTGCTAAGAACAAAAGTCCTTGCTTAAGCAACCAAGATGTTAGTAGCAAAAAGCTTATTCACAATTTAACATGCCTAATTCACTTATTAGTTTATTAAACCGATTTTCATCCAAGGGTTTTGTAAAAACATTTGCTAATTGATTTTTAGTAGGAATATAGTTTATCTCTATTGTACCTTGCTGAACGTGATCTCTAATGAAATGATGCCTTATATCTATATGTTTAGTTCTAGAGTGTAAAACATGATTATAAGCAATGGCCACAGCACTAGTATTATCACAGAATATAGGAATGGACTTGAAATCAAACCCATAATTAGCAAGTTGATTCTTCATCCACAGAATTTGTGCAACATAACTTCCTGCTGATATGTACTCAGCTTCAGCAGTGGATGTTGATACAGAGTTTTGCTTCTTGCTAAACCATGAGATAGGTCTTCCTCCTAGAAATTGGCATGTACCACTAATGCTTTTTCGATCAATTTACACCCAGCAAAGTCAACATCCGAGTATCCAGCAAGGTTGAAGTTAGAATCTTTTGGATACCATATTCCTAAGTTAGGAGTTCCTCTGAGATATCTGAAAATTCTCTTAACAGAAGCTAAATGTGATTCCTTGGGGTTAGATTGAAAACATGCACAAATACATGTAGCAAACATAATGTCTGGTCTACTAGCAGTTAAGTATAGCAAGGATCCAATATACCTCGATAACTTGTTATATCTACGTATTTACCTTGCTCATCTTTGTCTAACTTTGTTGCTGATGACATGGGAGTCTTCATTGGACTTGCTATTTCCAATCCAAACTTCTTCAGCAGGTCTTTAGTGTACTTGGATTGGTTGATGAAAATTCCATCACAGCTTTGCTTAATTTGAAGTCCAAGGAAGAAATTCAACTCTCCCCTCATACTCATCTCAAATTTACTCTTCATAAGCTTAACAAATCTTGTACAAAGTTTTTCATCAGCAGAACCAAAGATTATATCATCTACATAAATTTGAACTAACAATGTTTTATCTTTATGCTTTTTAATGAAAAGTGTAGTATCTACTTTACTTCTACTGAAACCTTCATCAATTAAAAAGGAAGATAAAGTATCATATCATGCACATGGAGCTTGCTTAAGACCATATAGGGCTTTATCAAGCCTATATACATGGTGAGGAGTAGCATGATCAGCAAAACCTGGGGGTTGCTCCACATAGACTTCCTCCTAAAGTTCTCCATTCAGAAATGCACTCTTGACATCCATTTGAAACACCTTGAAGACTTGATAAGCAGCATAAGCAAGAAAAATCCTTATGACTTCAAGCCTTGCTACTGGAGCAAAGGTTTCATCATAGTCGATTCCTTCCTCCTGAGAATAGCCCTTAGCCACAAGTCTTGCCTTGTTCCTTGTGATGATCCCATCTTCATCCATCTTATTTCGAAAAACCCACTTGGTGCCAATTACTGCATGATTCCTTGGTCTCGGAACAAGATTCCAAACTTTGTTCTTGCTGAATTGGTTTAGCTCTTCTTGCATAGCAAGGACCCAATCAGCATCAGCAAAAGCATCCTCAATTTTCTTAGGTTCCATTTGAGATAAGAAGCTTAGAAAACTACTTTCATTTTGAGCAGATCTTCTAGTCTTTACTGAACTTGTAGGATTTCCAATTATCAAATCTTCTGAATGAGACTTGGTCCATTTCATCCTTCTCGGTAGATCTGATCGAATGTCTTGCTGTCTTAGTTCCTCCAAGTTGGGTTCATCATCTTTTGCTTTAGCAGGGGTGCTATCCAATGGAGTAGCGCTTTCTAATGGTACTTCAGCAGGGTGTTCCTTAGTCTCTGCGGCTTGATGATTCTCCTTTGGTTCCTGCTCAGCTATAAGAGGGAGTGAACCACTTGGTTCCTCATGGTTAGTTTCATCAAATACTACATGGACTGACTCTTCTGCTGTTAGAATTATCTTATTAAAATTAAAAATACGAAAAGCTTTGTTGTGAGAAGAATATCCCAAGAAAATACCTTCATCGGATTTTGCTTGAAATTTAGTCAAGTATTCCTTACCATTATTGTGAACATAGCACGGACATCCAAAGATTCTAAAATAGCTTATGTTTGGTTTTCTTCCCTTCCATAACTCGTATGTAGTTTTGCTTACTGTTGGATGAATGAGTGATCGATTTTGAGTATAGCAAGCAGTGTTCACTACTTCAGCCCAAAAGTACTCAGGAAGTCTAGCATCAACAAGCAATGTTCTTCCAGCTTTTTCTAAGGTTCTATTCTTTCTTTCAACCATTCCGTTTTGTTGTGGAGTCCTTGGTGCAGAGAAGTTATGAGAAATTCCTTGCTCATCACAGAACTCAGTAAAGCCTCCAAAGTCGAATTCTCTTCCATGATCACTTCTTACTGACTTGATTCTGAGTTCTTTCTCATTTTGCACTTGTCTGCTGAATTTCTCAAACTCTGCTAATGCATCATTCTTGTGAGCAAGAAATATTGCTCATGTAAATCTTGTGAAATCATCCACAATAGTGAATGCATATTTCATTCCACCAAGACTACTTGATATAGGGCCAAACAAATCAAGATGTAATAGTTGGAGGGGCATAGAGTTTGATTTTTCAGGTTTGTTTAAAAAAGATTGTTTTGTTTGCTTACCAAATTGACAAGCTCTACATGGTTTTTCTTTTTCAAAGGAAAATTTAGGCGAACCTTTTACAAGATCTTTAGCAGCAAGTTTTGAAATTGTTTTAATGTTTAAGTGTGAAAGTCTCTTATGCCATAACCAACTAGCATCTGCTGAAGCTTTAGCAAGAAAGCAGGTTGTTTCAGCAGGACTTAGCTTAGCCAAATCTACTACATAAACATTCCCATTTCTTGAAACAGAAAGCTTCAGAGAATTTGTTTGAAGATCTCTTACCTGACATTGATCGTCTAGGAAGGTGACCTTATGCCCTTTGTCACACAACTAGCTTATGCTAAGAAAGTTATGCTTGAGACCCTCCACGTAGGCAACCTTGTTGAAGTAGACTAACCCATTTCCTGCTGAACCATATGCCTTAGTTCTTCTAGCACTATTATCTCCAAAGATCACTTGAAGTCCATCATTTTCTTTAAAATTGGTGAGCAAGGTTTTATCTCCCGTTATATGTCTTGAATATCCACTGTCCAAGTACCAAATTTGTTCCTTGCTCACATCCTGCAAAACATAAACAATCACTTTGGTACCCAGCCAGACTTGGGTCCATTAAGGTTAGTACCCTTGGGGACCCATACTTGTCTCATTTTTGGTTTTTGAGACCAACCAGTATAGTAAGGGTCAGCAAGGCAAAGAGAGGCTATGTGGCCAATCTTTTGGCAACAATAGCATCTCAAATGCATCATGTTGTGATGTGTGTGCTGCTTACCTCTTCTCTTAGGTTGAGGTGGTTTCCAGTGTTCACTCCTAACCCAACCTTTGCTAAATTTCAAATTCCTCGCATGGTTGTAATTATGAGCAGGAGGAATACGGTTCTTGCTAAACTTTCCACCCTTGGTTTGTTTAGCACCATGTCTCTGCTTATAGTTATGGTCAGCAGGGAATTTGTTCTTTAGCAAGGCAACATTTCTATTACCCCTAGTTACAGCAGGAGATTCACACTCTGCTGAATGCACAAAGATTGTTCTGCTGATAGACTCAGCATCACTTTCTCCACTCCCTTTAGCAAGGACTTCGAAAGTCCCGGATCCAATTCCACTTCGATCTAGCATGCTTCTTTGGCTTTTCAGCAAGGCATACACATTTGAAGAAGATTTGTTCCATGTGGAGATTGTAGTAGTTAATTCCTTAACTTGGGAGGTTAACTTAGACTCTCTCTCTTGAGAGTCTCTGAGAAGCTGTCTAAGTAGAGTCCTCTCATCATCAGCAGCAAGTAACTCCAAATTCTCAGCTTGCACATTTTCAAGTGTAAGCAAGATTTCAGAGTTCTTGTTTCTTAGTTGATCAGACTCTGCTGAAGCAATTCTCAACAATCTTCTATATCTATGCCACTGAGATGCAACATCTTTGAGCAAAGAGCGCAACTCAGTTTCAGTAATATCAGGAAAGTCAAAATCAAATACCTTAGTAAGGTCGACTTCCTTGCTGAGTTCGGATTCTCTAGCCATTAAGCAAAGATTAGCAGTTTCTGGTCTGGAGTCTTTTGAGTCATTTTCACTCTCACTCCATGATTTTCCAGCAACAAGTCCCTTGTCTTTCTTGAAGTTTGAGGGATTGTTCTTTTGCTGGTACTTCTTTTTTTAGTACTCTTTTCCCTTGCTCTTATCATTAGCAGGGAATTTCTTTTCCTCCCTTGATAAACTTCGGCAGTCAGCAGCATACTGTCCTGGCTTCTTATAGTTGTGGCAAAGATCTTTTGATAAATCTCTCTTGTTGCTGCTTGTGTTCCTTCTGAAGTTTCCTCTATCCTTTTTCATGAACCTTCTGAACTTCCTGGCTAGCAGCATAGCCATATCTTCATCACTATCAGCAGACTCTGAGTCAGAATCTGCTGGTTGCTTTGGCTCAGCAGCCTTCAATGCAACTCCTTTATCTTTCCTCCTTGGCTCAAATGTGGCATCTCTCTGAGCTAACTCCATTTCATATGTAAGCAGGTTTCCATAGAGTTGTTGGAGATCAGTAGTATGTAAATTTCTTAATTCCTTGACAACAGTGGTTTTAGGATCCCACTGCCTTGGTAATGATCTCATGAATTTAAGATTTATGTCCTTTGTGTCATATGTTTTCCCTAGAGCATGCAAGTTATTGAGTAGGACAGTAAATCTTTCATACATTGTAGTGAGATTCTCCCCCTGCTGCATGCTGAACATTTCATACTGCTAAATAAGCAGGGATTGCTTGTTTTCTCTGACTTCTATGGTTCCTTCATTTAGAACTAGCAAGGCATCCCAAACCTCTTTAGTAGAGGTGCAGTTGGACACACTTTCAAACATTTCCTTTTCAAGAGCCATTAAGAGAATGTTCATTGCTTTCTTGTTGTATCCTACTAACTTCTTTTCTTCATCAGTCCATTCCTTCCTTTGCTTAGGAATGAGCTTATTTGGATCATCAGCAGATAGTTTCTCTGGTATGTAGGGTCCAACTTTTATTGTTTCAAATAGTTTCTCATCAATTGCATCCATGTACACCTGTATTCTCAATTTCCAATTAGCAAATCTATCTCTAGTACACATAGGAGGCTTGCCACCAAAATCACTTCTTAAAGCCATTAGAAAATTTAAGTTAGGATCCTCTCAAGCTTTAGGGCTTAACAAAGAGTGTTAAGCTCTGATACCACTTGTTAGGTCCCAAAGGGTAAAAATACTAGAAGGGGGGGAGGGGGGGTTGAATAGTGTTTTTCAAAATTTAAGTCTTGCTTATAAAACTTTGCAGTTTTAAACACTTCTTGCTTATTAATAGAGTTTCTTATATTTTGAAAAAGTTTAGCAGTGGAATTTGTTTAAGCAAAGCACCCTTAGTTTTTGTAGCAAAGGTTAATGGCTAAAAGGAATAAAGATAGTAAGTCTTTGCTGAGAGAGTTCAGCAGAGACCAAAGCAAAGCACAAGTAAAATAAGTAAGCAATATGAAAGATAAGCAGGAGTAGAGATAGAATTTTTATAGTGGTTCGGACTAAGCCTACTCCACTCTTCTTCTCTTTTACTTGAGAAGGCTATCACTAGAACTTTGTTCACACAGAACAATCAGCAGGAGGACACTTAGTCCAAATTACACTTGGTCATTTAGACCAAATTAGTCACAAAAACTCTAAGTAGATTAAGATAATCGTGTTTGCTATCTCTAAGTAGAGTGCTCCTTGTTGAGCAGATTGATAGCACTTGTTCAAGCTTTATGATGTCTTACTGAAGTCTTTAATATGTCAGAGTGTCAGAGCGTTCTTGGTTGTTCAGTAGTCATAAATGATATTTATGACTCCTATTTATACTACTCTAGAAAACTATCCATTGGAAATTTTGAAATAGATCCGTTGGAGTGTACTGTTCTTGTACCTTTACAGCAGTCCTTGCTTAGTTCAAAAAGTTAGCCCGTATTTTGTCTTATAGTGTCTTTCTGAAGAGACTCCTAGAAGTTGACTAAGCAGGGTTTAAAATAACTTTTCTGACAACTTGACTTTGATCAAGTAAAGGATCTTGCTTTACTTAAGTCCTTGCTTATTTCCATTCTAAGCAGGACTATACTTGGAAAATTCTTCATATCTTCAGAATCCTTCTTGACCAATGATTTCCTTATAGCAGACTTTATCGCATCAGCAGACTTCAAATGGTGATCAAGCTCCTTGCTTAACTATAAGTTATATCCACCTAACATGTTGGATATTTTTCTAGGTCCTTTTACAATACTTAAGCAAGGACTATATTACATCATCAATTCTTATATATTATGAAATAAATAAACATTTAAGCAAAGATTATATAAGCAAGGGTGCAACAACACTTTCTTTCAATTTTTTGCATGATGTTGGACCTCTAGTTTTTTTAGTAGGTCTCTCACTCGAACTGCGCTGGTCCATGATATATAGCTGTTGCATTACACAAAATAAAATAGACAATGTCAAAAACACGGCCAACATAAGCATACAAACTCACTTTACATTACTGAACAAACAGAAAGTAAGAACAATAGCAATAGAAATAGAGATTAACTGAAAATTTAAATCATAAACTATTATCTGTGCATTAATTTTCACATGACAACAAATCGTGAACATGATCTTAAAAGTTGAGAATTCATATGTAGGACTTTCTCTTATGACTTTGTGAGATGGATATCAGGGGGGAAAACTTTACCCTTATTTCATGAGAATAAAATTTGCAACATGAGCAGAATCATAATTTCTAACGAACAATGTTGTAATTATCATAAGACTGATATTTTGCTAGTTTGAGGTAAAATCGATGCAGTCAGAGGTTTTAATCAATATGTGTCTCACTTGGGGCAAAATGAATGAGGCAACCTGTTGTTTCTGTGGGGGAAATTATTGAGTCAACAAGCAAATTTAAAAGGGTCAGTCGAAAAAGTGCAAAATTCTTAGAGTTTAATTAAGAAATTCAAGAACCATGATATGAAACTATTGAAAAAGTGCATGTGTTGGGGCAAAATGAAGAATCATAAGCCATACACCAAACTATCACTTAAAATGGTTTTAGTTAGAGATGACTCCAGCCTCTTATCTTATACAAAAGAATAAAATGTGAGTTACCTACCAATAAGTCAAAATCAAAATCCCCATAACACTTATTAGATGCACGAGGTTAAAGAAATGAAAAAAAATAAAATAATAATAATATAATGCATGATATCTGTCTCAGAACATTAGGGAGTTAAAACAAGTAAAAATGATATCATAAACAAAACAATGATATAAAATATCAGGAAGAGCATTTCGGATTAGTACAAGGTAGCATAACGCCACTAGCAGGACATGCATGTATCTCTTAATAAAGCATTCAAATGGTAACACCAAAATATACCAGCAAATGAAGGAATAGAAGGTACTGACTTTTTTTCTACTGAAGTTGAGTCAACGGAATGAAAAAGTTTGCAAAGAATCTGTCAATCGGGAGCTTAGGGTTTTCAAAATGAGTTGCAGGAGCCTTTTTCAGAGAATGCCGCGAAATGGAAATGAAAAGGCGGTAATATGAATTTCTAGGGACGGTGGCATACTTGTAATTAAACATAACGTTTTTGTGTCAGGCCTTTTAAACTACCGACGCAAATAAAGGACCAACACTATTTCAAGACTATTTGCGTTGGGTCTTCTGAATCACCGACGCAAATACATATACATATTCAAGACTATTTGTGTCGGGTCTTCTGTATCACCGACGCAAATACATATACATATACATATATACATATATATATATATATACATATATATATATATATATGTATATACATATATACATATGTATATATATATATACATATGTATATATGTATATACATAGATATATACATATGTATATATATATATATATCATGTAGGGATTATTTGCGTCGGTCCTTACCCCGACCGACGCAAATCACCTCTACTTTATATATAGAATTCAGTTTATAACTTTGCACAAGGCGTGCCCACACCTTGTTGCAATTTCCAATTTCACGAATAGCGAATTTTAACACTAAAATTTTAGCTTGTTATATTTCACAAGGCGTGCCCACACCTTATAGCTGCGGGTATTTTATTAAAAAAAAATAAAATAAGAGGTTTCATTCTTATTTTTAAAAAAATGTATTATTTAAGTGTGGTGAAGGATTTTGGTCATTTACTTATTTGTTTTATACTTTACATTTGTTACTTAGTTTGTGTTTCTTTCTTATTTTTAAAAAAAACATAAAAATTAAATAAATATGAAAAAAATACATATTTTTTTTTATTTTTTACTTTTTATATGCAGGGATTATTTGCGTCGTTCCCTCCCCCGACTGACGCAAATAACCTCTACTTTAAATTTTTTTTTTCCTATTTACACTATTTGCGCCAGGGGTTTTCTTCAACTGACGCAAAAACTTAGACGCATTAATGACTATTTGCATTAGGTTTGCTAAAGCACCGACGCAATTGTATATACATATATTTTTATTTTTTACTTTTTATCATGCAGGTATTATTTGCGTCGGTCCTTCCCCCGATTGACGCAAACAACATTTACTTTCAATTTAAATTTTGACTATTTGTGTCGTGTCTTTTTTCCCGACCGACGCAAATAATATATTTTGCGTCATATCTTTTAAAGCATCGACGCAATTTAATTTAAGATTTATATTTTTCCTATTAATAGACCACTATGCTGTATAATTTACTTCACAAATCAATCAACTACAGCTATTGGAATATTAAAACAAATTAAAATTTGCAATAATTTGCTCATCAATATTATTTGCATGTTTGTAATTACAACTTCTTTAATGTACAAATTTGAAACATTGGTCACTTAGTTTCCATGATCAATCCATAACCCTTCACCATGGTCATTACGTACGTAGTTTGTTTCTACATAATCGTCACCATACGGGGTAGGTAAACCCATAGAGAAAGGAGGATTCTCATCAAATTGGTTATACTCGTCTTTATCAACAACATCATCAATACCAATAATATTTCTCTTGTCTTGAACAACAATTGAACACTTAGAATCGGCGGGGTCTTGGATATAAAATACTTGTTTTACTTGCGTTGCGAGTACAAATGGGTTGTCCAAGTGACCCCACTGAGAAAAATCTAGCAAAGTAAATCCTAAGTCATCCTTTCTAACACCACGTCGTATATCAATCCAATTACAACGAAAGAGACCAACCTTGAAATCTCAGTACTCAAGCTCCCAAATATCTTCAATCACCCCATAGTATGAGTTTTTCACATCTTTCAATCCTGAAGATTTGCCTTTACAAAATTCTGTTGATGAAGCTTCCACGGTAACTCCACTATTTTGCATAGTGCTCTATCCATCTTGACGCTGGGTGTAAAAAGTATATCCATTAACATCATAACCTTCATAAGATCTCACAAGCGTGTTGGGGCCATATGCTAACCATTTTATCGTATTAGAAACGACATTTGGTGTATCTGACAACTGGCACATTACATGGTCTTTAAACCATCGAACAAATGAGCGATTATGTTCAGTTGTGACCCAAATGCCACTTTTTGAAGGATTCTGCCTCTTAATCAAATTTACATGACAATCTAAGTAAGGATGAACTTCAGTCATATGTTGTAGGACATAGAGATGCGCTCTATCGCACAGTTCACACCCAGGAGAGATCCATTTGGATCCCAAAGTACCCTCACCGTGTCTTCCCTCGTGACGAGATTGGGAATTCCAATTGGATTGACAGCTGCTAAATACTCTATGCAACATTCAACAACCTCCTCAACTGAATATCCGTCAACTATACTAGCTTCCGGCCGATATCGGTTCCTTACATATCCTTTCAAGATACCCATGAATCCCTCAAAAGGATACATATACTACAAATATACCAGGCCACATAACTTAATCTCTCTAACCAAATGAATAACTAAATGTTCCATAATGTCAAAAAATGAAGGTGGAAAATACATTTCAAACTTACATAGTGTGACAACAATATCAGCTTGTAATTTATCCAACATGATAGGTTCAATCACCTTGCTGCAGATGGCATTGAAGAAAAAACAAAGTTTCATAACAACAAGCCTCATATGATTCGGCAATATCCCTCGAATTGCAATTGGTAATAGTTGTTGCATTAACACATGACAATCATGTGACTTCATACCCAGCAGTTTCAAATCCTTCATCGACACAAACCTTTTGATGTTTGCAAAATATCCATATGGAACCTTCATACCAAACAAACACTTACAAAAATCTATTTTCTCTTTTTTACACAAAGTATAACAAGCTGGAGGTAGATATGTACACTTCTCCGATTCTTGTGGTGCTAACTCTAGTCGTATACCCATTTCTTTCATATCTTTTCTGACTTTGATCCCATCCTTTGTCTTTCTCGGTATAGTCAACAATGTCCCAAAAATACTATCACAAACATTTTTCTCAATATAAAATCAAGACAATGTCTAACTTGTATGTGTTCCTAATACGGGAGATCCCAAAATATGGATCTCTTCTTCCAAAGATTCTTCTTCTTAGGAGGTTGATACAACTTTCCAAATACAACATCAATATCCTTAATTCGCTCAAAGACTTCTTTCCCAATTAAAGGCAAATGGGCTTCTCGAGTCTCGATATGTCCATCAAAAGCCTTTTTCATCTTACGATAAGGGTGATCATAGGGAAGAAATGTTCGATGACTCATAAACACATTTTTCTTGCAATTATTTCAACGGTGGTCAATAGTAACATCTTCACAAATTGGACATGCTTTAGCTCCTTTGACAGTGTACCCTGACAAGTTTCCATAAGCAGGAAAGTCATTTATGGTGCAAAATAACATCGCACGTAATGTGAAATCCATTAGAGTATTTGCATCGAACACCGTCACACCTTCATCCCACAAAAGTTTTAAATCTTCAACAAGCGGTTGAAGATAAACATCTATGTTATTCCTAGGTTGTTTAGGCCCTGAGATTAACAAGGACAACATAGGCAAATTATAAATCACCAAAAGAACTGGCCAAGTGCTATGTTGACAGCTTAGAGTGTCATATGGATTCATCCCATCCGTACAAAGTCCAAGCCGTAGATTCCTAACTTTTCCACCAAATTCAGGAAACTTTCCATCAATGGTTCTCCATTGTGGAGAGTCACTCGGGTGTCTAAGCATCCCATCTGATTTCCTCCCTTCCGCATGCCACCTCAAATGTTTTGCATTTTTTGCATTTGCAAATAGGCGTTTGAATCGTTGCACTATGGGTAAATACCAAATCGCCTTGGTAGGAGCCCTTTTTTATCATCCGTAGAAGAATCATTACCCTCCCGCTTGTACCGAGATGCTCCACACTTAGGACATGTGTGTAAATATTCATTCTCATTTCGAAACAACACACAGTCATTTGGACATGCATGTATCTTCTTCACGTCCATACCTATAGGACACAACATCTTATTTGCCTCGTACGCGGAAGTGGGAAGCTCGTTATTCACCAGAAGTATTTCTCGTAAAAGTTTTAACAATTCTGTAAAACTCTTATCACTCTATCCATTCTTTACTTTCAACTTACACAACTTCAAAGTTGTTGACAACCTTGTCAACTCGTCGCTGCACCCGGGAAACAAAAGTTTCTTAGAATCAGAGACTAAGCTCTCAAATATATCCGGTGTTGGCATTATATGGTCTTGCAGATCTTGTATCATATCTTCCACCCTATAAATATCCATATCATCTTCATCATTATCGACCGATTTATCGCACTCGGTTGCATAATTCAAACTTGAGCTACCAGTCATATCAGAGTTTATTCCCTCACCATGCCGAATCCACTTCGTAAAACCCTTCTTAAAACCTCAACGAAATAAATGTTCACGCACCGTCTCCGCGCTAGAATATTTTTTTAAATTACCACAAAGGCAGCACGAGCACACAATCATGTCTTCTTTTCCTTGTTCCTTTTTGCTTTTTTGGTGTTCAACCGCACATGTAATAAACTCGTTAACCCCTCTAACATATGCGTCATCGGCACGCAATATATTGTACATCCATGTTTGACGATCCATGTATAACTAAGTAAGCACAACGATTGTACAGATAAAATCAGATGCGGACACATTTTAATAGTTCGAGCATACATATTGATATTTTAAATAAGCCTGTATTAAATGTATTATTTTAATTAACAATGACTTACAGTACAAAGCAACCTGTCGGGCCGAACGGAAGAAAGAAACCTGCAAAACTCAGCCAAGCAACCCACTGAAGACGAACTACGTAACCTCTCCTTCCTCTCTTACGAACCCAACATAGCAAAAGTTATAACCTATGTACTTTCTTTTGGGAAAAGAGAGTTCAGAATATTGGGCCGAAGTAAAAAAGGCACTAGGAGAAGCTTCCTCTCAGAAAGAATATAATATGACACTGGAGTTCGAGAATAGAGATCTACTTTACTAACATTAGAGAATATGCGTCGGTTCTTTAAAATAAGATATGCAAATTCGTTATTAATTTATTTTTTAATTTTTATTAAAGATTTAGAGTCGGTCCCTTATCAGAAGCGAAGCAAATTCTTCAAACCATTTGCGTCGGTTCTTAAAACAAGCGTCGCAAATTCTTTTTAATTTATTTTTTAATTATTTATACATATTTTGCTTCGGTTCTTTGAAAAAACTGACTCAAATAATCAAAACTATTTGCGTCGGCGTTTTATACTAAGCGATGCATTAATGTTGAACTAATTTATTTTTTAAATATTTTCATAGATTTTGCGTCGGTTCTTTTAAAGGACCGACGCAAATAGTTTTTCTTTTATTTACGACAATGACATCGTGCTTTTATATGCGACAGTTTTATTAAACAACCGACGCAAATAAGGCGACGCATAAGACAGTTTTTGTACTAGTGTTGAAACATGTTGTTGGAAGCCATCTTTAAACCTTGCTCTAATAACACTTTGTTAGAAATATATAATATAATATAATATGTTGGAGATTAGAGAGAATAAAGTTGTTCTCAATAATCCACACAACTCACACTTGTATTTGAAAGTTTTTGATGTTGTAATCCAACTCTTGAAATATGTCCTATTTATAGGACTACAAAGAACCTCCTAGAACACTTAGTATATGCACTTCAATTAAATACATTACATACATGAATCATCTACATTAAAAAACTCTAAAAAACATTCATGTATTTGGACATTCATACATAATACTAAAAGGACATTCATGAATATAGTAGATAAATAATTAAAAGTAATAGCTTATATTTCTAACACACAATGGGTCCAAAAACTTCCTACCGCACCATGAGAGAAGCCTATTTATGTCGTGCCCATTTCACAATATGATCTTTTACTCCAACTTCTTCAATCTAATCAACTAGTAATATCTCAATCCACTACGAGCCATTGACTGAACCAGGTTGAACCACCAACAAGAATGGTCTTCACTCTTAGTCAACGTACCCCAAAGCTGTCTCTATGGCTCTTTCTCATCCATAGTCACTATCTCTCCCAAATTTAATAGATAACTGAGTTAGGAGTTTGCTTGTCGGACCATGAAATGCAAGCGGTATCCTCTTTCAGAATGCTAGTTAATGAGGAATGTGATGCAATTTTGTGCTAAAAATCTATTGGGAAGGATGGGACTTGGTAATGTTGTTGGAGTTGCGACACTGATGAATGCTCAAAGGTGGTCAATCGTGTTCCAGATAACGGCCTAAGAACTTGTTATATTGCATGTGTATCAAGAAGAATTTGTGTGTGTTTCCAAGTTCCAAAACGTGAAGGAAGATCCTTGAATCTGAGGGGATAATGCTCAGGAGCTAGCTCTAGAGAAGAGAATCTGACATACAATGATAATATTAAGACGTGGTATAGTCGTACTTTTGTCAAAGTTGCATTCTCAGTTAGTTTTATGCTATATTTGAAACTTAACTGGAATTGGAATTGGAACAACAGTGTTCACGGTATAATTACAATTTGATAGTTTTTGGCGCTCAATTCTAAGTAAGAATTTGAGTTCTACAACATAATTTTACTACCTGAAAAGGTAGGTCCATACTAAACATAATATCGGCGAGGGAAGGTAGTCTTCAGCTGGGGCCTAGGAAGCACAAGAAAAGCTAGCAAAAAGGCCGCAGAGTTGGTGCAAAAAACCATGCATGGAATCATGAGATGATTTCCACAGCCTCAACAAGGTAAAGCACCACGTCATAAATGATGATGACCACCTTATTTTGTTTCTTCTCTTTTTGTTCCAAGAATTTCTGAATTGGTTCTCAGCAGTTGAGATAGATAAGTTCTATATCAGTGAATTTTTATCTCTAGGTATCAATGCACGATAAGTTGTCTGATAGTGGAAGTCCAAATCAGGATGGTTAGATGGTGTAGGAGGGTTGAATTTTGTGTTATGGCAAAGTCCTTTGAGGTGAAGGAGTGCCACGAGCTGAAGCATTCGAGTCATGTTGCCTTGGAATGGAAATGGTCCCAGCACCAGCAGTGGTCGTGGTATTTGAGTTCCATCCTTTTCCATCATTATCATTACTTGAGCTCTCCTCCCTCGGCTCTGATTCTTTTGTTGAAATTAAAAAGTTTTCCTTCCTTTACCCACTCTAAGAAAGTCCATAAACTACTTCATTTCACACTTTCACTCCATCATCATCATCGAGATCACCCAAATAAATAAGTCTAACATTGCCTTGAAGCAGTACATGTTAAAATATGGGGATATGTATCAAATTGTGGTATTGAGAATTGGTTTCGACTGAATATTCTTCTGCTACATGATAAGTTAGCTTTAAACGAATAGAAAGACCATATTTAGTGCAAAAGGAGGAAAAAAAAACAGGAAAAAAGTTATAAAGACAATTGATGTGGATCAACTCCCATACATATTAACACAAATATTAGTTTGTTCTTTCAATGGGAAAGTTTAAATGGTTGCATATGAGCAATGTATTCCTCTTAGAAAATGCGTCTAGCAAAAACAAACAAGCTTGTGAAATAAAGTTGCAAACACTGCTGCTATGCGAAGTCTTCAACCTCAGTCATTGTATTGATCAGTATCAGACAAAGAATTTGGCCAAGTCATTTAAGGACTTGTAGGATGAACCACCTTCACACATACTCATTTCAATGTGTCCCTTCATTTCAATTGCTCTCTGCCTCATTTTCTCTCCTTCTTTGTCCACCAAAAGTCTTCTAATGGCTCCCTCTATATCATTCCTGTCCAACTCGAACTCTAATTCTAGCCCTGTTCTCCATATACAACTCATGTACCTTGAGATAACCTTTTGGTCCACAAAATGTGGTCTGCATATCATTGGAACCCCTTCACAAATACTCTCCAATGTTGAATTCCATCCGCAATGGCTCCAAAATACTCCTACTGCACTATGTGCTAACACTTCCTTTTGTGGTGCCCATTTCACAATGTGACCTCTTTCTCCAACTTTTTCTGCAAAACCTTCTGGTAATAGCTCAATCCATTCGCAGCCAAGAACTGAGCCTGGTCTGACCACCCATAAGAATGGTTGATCACTATTGGCAAGTCCCCAGGCTGTCTCAGCTAGCTCTTTTTCATTTATAGAAACCAAACTCCCTGAGCTAACATAGACAACTGAGTTAGGAGCATGTCTTTCAAGCCATTCGATGCAACTTCTGTCCTCTTCTAGCAAATTAGTGGATGAGATTCGAGCCATTTTGTGTAATGGACCTACTGTAAAAAATGGAACTTTGTAATGTTGCTGAAGCTCTGATAATGATTCATGCTCAAGATAGTCAATGGTGTTCCAGATGATAGCTGAAGAAGTTCTCAAGTCACTTGTAATTGCAAATAATTCTAGTGATTCTTCTACACTTGCTTTGGGAAATGGCAGATCCTTAAACCTGAGAGGATAAAGTCCAGGTACTAGCTCCTGCACCATTGAGTCTACGACACAATGTTGTGTGATCGATGTTATCAATACTCTTTCCATGATTATATAATTGAGTATTCATGTAATCAAATAAAGAAATTTAAGAAATCCTACTCAAAAATAGAAAGATACATTTCTACCTAGAACCATTCCTTTCTGTAAGGAAGAGGGGAAAAACTGTGTTTTCATTTCTGTTGGTGCTACTTGATGATTGCCACAACCATGGTTTGAGCAAGTTTATTCACAATCAAAATTCATTTTAAAGTAAGCATAAAAGGAAAATGACTTTAATGACATGTTGATAATGCATTTTATCTGCATCTGATTGAACACTTTTGCGTGCTTGATGTATTGTCAGTTGTGGAGAGGTAAAAACCATTCTCCGCATGGTTTTCTCCTATAAAAAGCGCCTCACAAGTGAGAGGATGGACCTAGGCTTATAAACTCATGCAGTCCACGATTGTTGACCGACGTGGAATATCTTGGTATCAACCTGACATAAATGGCTTAACAGAGAATAATACTACCTCTCTTCTACAACATTAGTATATTTTCGTGTTTCTGTCTTGTTTGTCATGTAATCATGAAATCTTAGAACTCCAGTTGTAATATGATTCTATTCAAATCTGCTCATGAATTAGTTTTCCACTTATTTATACTTTTCAAGTTCCTACAATATTGACTTTTACACTTATCAACAATAATTAAATGTGCATAAAATTTAATAAGGATTTTGCAAATTAACTAGAAAAGAGGGCTGCAATATAATGTCTGATTGTTATCAGTTACTGTACTTTCCTTTATTCTTAGTACCTGGCACTGGGATGTAACCGTCTGCTCGGAGGCGTGGTATGGCACAGGTAACTAGTACATACGAAGGAAAGCTAGTGCGAATGACCACACTCAGAATATTGAGCTGATTAGCTACAGCTTCAGCAACATACAAGAGAGTGTCATAAATGACTCCCACCACTTGCCCATGTGCCTGCTTTTCTTGTTCCATCAGTTTGATCAACAATTCTTGCAGTGGTGATTTGCAGTTAGTATTGATAGCCTGTATAAAAGCAAAAACTCCTAGCGCTGCCGGATTATGGTTGCTGGATAAGTTTTCCGCGAGGGGACGAAAATCAAAATCAGGATACTGGGAAGGATCAGGAGAATTATAACTAGCATGTGCTACTGTAATGGAGAAGCCTTTGGCATGAAGGATGCTTCCCAGTTGAAGCATTGGAGTACTGTGGCCATAGAAAGGAAAAGGTACTAGCACTAGTCGATGACATCTTCGATTTCCTTGGTTTTCCATCCGTGATCCCTCTTTCTCCTTAAATCCTATGTCTTTTTCTGATTTGTGTTTGTAGAAAGCTAGTTTTTCTGGCTATGGATCTGGGTTTTTCAGGTGGTAGCGTTTTCAACTGAATAGATGTCATCGCTGATTATATAGAGTTGACTTTCTAGTCACTAATCATTTTCTTATAGGTTAGTTTAATGTCCTATTTTGACTACACAAATATAATATTACAGTGCACCAACTTGATCAATTTGTTTGGCTATATATCAGCATCACACAAACTTGGAAGTATATAGGAGTTTAATAGTGGCCCCCTAATATTTCTTTTTTGGGTTTAATATGCAATAAAACAATGAGTAAACTGTAAGCAATAAATGTCATTAACCAGGATTAGTAAATATTGATTAGCTTATGATCTCAGCACTAATTTATATTCCACATATGAAACCCACATTTTGTTTGTCGACTTTTTGTACCATAACATATGCATTGAAGATTATTAAAATGTGAGAACCATGTTGAAATATCAAGAAACATGAAATATCAAATCCTTCATTTATGGTAGGTTGACATGGTAGAAAATACTATGGTAATGATAATCGTGAAAGGAACGTGTTGTGATTATCTAGAATATCAGTACTTAATAGTAAGGATCTAATGTTGCTCCACACCATGCTTCCACCGTAAGAACCCGAAAATTTTATGTGAGTTTGTTACATAAATTAATGTATGTTGTAATTAATTTCCTATTTTTGGTAAATCCATATTTTAAAATAAGAATTTTGATGACAATGAGAGGTTCATTTTATTGAAGATAACTTCCTTAAAATGATATAAAAATAAGAATATCAAACCTTGTATAGGATTATGATTAATCAGCTTGGAAGAAGAGAAGAGGGTTACGTAAGATCAGTGGATTATGTGTTTGATTATTAAGTGGGTTGGGTGACAACGGTTGATTAAGGTCGAATGCAGTAAGACACTAATTGCTTTGTATGTTACCAGCTGTTGAAATATTACATTGAGCAGCCGTCTTACCGTCTTAATTGACCAATCATCTTATCTCAAGGCTTAATCTTAGTCTGCTATAAATACCTCATTCAGAGGTAAAATTTTAATCTCTTTTCTAAAAATTTCTCTTCTAAAGTTCTTCTCTAAACTTACTATCTTCATAAATTTTCAAGTTTTTCTCTCAGAAAATTATTCTCAGACAAACTTTAAATTTCTCCCTTAAAGACGAAGAGATAAGAACCTGGTACTCTACTCAGTTTCTTTCGTACATAGTATCAAAGATTTATTAACCTTGTATGCTAAGTTTTCAAGAAGGAATAAAACTCTAAAGGATTATATTCTTTTGCATTTTCATGAGGCATCCTAGGTTGAGTTTGTTCATGTTAGGCCTTCTATCGAAACGAAGACAAGCTCTATGTTAGTCTCTGACGAGATAATGTTAATCTCTGACGAGTTAATGTTAGTCTCTGACGAGATAATTCTAGTCTCTAATGAGTTAATGTTAGTCTCTGACAAGATAATTCTAGTCTCTGATGAGTTAATGTTAGTCTCTGACGAGATAATCTTAGTCTCTGATGAAGGAAGTTTAAATTAATCTCTGATGATGTCATCCGTAGTCTCTGATGGGCAAATATGTTAGTCTCTGATGGCTAAAGATATTAGTCCCCAAGGAGTTTGGCAATAGCCAACTGAGTTTGGCGTTGAATGAATGATCCACTGATGAAGTTCAATGATGACTTACTACGTTTGGCGATGAATAAATCATCCCCTGATGAGAAAATTATCCCCTGATGGTCAAGAGGCTATCCCCTGATGGTCGAGAGACATCCCCTGACGGGTAGTTTACCCACTGATGTCCAGTCATCCTTTAACGATTAGTTATCCCCTGATGACAAAGGATCCCCTAACGTGGAAGATTTTTCCCTGATGCGTAGTCTGTCTTTAAAGCTATAAAACATTATTTTCATAAATTATTTGATGATGTTTTTCCTTTAACCTTAATGGTTCGTATGTCAGATTTGAAACATTAAAAGTTTAAGGACATCACATATGCATTTTCTTTCATAATTCTTATTAAGGTATTAAACTATTATATGCATGATTTACAGAATCTTACACTCACAAGTAAATTGAATTTGATTGTGTGCAAAGGACCGAGGCAAGTATATACATTCAATCTGATACTTATTTCAATTTAACACAATATCATTTGATTCGATATGCATGCAAGGCTTTGATTATATGTTCCAATTTCTTTTATGAATGAGAATGCTATGCTTTATATTCTACTAGCATGATATGATTGAATATGCATGGATATAACTGAACTTGATTTATCAGTATTCTTTAGTGCTATATCCATGCAACAAATGAGAATGATATGACCCTTAATTGGGATATGTCACATGGTTGGTTAGAGGAAAGGAAAGGTGCTGATTTGTTCCTAACCTGACCTAGAGGAATTTTAAGTGACTAAGTACGTTCACACAAGGAGGAATCATGCGGTCACAGTTAGGCCAGTTGTGTACCATATGGTTAGCAAATCCAACGGGTTTAGCCCCTAATGGATATTTTGAGAAAGTTGTACACATGTGAATACATGTTTTTCTTCAAGGAGGATTACACGTTGTTTATCATCAGTAATCCTAAAGATTATTCAAAGATTTCTAAGGCATTAGTATTGTTCCACTGAGTCTCTCAACAGAATTGAATCCCTAGTAACATTCCAGTTTTGCTTCCCCAAATTGTTTATATACTTGTTGGGCGTAAATCGCTCATTCTTGTTGAATTTTAATGTCTTGCAGGGTAGGGCATAAAGGCTAAACCCTCTGGCAAGGGGAAGGCAAAGATGATCGGCTACTGAGTTTGGCTAACCCTTTTGAGTGCCGATAAGGAAGGAAGAAAGGAAGATGTTCTGAAGAGTGATGTTTTGTATTATTATATAGAGATAGAATAGCTTCCACTGAGAATGTAATATTTTTGGTTGTAATAACTCTTTACTAATTCCTTTTATTAGTATTTATACTATGAATGGATGTGAAGTTATCTTTCCTTCTTTTGACGAAAGCCTGGTCCAGTAAGGGATTTTGGGGTCGTCACAGTTGGTATCAAAGCCCAGTTACAGCCGGAGGTGATTCGAAAGAAACACTACCCGTAAACTACATCCAGGTGTATGGAATACTGCAGTATGTCCCAAAATTACTCAAGTAGAGGAATTTAAGGATTTGACACTAGAATTGAAGTACTAGGATAAGTTAATGGGCTAAGGATTAAGACTTATATTGGAAACAAAGGTTGTTGAACACCTTAAGGGTAGAAACTGCTAAAGAAGGATAAGACTGAAACGAAGGCACCACCTTATAGACATATCGCTGCATGCATTGTTTATTGAAAAGTTCAGATTTACTGACTTAGAATGTTTTATGTAGATGGCCAGAGATCGTTCTAGATCCCCCGTGCGTCTTCTTAGAGTAGACCTCCCAGTCTACAACTTTTCATCCGAAAAGGAAGATGAGCCTAGCGTGGAGTCTCCGTTGTTCACCCCTGCATCACTGGACGGACATCCACCATCACCAGTACACGAGGGCCCCAGCCTCGCTACAAAGCCGACATAGGAGGCCAGACCTTCCACTGTCCGTCGCAGGCCGTGCATTCGCCACACAGCACAGAAAAGCATAATACGCCATCGTTCTGGCCGCGACCATGTTATGACACAAGATGTCCCTCGGATGAAATGTGATACCACTAGTACAAAAACTGTCTTATGCGTCGCCTTATTTGCGTTGGTTTTTTAATAGAACTGTCGCATATAGTAGCACGGTGACATTGTCGTAAAAAAAATAAAAACTATTTGCGTCGGTTCGTTTACAGAACCGACACAAATTCTATGAAAATATTTAAAAAATAAATTAGTTCACCATTTGCGTCGCTTAGTATAAAACACCGACGCAAATAGTTTTTATTAGTTGCGTCAGTTTATTTAAAGAACCGACGCAAAATATATATAAATAATTAAAAAATAAATTAAAAAGAATTTGCGACGGTTATTTTAAAGAACCGACGCAAATTCTCTTTAGTACAACCGACGCTAAAGATGAGAAATAATTAAAAAAGTAAATAAAAACACATTTGCGTCACGTCGGTTAAAGAACCGACGCAAATGCTTTAAAATTTTAAGAAAATAAATTATTCAAACATTTGCGTTGCTTGATTTAAATATCCGTCGCAAATAGTTATGTTATTTGCGTCTGTTTTCTTCTTTGTCCGACGCATATTATTTAATATTATTAAAAAGTGTATTTAGGTTAAAACTTTTGCTATTTTGGCCTGGTTTGTAAGAAAGGAGAGAGAGCGAGATTGTCTTTGGTGGGAAACTTGGCAGAGATTTTGCAAGTTTCTTTCTTCAGTGTCTCCGTCCGAGAGCTCAGCTTTGTTGTGTAAGTAATTGTTAATTAAAATAATACATTCATCACAGGCATTATTTAAAATATCAGTATTTTTGCTTGAACTGTTATTTGTCCGCATCTTATTTATGATAACTGTACAATCGTTGTGCTTACTTAGTTAATAGTTGTGGTTATTTAGTTATACATGGATCGTCAAGCATGGATGTACAATATATTGCGTAACGATGTCGCATATGTGAAAAGGGTTAACGAGTTTATTACATGTGCGGTTCAACACCAAAAAATCAGAAAGGAACATGTAAAAGAAGACATGATTGTGTGCCCGTGCCGCCTTTGTGGTAATTTAAAAAAATATTCGAGCGCACAGACAGTGCATGAACATTTATTTCGTCAAGGTTTTAAGAAGGGTTATACGAAGTGGATTTGGCATGGCGAGGGAATAGAGTTTGATATGACTGGTAGCTCAAGGTCGAATTATGCAACTGAGTGTGATAATTTGATCGATAATGACGAAGATGATGTGGACATTGATAGGGTGGAAGATATGATACAAGATCTCCAAGACCATATGATGCCACAACCGGATATATTTGAGAGTTTGGTCCGCAATTCTAAGAAACTATTGTATCCCGGGTGCAGTGATGACTTGACAAGGTTGTCAACAACTTTGAAGTTGTGCAAGTTGAAAGTCAAGAATGGATGGAGTGACAAGAGTTTTACAGAATTGTTAAAACTTTTACGAGAAATACTTTCGGTGAATAATGAGCTTCCCACTTCCACGTACGAGGCAAAGAAGATGTTGTGTCGTATAGGTATGGACGTAAAGAAGATACATGCATGTTCAAATGACTGTGTGTTGTTTCGAAATGAGAATGAACATTTACACACATGTCCTAAGTGTGGAGCATCTCGGTACAAGCGGGAGGGTAATGATTCTGCTAAGGATGATAAAAAAAGGGCTCCTAGCAAGGCGGTTTGGTATTTAGCCATAGTGCAACGATTCAAATGCCTATTTGCAAATCCAAAAAATGCAAAACATTTGAGGTGGCATGCGGAAGGGAGGAAATCAGATGGGATGCTTAGACACCCGAGTGACTTTCACAATGGAGAACCATTGATTATAAGTTTCCTAAATTTGGTGGAGAAGTTAGGAATCTACGACTTGGACTTTGTATGGATGGGATGAATCCTTATGGCACTCTAAGCTGTCAACATAGCACATGGCCAGTTCTTTTGGTGATTTATAATTTGCCTCCGTGGTTGTGTATAAAGCGCAAGTATATTATGTTGTCCTTGTTAATCTCAGCACCTAAACAATCGGGGAATAACATAGATGTTTATCTTGAGCCGCTTCTTGAAGATTTAAAACTTTTGTGGGATGAAGGTGTTTCGGTGTTTGATGCAAATACTCAAATGGATTTTACATTACATGCGATGTTATTTTGCACCATAAATGTGAAGACCCAGATTTGTAAATAAATTTCGTTATGAAATTTAATTATTTTAGCTTATTTTCTTCATGAAAATTATTTTCTTATAAGTTGTGAATATTGAAATTATATATTTTTTTTTTTATGAAAACTTTATCTGCAATGTGATGTCCAAAAGATTTTTTTTAATTTTGTAAAG
>CM025787.1:15525944-15547847 GCA_014636745.2 Centella asiatica | reverse complement strand
CCGAGGTCTTGGTATTGCTTCACCAAGCCTCACAAACAGAATTTGAAAAAAATTGGAAAATCTTCCAGATAAAATGGCTAAAAAATCAGTGGAGTTAATCAAAATAAGAAAAATAGGAATGGAAATATTGGCATTAATAAATATACAAATTATGCTAGAATGCCTAATGCTCCTAGAAAGACATGTCATGTATGTGGTAACCCCAACCACATAGCTGTTAACTGTAGAAGCAAAAATAAAATTTCTATAAGTGAGATTGCATCTTCAAAGAGTATAAAAGATAAATCACCTGTAAAAAGGTTAAATAATCTTTGCATTAACAACGAAAACCATAAGCTTGGCAGTCTCTCACAAACAAGTAGCAAGCCTAATGATTGTCCAATTAAAGTCAAAACTACTAAAAGACAATCAACTCAATCTGAGTCAAGTCTTGAGTATACAACTAGTGAGAAAGGACCCAAGAAAGTCTGGGTTCCAAAAGTCTCAAACTAGTTACTCTCTACTGTGCAGGGCAAAAAGAAGAAAACATAGTACTTGGACAGTGGCTATTCAAGGCACATGACTGGAGATAAGTCCCTGCTAAAACAGTATGAAGAGAAAAGTGGCCCAAAAGTCACTTTTGGAGATGACAACAAAGGCCATACGAGGGGATATGGCAGTGTTGAACATGGAGATGTCATCTTCACTGAAGTAGCACTAGTTGATGGCTTAAAGCATAATTTATTAAGTGTGAGTCAACTATGTGATAAGGGATTCAATGTCACCTTCAAAGAAGATCAATGCTTGGTGTGTGAGAAAGAATCTGATAATGTGATTTTGACAGGGAAAAGAAAAGGAAATTTGTATGTTGCAAATCTTATTTCTTTTACTGATCAAATCACATGTCTGTATAGCAAAGCTTCAACTGATGAAAGTTGGCTTTGGCATAAGAAGCTTTCCCACTTGAATTTTAAGAACATAAACAAGCTTGTGAGGAAAGGACTAATAGCTGGCATTCCACAATTGGAATTTACACAAGATGGATTGTGTGATTCATGCCAGAAAGGGAAACAAAGGAGTGTATCATTCAAGAGCAAACCAGCAACATCCATCACTGACCCACTACAGTTGTTACACATGGATTTATTTGGTCAAGTGAATGTGATGTCAATCTTAAGAAATAGGTATGCTTTGGTTATTGTGGATGATCACATGAGGTATACTTGGGTAAAATACCTCCATACAAAAGATGAAGCTGCTCAGTTGATAATTGATGATATCAAAAAGATAGAAACTGAGTCAGGAAAAACAATAAGGGTAATAAGGAGTGATAGAGGAACATAATTCAAGAATTGCCAAGTTATTGAATTTTGCACTGAAAAAGGAATAACTCATCAATTCTCAGCTCCAAGAACCCCGCAACAAAATGGAGTTGTTGAGAGGAAAAATAGGACCCTTATTGAAGCAGTAAGGACTATGTTACAAAAGGCTAAGCTTCCTACTTATTTTTGGGAGGAAGCTATAAGTACTACTTGCTTTACACAGAATAGATCCTTGATAAACAAAGCTTAAAACAAAACTCCTTATGAATTGATGATTGGGAGAAAACCAACTCTCAAGTTTTTACATGTGTTTGGTTATAAGTGCTTTGTACTGAGAGATTCATCAGAGACAAGAGGAAAATTTGACAACAAGTCTGATTAGGCAGTCTTCTTAGGTTATTCTCTGTCAAGCAAAGAATACAGAGTATATAATCTAAGAACAAAGGTCATTGTGGAATCAATTCAAGTTGTATTTGATGATAAAAAGATTCCAGGAATAATTACCTGTACCATATGCTGTGGAAGTGCAAATGGTTCTGCGGTATATGATTTCTTTATTATTTCTACAAACAATTTCTTTGTTTGCTTGTATGTCTGTACAGGTATATCATTCTCAAAAGAAAAATTAGTAATCTGATCTTTAATAATCATGTACAAAAATCTAGCATAATATATTTCAGATTTCCTATTATTAAAACTTCCTAACTTATTTACAAGGTCATCAAAAATTATTTTACCTATATTTATATTTACATTTTTAATTATTGCGTATGCTATTTTTAAAGTTAAAGAGGTAATGACCTCAAAGTTAGAACACTTACCTGAGAACACCTTGGTGATGGTGTCGAAGAGATAAAAAATCTCTCTCTTCACATTCACCCTCTTGAGATCCTTGAACTTTAACACTGCGTTGGAAGCAGCATTATAGCCCAATTCCCTCAAGAAATCCAGCAGATCTGCATCACTGGGTACATCCACCACATCTTGAGTAGATAGCCCCAAAACAGAGTTAAGTCTGGAAGGAGTTATTTTCCTTTTCTCAGACGAAACTTTGAATGAGATACCCTTGACCACATCAGGCTTGGTGGTGGAGTACATGAACTTAGCACTTGTCCATAGTTGTGACAGTGCCTCCCCTAACATTTCTTCATTGGTAAAGATGGCTTTACTATACTCAGAGTTGAGCAGATAGTTCATTATCGGTTTAAAGCAATCACTTACCTCATCAATGTCAGAGAAGCCCACGTAGTTTGTGGGTGGGACTGTCAAGTTCCTCTGAATTTGTTGACGTGCCATGGATGCCTTGAAGATTTGAAGTTCTAGGGTTTCTGTAAAGACGAGAGAGAGAGAAAAAAAACTCGAGCAAATATTAGGTATAGATTAAATGTTTTGGGGAGTTTTAAAAAGTAGGAGAGATAGAGTATTAATACCCGCCTATTGACGTTTGAAAACTTCTCCTGAAAACACGCTATCAGGGAGTCAGTTCAGTTTCTGTGATGACACGTCATCAGTGAGAGAAGAACTTAATGATGAGCTACCATCACTTAACTGACCTTGAAACCCGATGCAGTAAAAAAACTTTAAACTTACTCTAATGATTCACTGTATGTATATACCCTGACCCTAATGCACAAGACGGACACCCTGATCCTGACGACCGAGTCGAATACCCTGACCCTGACGAACAGGTCGGATACCCTGACCCTGACGAACAAGATCAATACCTTGACCTTGATGCGTCCTTAAGGAAGCCCTGACCCTGATGCATCAGTTAAAACAAAAACAAAACAACAAAATGCAGAATATACAAGTGTATACATATTTACAATTAGAACATATATAACCACATATCAATTGATTTTATCCAGAACATATGAAATGAGTTAGAAATACCAAATTTTAGGAGTTTGACTCTGACCCTTTTAGGATTAGAGATGTGTCTTGATGAGCTTGCTTGACTATCATCTCCTCCCCTTAAGCCTGTGCTCCCAGCTTCTGAAAACTCTCCCCCTGAATTAGTGGATAATTCAAGGTTCAAGTTATCCCCTGATGGTGTATGTCCTGATGAATGATCCCCTGATAGAGTATCCCCTAATCTGTTGTCTAGGAAATTGACTCTATCTGTTGACGGGGGAACTACATTGTTTGGATTGACATCAGGAATGGATAAATTCTCCACTTGTCTGCACCCATCGGCTTCAGTCTCTTGATAATCATTTTCATCTTCATTTTCAAACCTGAGTTCTTCATGAAAACCAGGGTCTTCAAGTCCAGAAATCTCTTGATCATCAAAAGCTACATTAATAGACTCCATCACCACCTGAAGTCTTTTGTTGTAAACCCTGAAGGCCTTGGATGACAGAGAATAACCTTGGAAAATTGCTTCATCAGCTTTTGGATCAAATTTTCCTAAGTTCTCACCAAAATTCCTCAGAACAAAACATTTGCATCTAAAGACATGGAGGAACTTGATGCTTGGCTTTCTCCCTGTCATTAGCTCATATGGTGTCTTGTTGTGAGCCTTATTGATTAGAGATCTATTCTGAGTAAAGCAAGCAGTGAAAATTGCTTCAGCCCAAAAATAGGTGGGAATCTTTGCCTCTGCTAGCATTGACCTAGCAGCTTCTATCAGGGTTCTATTTTTCCTTTCCACTACACCATTCTGTTGAGGAGTCCTTGGAGCAGAAAATGTATGATTTATGCCTTTCTCCACACAAAATCCCTCAACAGCTGCATTCTTGAATTCAGTTCCATTATCTGTTCTTAACATTCTAACCACTGACCCAGATTCTGTTTCCACCTTCTTGACATGGTCAATAATTTGTTGAGATACTTCTGATTTAGCATGCTGAAACTTTACCCAAGTGTATCCGGTGTAGTCATCCACAATGACCATTGCAAATCATTTCTTTGACACTAACATAATGTTGACAGGGCCAAAGAGATCCATATGTGACAATTGAATTGGATCTTTGATCATGGTGGCTTCCTTGCTGACAAAGGATGATTTCCTTTGCTTCCCTTGTTGACAAGCTGAACATAATCCTTCTTGGATAAACTCCATTTGGGGTAGTCCAGTTACCAACTCTCTCTTCACTAGATCATTAGTTGACTTGAAGTTTAGGTGAGAGAGCTTCTTGTGCCATAGCCTGCTTTCATCAGGAGATGCCTTGCTGTAGAAACATGATTCTCCATTTACTGAATTAAAATCAGCAACATAGAGATCTCCTTTTCTTATCCCTGACAAAACCAGCTTCCCATCACTTTCATTTGAGATTAGGCACTGATCTCCTTTGAAGAAAGTGATGAATCCTTTGTCACTTAGTTGACTTATGCTTAGCAAATTGTGCTTGAGCCCATCAACCAGTGCTACATTTTCAAATGAGACATTCCCATTTGCTGCTTTGCCATAACCAAGAGTTAGTCCTTTGCTGTTATCACCAAATGAAATTACTGGGCCAGCCTTTTCTTGGAATTCTGTGAGCAGGGCTTTGTTTCCTGTCATGTGCCTTGAGCAGCCACTATCTAGAAACCAGATTTGACTGCTTTTGACCTTTCCCTGCACACAAGAAAACATTTAAATTGTTTTTGGTACCCAATTTGTTTTGGGTCCTCTAGGTTTAGTCACAGTAATAGGTAATACAGCTTTTTCTTTATTGGTGACTTTTGGTTTTGGCAAATTTAAAACTTTCTCCTTTTTAGGAGCTTCAATATATACTTTTGATTTCTTAACAGTTATCTCGCCTTTATCCTTAGAGGAGCAGGCTTTAACAGTTCGTAAATCATCAGCATATAAAATTGTGCCAGTCAAAATTTGTGGTTTTTCTTTGCATTGAAAAGATAAATGATTACAGTTACCACAATTCCAGCACACTTTTCTAGGGGCTTCATGGATGGAAGAATAATTGCTAGTTTTATTAATACCTAGCTTACCATTTCTATTCTTCTTGCTTTCCCCTGACAGGCCTTTTTCCCTTGACGGGCTACAACGGCTTGATGCACTCTTTCCCCCTGACGACTGTGTATCCACTGATGCACAGTCTAGTTCTTTCATAACTGGAGGGTTGAGTGCTTTGGCAAGAATAACTTTCTTGCCTCTCCCACCACTATTGGAAGCTTCACTCACTGGGAAAACACTCCCTGATTCTAGCTTTGCTGCTGCCTTAACAAACTTGATAGTTTGTATTGGCCTTTTTCCAAAGCTAGCTGCCATCTCAACCTCAATGGGAGGTTGTTGCACTTGAGTCTCTTCATAGCCCAAACCAAATTTTGGATCAGATTTCTGACTTTTCAAATGATCCTCCAGTTTTCTGCTAGACTCACTCCATCCCTTAATGACTTCCCTTTCTTGACTAAGAAGATTCGAGGTCCATTCCTCTCTTTTGATAGCACAGTCAAGAAGATTTTTAGTCCTTGAGAGTTCTTTTTCAAGACTCTCAAGTCTGGAGTTTTCTGATTCTAAAAGAGTGTTCCTTGCAGATAACTGTTCATTTATTTTCTGCACTCTCTCAGTTTCAGCTACAGCACTCCTCAGGGTGTCATAGAGATCCTTTATCTCACAAGCCATTTCCTTAACTGTTTTAACACAATCAGTTTTAGACATGTTAGAGGAAATTTCGAGGCTTACCTGTGAGCTGCTACTGTCAATGGATGAGGCCATCAGGGCTAGGTTGACATACTCTTCATTTTCTTCTTCATCAGAGTCAACCCAGTTCTTTCCCTCTGCTATATATGTTTTTCCCTTCTTGTTTGCATTAAGAAGGTCAAAGTATTTTTTCTTGTAGTCCACAACAGCTTCTTTGTTTCTGGATTCACCATCTTTTGTGGCCTTGCGGTACTCATTTGCAAAATGGCCCAGCTCATTGCATTTGTAGCACTTTATTCTTGATTTGTCAATAATATTTTTCGTGCTACTGGATTTCCTTGCTGAAAATCTTTTAGAACCCGAAGGCTTTTAGAATTTCAGCTTGGAAAACCTTTTTGCAAGAAAGGCCATGGTTTCATCCAGCTCCTCTAACTCTTCCGGAGTATATTCTTCCTCCTTGAAGTCAGCTTCTTTGTCCCCTTCTATGTCAGCATCTTCTAGTTGCTGCTTCATCAAGACACTTGGTCTTGCTTCTTGATTGTCCTTAGTGGCAGCCATCAGGGCTACTGATTTAAGCTTTCTTGTATTCCCTGACATTTCAGATCTTTGTTGAACCTCTAGTTCATATGTCTTGAGAGTACCATACAACCTATCCAAGTCTAGAAGATTCATGTCCTTGGATTCCCTGATGGCTGTTGTCTTAGGATCCCGTGATATGGGAAGGGCTCTCATGAACTTTCTGTTCATATCCTTGTTAGCATATGCCTTCCCATATAATCTCAGGTCATTTACCAACCTGTTAAATCTGTCAAACATTTCAGTAAGTGTTTCACCATTTTTCATTGTGAACCACTCATACTGTTGTGTCAACAGCTGCAATTTATTTTCCCTCACTTCCTTAGTGCCATCACAAAGGATTTGTATGGTATCCCATATAGATTTAGACGTGGTGAGATTCATGATACTATTCAGCATATCATCGTCTAAACCATTATACAGGATCCCAGTGACTTTAAGATCCTTTTTCACCTTTTCTCTTTGCTCTATCGTCATTTCGTCAGTTGTCTTTGGGACAAGCTTTTCAGGAATACTGACTCCATTAACGACTTCTATAGGAATTAGCTTCTTGGGAACGTGAGGTCCTTCTTCTAGAATCTGCAAGTATTCATCATCAATAGCTCTAAGATGAACTATCATTCTTTGTCTCCAGAAGAAGTATTTGCCCCTTTCCAACATGGGGACTTTACTGTTTCCAGCTTTGTTGGCCATAGATAATGATTGTTTTTAGCAAGTGAAATCTGCTAAGTGGCTCCGATACCAATTGTTAGTGAAATATAAGCACAAGTGTTTGTAGAAGGGCGGGATGAATACAAACACCTGAAACTTTTCGCTCTTTTATACTTAAAAGTGCTTACTGGAAAACAGTTGAAACAAACAAAAAAACTATAAGAAATGAATACACAGATTCAAGTTAAAATAGTTAAATTAAAACTTGGGGTTTTTTTGGAAATCTGTATAATCACAAATGTGATTTACAGCTACAATTTCTGCAAATAAAATTCACAGCTTCTCACACTCACTAGCTACTAAAACTTTCTCTGAAAAATAAATCTCTCAAGAAATATATTTCTGAGCTTCCTAGTGTTGTGTGCTTCTTTGTTTGTTTTTCTCTGTTGGATAGATTTAATCTCTCTCTTTTTGTAATGAGAACTCCGTTGCTTATATGTTGATCAGATGATGAAATCACATGCTTGAGACGTGCTGCTTTTCTAAACTTAGCCGCAAGTATGTCACATCGTAGCCCTATGTGTCAGACTGGCGCATGCTTTGTTGCTTCTTTTTCTTCCCCTGATCTGTGTGCATTTAATGGGAGAGAGTTCTCATTGGATCAAAAACAAACTTCAAGAAATATCTTTCCAGTTGATATTTCTTACTTCTGTAACACGTTATGTTGATTTCCGTGTAAGTACTGATGACGGGTGCATGCTGTCATAACGATCCACATACTGTCAGCCCTGATGGACTTTGATCAGTGCTTCTGGATCCCCTGATGCTTATTGACTGGATCAGGGCTTCAACATTCACTTGAGTTTCACTCAGTGCTTCTTGATCCTGATGGTTATGACTGACGGCATACACTGATGGCTTCCACTAATGCCATGTTGGTCATTCCCCCTGACGGGTTACCCTGATGGGTTGGCCTGACACTGACATGTCTTGAAGTGTTTCCCTAATGGGTTGGTCTGCCTTCGTCATACCCTGACAGGTTTCCCCTGATGAGTTCCCCCTGATGGGTTCCCCCTGATGGGTTCCCCCTGATGGGTTCACCCTGATGGAACTTAATCAAAGAAACTTTGATTAGAATTTCTGATGTGCGGAATACTTTGACTGTTTACAAGTAACATCAGACATTCTTCTTCACTTAGTCAAGTCCTTTGAATGTTTTTGTTTTCTGACTTGTCTTGTGAAGAGATTGACCATCCACTGATTAATAAGGTTATTATCAGTGGATGCAAAACTTGTGCTGATCTTAAGGTTTATAAAATACCTCAAGTATTTACAGTTGCGCAATTTATTACATAATCATCATCATCATCATTTATCTCTAACACTTTTGCACCAGTAGCAAGACTTGAAGCAATCAGAATCTTCTTGGCTTTTGCAGCCTACAAGAACTTCAAAGTGTACCAGATGCATGTCAAAAGTGCTTTCTTGAATGGAAAATTGGAAGAGGAAGTCTATGTTTGCCAACCCCCAGGTTTTGTGGACTCCAAATTTCCAAATCATGTCTACAGGTTAGACAAAGCACTTTATGGTTTAAAACAAGCACCAAGAGCCTGGTATGATACTCTATGTCAATTTTTACTTGAAAATAAATTTGTTAGAGGTATCATAGATAAAACTTTATTTTACAGAAAGCAGGGCTCTGACATTATATTGGTGTAAATATATGTAAATGATATTATATTTGGGTCTACAAATGAAAAACTTTGTGAAAAATTTTCAAAACTTATGCAGTCTAGATATGAAATGAGTATGATGGGAGAATTAACATTTTTCTTAGGTTTGCAAATAAAACAATCAACTGATGGAATATTTATCAGTCAGTCCAAGTATATCAAAGACTTATTGAAAAAATATGATTTGGTTGATTGTGTATCTGGAAAAACACCCATGCCTACTGCCACTAAGCTAGATAAAGATTTAAAAGGAAAGAAAATTGATATTACTAGCTATAGAGGCATGATAGGCTCTCTTTTATATCTAACTACAAGTAGACCTGATATAATGTTTGCTACATGTTTATGTGCTAGATTTCAAGCTGACCCTAGAGAGTCACATTTGATTGTTGTAAAAAGAATACTCAGATATCTAAAGGGTACCCCACACCTTGGCTTATGGTATCCCAAAGAATCTGATTTTAAACTAATTGGTTATTCAGATGCTGACTATGCAGGTTGCAAGCTTGACAGGAAAAGCACAAGTGGAAGCTGCCAACCTCTTGGAGGCAAACTTGTTTCTTGGTTTAGCAAGAAACAAAATTCAGTTTCTACTTCAACAGAAGAAGCTGAATACATCGCAGCTGGGAGTTGTTGTACTCAAATCCTATGGATCAAGAATCAACTCCTAGACTATGGTATGTCATTATCTAAAATTCCTATCTTTTGTGATAATACTAGTGCCATAGCAATAATAGAAAATCCAGTGCAACATTCAAGAACAAAACACATAGATATTAGATATCACTTCATAAGAGAACATGTAAGTGAAGGTAATATCGAATTACACTGGGTAACAACTGATAAACAACTTGCTGACATATTCACAAAACCTTTAGATGAATCTACTTTTTCTAGATTAGTTTCTGAATTAGGAATGTTGAATTATGCCTCTAAAAATTGATTAAATTTTGAACACAAGTTGTTTAGTTGTGAGTATCTAGAATTTAATTTCTAGAATATAGCTATTTTTAATTAAACAGAACTTTAGAAGCTAGAATTTAATTTCTGGAATGTAGCTGTTATCAAATAATAGAATTTTTGAAGCTAATAATCATTAAACTTGATTGTTGGAAATATTTTGAAAGCTTAAGAGAAAGAGACTATCTTAGTCCCTGATAGTGTTTTTTTTAATTAGTCTCCAACTGAATTAAAAATTTGAACTATCGGAGATTAACTAGTCCCCGACAGTTGTTTTTAATTAGTCCCCGACTGAATTAAAAAATTTGAACTATCGGAGACTAACTAGTCCTCGACAGTTGTTTTTAATTAGTCCCCGACTGAATTAAAAATTGAACTATCAGAGACTACCTTAATCCCCAACGTCGTTTTTGGTTAGTCTCTGACTCAATCAAAATGAACTATCGGAGACTAATTGGGTCTAGTCTCTTATGAGTGAACTTATCAGAGATTAGGGCAATCTCCGATCGAGGGTAATCTGGTAGTTATCCCACCCACGATCGAAAAATGGTTCACTATCTTTAGAATTGCAAACGTTTCTAATACTTTAATAAAAGTAAAATCAAACACATCTGCAATCACAATTTCTCAAAACTTTGAAATTATTTTCTCTTTGCAAATTCTCTGCAATTTAACCCTTTTTCATAGTTTCTTCAAAGTTCACAGATCTCTTCCAATGGCCGCTAAAACAGTCTGTTTCCAGTTTGGAGATTTCGATTTCATAAAGATTAACCATTCAAGGGTGGCTAACAAGCATGAATTTGGAGCCCAGTATCACCCCTTCGTGGATTTTCTTCAAAACTCCACACTAACCTATGCCATTTATGAAGCTCCTGTCCAAGCCGCTGAAGTCATCATGACTATGTGGACCACTGCAACCATCCAGGATGAGAATACTGACTCTCCTGTGGTAAGTTTCAAGTATGATAACACTGTTTATAATATCAACCATACCGTTGTTAATAATGATTTACACTTACCTGTGTATGAAAACTTTGACTCCCCTGCCTCTGATGAAGAACTTCTTTATATGTGTAAAAACTTACATTATTCTGATGAAATTAGTTTTGTTGGGTTTATAACAAGACCCCATCTAAGGCAAGAGTGGTCATTGTTCTTTGATATAATAACTAAAGCATTTACTTCAAAATGCAGTGACTATGATGCTATCACTACACTCACACAACAAATTGCTTTTAGTGTGTTGTATGATAGACATCTAAACATTGGGCTTTTAATTCTGCAAAATCTTTTGATAAAACTGAAATCTGGTAATAAAAATAAAATTTATTATGCTAGGTTTTTGATGATGATTGCTTATTATCTAATCTCTAACCTTAATATTACTGGATTGCAAGTTGTACCAACTGTTTTGCAGAGTAAAAGAATTTTTATTGATGTGAAGCATAAATCTGCAAAGGTAAAGGTTCCCTTATTTTTCCCTCCTGTCATGAGATCTATTCTCATTGATAGGCTTCCAAATCTTTATTCTTTGCAATTCTTTGATGATATTGAAAGCCAAACCCCCATTAGTCCTCTAAACACTTCACAACAACAATCCATAGCCCCCTCCACAGTTTCCCAAAAGACTGTGGTTGTAAAAACGAAGACAGCCAAGAAGCTCCTAATAAAAAAGAAAAATAATTGAGGGAGTAAGTGAGGATGAGGCAGAACAAGAAGCTGAAGTACCACTTTAGAGAAAGAAGAGATTAATAACCCTTAGCCAAAAGCAATCCATTGCTTCCCAGCAAGCAATGGAGGTTATAAGGAAAAACAGTGAACTGTCACCATCCTCCCAAAAGGATGTTGACATTGAAGAAAGTTCCCAACGAGGAACACACTGTACAGAGTCTGCACAACCTCTTGCTCATCAACAAGAGTGTTTTCCCAGTGAGATGCCGAGAACTTGTAGAAGGGGGGTTGAATACAAGTTCTCTAAAAATTCTTCGATTACTTGTTCTTTAAGAAACTAAATTTTTCTTGCGGAATAAAAGAACAAGAACACAAATCTATTTATAAACAATTGCTTTATTGACTTCACAATTGAATACAAATCCTAACAATTACAATAATGTAATCGTCAGCTTCTTTTCTATTCTGTATAGGAAAAGATACAAAACTATGAAAAACCTATACAGCTTCGAAGTTACAATTCTCTGTAAAAACCTAATTACAACTTCTATGACAACTGAATTATATTTAACTCAGTTTCTATTCTGAATAAAATTCAGCTTCCTTATTCGAATCAAATACCATCTTTTCTTTTTGATTAGGTAAAGATATCTGGTGAGTTTTCTTACCAGCTACGTCTTAAATAATATCTTGAACTACGTGAAAGACATTCCTTTTTAATTCGAACTTTGTATCTATCAGAGATTAATTCACAATTAGTCTCTGATGCTTCTTTTAGTCTCCGACGGCTTTAGTCCCTGACGTATCTTTTAGTCTCTGGTACATTTAGTCCCTGATGACTCTTTTAGTCCCTGGTACATTTAGTCCCTAATGACTTTTAGTCCTTGATGACGTCAGCTTGTGTAGTCTTTGATAGTGTTATTTAGTCTCTGACACGTTAAGGCTTAGTCTCCGATGACGTCAGCTTAGTCTCTGATTCCTTTTTCTTTAATCTCTGATGACGTAAGCTTTTAGTCTCCGATAGAAAAACTAGTCTCTGATAGTTAAAACATTTTAGTGTCTGACTAGTTCTTCTAGTCTCCGATAAGCCTTTTTGCAAACTCTAACAGATCAAATACAGAACTTGACTTCTTGAAGCTTCGATACTCCATTCCAGCAGTTAATTACAAATAAAAAATAATCATATCTCTTTACAAAGAATAAATGAATTACAAACAAAGAGATAACAACTACTGGCTACAAAATTTCAGTGTTACTAATTAACACTTTCTATACATTTGTATTCTAAGTAATCTAAAGACAATCATCATCAAATGTTCTAAAACCTAACAATCTCCCCCTAATTATGAATATCAGATTGATAAGCATAATTTCAAGGTTGATGATGATGTCAAAACTCAATATTACAATTACTTAGAAAAAGAATAAAGAATTACTAACTACAAATGTATTCTGAACTAAGATCTTTGATCTTTTGTTCAGCTTCCACCAAGACTCAGGTTTAAATCCTATAAGTCTGGCTTCAAAAAGAAATAAAATTACAACTTTCACAGCAAACAACATACCTTTAGTTCAACAACTCTTTTCTTTTCCTTCTATTCTCCCTGAGTTGTTCTAACCTTTCCATCAGCAACTTTTTGAGAACAACTTCTGTTGTTTCTTCTGCATCTCTAAGAATTTTAATAAATCCTTCTATATGATTTTCACTCACCCGGTTGATATCTCTGTTATAGTCAAAGAAAACTTTCTCACCATGGAAAGTCTCATACCATAATCCAAGAGGTACTAGTTTAGGAAGATCGGTTGGCTCTTTGTCCACACTCTTTATCTCCTTTATAGCCTTCTTGATCTGACTTCGAAATTCCATGTTGAGCTTTGTAGTAAAAAGTACAGTAGACAATAACCATTCCAAGTCTTCTTTTGATTGCTTCTCCAAGTCTGGCTTAGCATACTTCACAGAGTCTCCATCTCTAAAAAAGATATGCAGTAGATCCTTGCCATTTTCACCCTTGACCAGATTTATATTTCTTGTATTCTTCTTTAGGGCTTTGATCACTTCACTTGTACTAGCCATATCAACTTTATAAGGCTTCCTTGATGGAACTGTTTGTGGTTTTGTTATTCCACTTACAGCCACCAAGGCAGTCTCAGTTGACCTTGGAGATTCTTGCACTGTAGATTTTGAAGTCTTTTTCCTGGTCATAGCTACCTTCTTTGTACTAGTCATCCTTGTTGAGTGTTTTTTCTTCTTAGACTCCTCCTCCTTCCTCTCTTGTTCTGCAGCCATATCTTCCTCTTGCTGAAGTTTTTGAGCAAGCATTGCATCAGCATCTATTAATCTTGGATCTCGAGGATTAACTAATTCAACTTTCCCTCCCAGCTCAAGTTTAATAGGAGTGGGAAAATGAGCAGTCTTCATAGCATCCCCCATTAGCTTAGGCTGTCCTAGTTGAGTACGAGAATTTTTCTTTGTATCTTCAACCATGACACCTTTGCCTTTATCTTTTGATGAGCTTGGGGCTTCTGCAGTCGGTTTGGAAGAAATAAGAATTGTTGCTGCTGGTGGTGTTGTTGTTGTTGATGTTGTTGTTGTTGTTTGTGCAAGATCAACATGCTTCTTCAAAATTTGTTCTTTATAGGCTTGCAGTGCAACATTTTCTTTCAATGTTTTCTCTTTTAATGCTTGCAACTCCATCTGCATCTGCAAGGAAGCATTTGAATCTGGAAAAGTAGATTTGGATTGTACAGGTTGTTTGAAATGACTACTCTCCCCCTTTTTGACATCAGCATCTTGGGGTTTGGAGGAGGTAGCCAATTGTGGTAGTGCCTGCAGCAAAAGTTGTTCCATTTGATCTTGCTTCTAGAGAAGGAGACTGACATTGGATTCTAGGTCTTGAAGTCTACTGTCAGTCTTGGACTTGTCTTTGATAAGAGTATCAATGGCAGTGATTTTCCTCCTTGGCAAGTGTCCTTCATAACTCCGTCGAATCTTATCTGTCTCAATCTCCATCTGCTGCTTGATTTCCTTGACTGCTGCATTAATTCCAATAACCAAAAAGTGGTGAAACTTGGTATGTTTCTTGTCCACTTTAGTTATCTCTTCTAGTATGTCTTTGGAAGATGGTGCAGCTGCTATTGACCCAATGTTGGTCACATAATCCTGCCTTAGTTGAGCAGCTGCATCCTCCAGAGAATTGATGAACTGTACATCGAGCCACTCGTCCACATTCTCGGCTTTAGTTTCTTCAGGAACAGGTTCATTTACCATGGATGTCATTAATGCAGATATGTGATCTTGAGATTGTTGAAGGCCATAAAGGATCTCGAAATCTGCATTTGACATGTCAGAAATAACTTGTAATGTGGCATCTCCTGTCCTGGAGCTTCCCCCAATTTCCTCTGTTAGAGTTGATTGTTGAGCAGAGGAAGTTTGGGCTGCTTGTGTGGTGGATGTCTCAACAGGTTTTAAAAAAACACCATCTCAGAATTTCTCTCTTTTATTTTCTTCAAGGATCTCATCCTTGCTCACACCCTCTTCTTTTGCCTGGGGTTGGGCACCCAGCTTCTCATGCTCTCCTTTTTCCAAGCTTTCTAAAGCTTGACTCTCTTTTATGTGTATGTGCTCTCCTTTTTCCAGGTCAGGAGCCTGACTCTCACTATTTATTCTCACAACCTCATTCATTTTGATGGTGTAACTCTTTCGTACAGAAGTGGGGGTTTGAAAAGTGCTTGTGACAGCATGGATAGGAGGTTCCCTTTGTGTATCTTGGGCTAGGGAGCTATCCGTGAAAATTGTATGAGAACTTATCTCGAGTATTGGCTCCTTTTGGGAAAAATCAAGAGAATCAGTTATATGTACATTAAGAGAATCAAGAATGGGAGAAAAAGGAGAAGAATGTACAGTGGGGAGTGTTGACTGTTCCTCAGAGATTAAAAATTGAGGAACATCAATAGATTACTCTGTGTGTGCACTCCTTGTGTCACTCTTTTGTTTTATTAACTCTCTTATTGGTTCCTCTTGGTTGTGACCAAGAGTTTGTGTTGACTCTATACAGTATGTTCCTGGTTAGGAACTTTCTTCAATGTCAACATCCTTTTGGGAGGATGGTGACAGTTCACTGTTTGTCCTTATAGCCTCCAATGCTTTTTGAGAAACACTGGATTGGGCTTGGCTAAGGGTTATAACTCTCTTTTTCCTCTGAAGTGGAACTTCAGCTTCTGGTTCTCCCTCGTCCTCACTTGCTCCCTCAATTATTTTTCTCTTAATTGGGAGTTTTGTGATTGTCTTGGTTTTTACAACCACTATCTTTTGGGAGACTGTGGAGGGGGCTATTGATTGTTGTGGTGAAGTTGTTGGAGGATTCACAGGGTTTTGGCTTTCATCATCCTCAAAGAATTGCAAAGAGTAAAGATTGGGAAGCCTATCAATAAGAGTAGATCTCATGATAGGAGGGAAAAATAAAGGAACAGTTACCTTTGCAGAGTTCTTCACATCTTTGAATATTCTTTTACTCTGCAAAACAGTTGGTACAACTTGGATTCTAGTAATATTTAGGTTAGGGATTAGATAATAAACAATCATCATCAAAAACCTAGCATAATAAATTTTAGTTTTACTGGTTTTAAGTTTTGGCAACAAGTTTTGCAGAATTAAAAGCCCAATGTTTAGATGTCTACCATACAACACACTAAAAACAATTTGTGTTGTGAGTGTGGTGATAGCATCATATCCACTGCATTTTGTTGTAAAAGCTTTAGTGATTATGTCAAAGAATAGTGACCACTCTTGCCTTAGATGGGGTCGTGTAATAGACCCAACAGACCCAATTTCAGCAGAATAATTTAAGTTTTTCAACATAGAAAGAATTTCTTCATCAGAGGCAGGGGAGTCAAAGTTTTCATAAACTGGTAAATGTAAAGCATTATTTACAACGGTATGATCTATAGTATACGTAGTGTTTGCATACCTGAAACTTACCATAGGTGAGTCAGTTTTTGCACCTTGTATGGTAGTAGTGGACCAAATAGCCGTGATGACCTCAGCGGCTTGGACAGGAGCTTTATAAATGGCGTAAGTTAGTGTAGAGTTTTGAAGAAAATCCACGAAGGGGTGATACTGGGCTTCAAAGACATTCTTATTAGCCATCCCTGCATGGTTGGTCTTTATGAAATCAAAGTCTCCAAACTTGAAAGCAACTGTTTTAGCGGCCATTGCAAGAGATCTGTGAACTTTGAAGAAAACTTGAAAAAGGGTTAAATTGCAGAGTATTTGCAGGGAGAGATTAATTTCAGAGCTTGAGTGTTTGAAATTGCAAAGATGTTTGAGTTTTGTTTTATCAAATTGTTTGTAACGTTTGCAATTCTTAAGGATAGTGAACCATTTTTGATCGTGGGAGAGATAACTACCATATTACCCTCGATCGGAGATTGCCCTAATCTCTGGTAAGTTCACTTGTAAGAGACTAGAAGAAGATTAGTCTCTGATAGTGTTGACTATCGGGGACTAAGGTAGTCTCTGATAGTTTTAACTATCGGGGACTAAGGTAGTCTCTAATAGTATTAACTATCGGGGACTAAGGTAGTCTCTGAAAGTATTAACTATCGGGGACTAGTTAGTCTCGGATAGTATTAACTATCGGGGACTAAGGTAGTCTCTGATAGTATTAACTATCGGGGACTAGTTAGTCTCTGATAGTATTAACTATCAGGTACTAAGGTAGTCTCTGATAGTATTAACTATCGGGGACTAGTTAGTCTCTGATAGTTCCAATTTTTTAATTTAGTCGGGGACTAATTAAAAACAACTATCAGGGACTAAAATAGTCTCTTACACACTCTAGCTCATTTTATTTAATATTCAACTATTTGATTATTCATTTTATCAAATTTTTCCAGAATGAAAATTCTAGCTCCTAAAATTCTGCTTTAATAAAATAAGACAGTTTCTATCCAGAAAATTAATTCTAGCTTCACAAATTCTGTTTAATTAAAAACAGCTGCAATCCAGAAAATAAATTCTAGCTGCATACCACTAAACAACTTGTTTTCAAAAATTAATCAATTTTTAGAGGCATAATTCAACATTCCTAATTCAGAAACTAATCTAGAAAAGGTAGATTCATCTAAAGGTTTTGTGAATATGTCTGCAAGTTGTCTATCAGTTGTTACCCAGTGTAAGTCGATATTACCTTCACTTACATGTTCTCTTATGAAGTGATATCTAATATCTATGTGTTTTGTTCTTGAATGTTGCACTGGATTTTCTGTTATTGCTATGGCACTAGTATTATCACAATAAATGGGAATTTTGGATAATGACATACCATAGTGTAGGAGTTGATTCTTGATCCATAGGATTTGAGCACAACAACTCCCAGCTGCGATGTATTCAGCTTCTTCTGTTGAAGTAGAAACTGAATTTTGTTTCTTGCTGAACCAAGAAACAAGTCTGCCTCCAAGAAGTTGTCAGCTTCCACTTGTGCTTTTCCTGTCAAGTTTACACCCTGCATAATCAGCATCTGAATAACCAATTAGTTTAAAATCAGATTCTTTGGGATACCATAATCCAAGGTTTGGGGTACCCTTTAGATATCTGAGTATTCTTTTTACAGCAATCAAATGTGACTCTCTAGGGTCAGCTTGAAATCTAGCACACATGCATGTAGCAAACATTATATCAGGTCTACTTGCAGTTAGATATAAAAGAGAGCCTATCATTCCTCTATAACTAGTGATATCAACTTTCTTTCCTTTTAAATCTTTATCTAGTTTAGTGGAAGTAAGCATGGGTGTTTTTGCAGGTGCACAATCAACCAAATCATATTTTCTTAGTAAGTCTTTGATGTATTTTGACTAATAGATAAATATTCCATCAGGTGATTGTTTAATCTGCAATCCTAAAAAGAATGTTAATTCTCCCATCATACTCATTTCATATCTGGACTGCATAAGTTTTGAGAATTTTTTACAAAGATTTTCATTTGTAGACCCAAATATAATATCATCTACATATATCTGCACCAATATAATATCAGAGCCTTGCTTTCTATAAAATAATGTTTTATCTATGATACCTCTAACAAATTTGTTTTCAATTAAAAATTAAGATAGAGTATCATACCAGGCTCTTGGTGCTTGTTTTAAACCATAAAGTGCTTTGTCTAACCTATAGACATGATTTGCAAATTTGGAGTCTACAAAACCTAGGGGTTGGCAAACATAGACTTCCTCTTCCAATTTTCCATTTAAGAAAGCACTTTTGACATTCATCTGGTACACCTTGAAGTCCTTGTAGGTTGCATATGCCAAAAAGATTCGTATTGCTTCAAGTCTTGCTACTGGTGCAAAAGTTTCATCATAGTCTATTCCTTCTTCTTGAGAATATCCTGTTTTCCCAGTGAGATGGCCTAGAACTTGTAGAAGGGGGGTTGAATACAAGTTCTTACAACTTTTTCAATTTCTTGTTCTTTAAGAAATTAAACTTTTCTGCGGAATATAAAGAACAAGATCAAAACTTTATAAACAATTGCTTTTATTGATTTAACAATTGATTACAAGTTTTCTAACAATCAAAACAAGCTTTTGATCGTCAGCTTCTATTCTGTATATTTAGAAATAATACAACCCTTTCAATTCTCTATGCTATACAGACTCACTCTTTCGAATTACAATTCTGTAATTTATAATTACAGCTTCTAAAACTAAGTTTACAAAAACCTAGCTTCCTAATTCAAATCAAATACAATCTTTCCAATTGAAAGATTTCTAACAAGTTTCCTTGTCAGCTACGTCTTCAATAAAGTCTACGTGTTCATGGAAGACTTTCCTTCTTTGATTTGAACTCTAACTCCATCAGTGATTAAGTCCTCGACTAATCTCCGATAGCTTCTTTAATTAGCCCCTGATCACTTCGAGTAATCTCCGATGCTTTAATAAATTAATCTCTGATCACCTCGAGTAATCTCCGATGCTTTGGCTTTAGTCTCTGGTGACGTCAGCTTTTAATCTCCGAAGTATTGTGCTATTCTCTGATGACATCAGCTTTAATCTCTGACTCTTTAATTACAATCTCCGATGACGTAAGCTTTAATCTCCGATGACCAATCCCTCAATCTCCGATGAACAAATCTTTAATCTCCGATGAAGGATTTCTTCAATCTCCGATGGGCAAAGTCCAATCTCTGATGAACAAAATTTTAATCTCTGATAGACTTTTCCCTTAATCTCCGACAAGCCAAATTTAATCTCCGAAAGACTAATTAACTTAAAACAACTTGTTGAACAGACTCAACAAGTATTCCAGCAGTACATACAAGTAAAATGAATCTATCTCTTTATTAAAATGACTAAATTACAACCAAGAGATACTACTGCTAGCTACAAAACTGAAGTGTTACAAACCAACACTTTTCTATACATTTGTATTCCTAAGTATTCTAAAGACAATCATCATCAAATGTTAATAAAACCTAACAATCTCCCCCTAATTATGAATATCAGAATGATAAGCATAATTTCAAGGTTGATGATGATGTCAAAACTCAACTATCAAAATTTACTTAGAAAAAGAATAAAGAATAATAAAATTACAAATGTACCTGAATTCAAGATCTTTGATCTATCATTCAGCTTCTCTCCCTGGATAATTTACCCAGCTTCTCTGAGTATTACACTCAGCTACTCCAAGAATAAATCCTGGCTACCTGAATATTTTATTCAGCTTCTCCAAGTCTATGACTGGCTTCAATTCTCCAAGATTTAAATAACCCTGGCTACCCAAGACTTTGTCTCGGCTTCAGTAAATTTGTACAACAATCAATATTTCTTTCTTCTTCTATTTTCCCTTATTCGTTCTAGCCTTTCCATCAGCAGCTTTTTGAGAACAACTTCAGTTGCTTCTTCTGCATCTTTAAGAAGTTTGATAAAACCTTCTAGATGATTTTCACTTACTTGATTGATGTCTCTGTTGTAGTCAAAGAAAACTTTCTCCCCATGGAAAGTCTCATACCATAATCCGAGAGGTACAGGTTTAGAAAGATCAGTTTGAACTTGGTTCACACTTTTTATCTCCTTTATTACCTTCTTGATCTGGTTTCGAAATTCCATGTTGAGCTTTGTAGTGACAAGTATTGTAGACAGCAGCCATTCCAAATCCTCTTTTGATTGCCCCTTCAAGTCTGGCTTAGCATACTTCACAGAATCTCCATCTTTGAAGAAGATCTGAAGTAAATCTTTGTCATTTGCACCCTTGATCAGATTAATATTCCTTGTATTTCTTTTCAAGGCTTTGATCATTTCACTCGTACTGGCCATATCAACTGTGTAAGGCTTCCTTGATGGAGCTGTTTGTGGCTTTGTTGGTCCACTTACAGACACCAAGGCAGTCTCAGTTGACCTTGGAGGTTCTTCATTTGTAGTCTCTTTCCTTGAAGGCTTTTTCTTGGCTACTACCACTTTCCTTGCACTTGTTTTCTTTGTTGAGTATTTCTTCTTTTTAGATTCCTCCTCCTTCCTCTCTTGTTCTGCAGCCATATCCTCCTCTTGCTGAAGTTTTTGAGCAAGCATAGCATCAGCATCTATCAATTTCTGCTCTTGAGGATAGACCAACTCCACTTTCCCATCCACTATTAGTTCAATTGGAGTGGGAAAATGAGCTGTCTTCATGGCATCCCCCAGTAGCTTGGGTTGTCCTGATTGAGTGGAGATTTGCTTCTTTGGATGTTCAACCAAGACTCCCTTACCTTTGTCTTTTGAAGTAGTTGGGGCTGCTGCAGATGGTTTTGAAGAAGTTGGGGCTGCTGAAGAAGTTGGGGCTGCTGTAGATGGTTTGGAAGAAGTAATTGTTGCTGCTGCTGTTGGTAATGTTTTAACCCTGGTCTCAAGTTTGTCCAAGGTTGCCTTGAGTTCATCAAGACTTGCATATGACTTCATTTCTGGATCACTCTCCCCCTTTTTGACATCAACATCCTTAGAGGGGGCAGAGAGAGGGAGTTGAGTAGCAATTTGTTTCAGAAGGGAATGCATTTGATCAAATTTAACTTCAAGGTTACTCAGTCTGCTGTCAGTTTTAGCTTTGTCTTTGATCATAGCCTGAATATTCATGACAGTCTGCCTTGAAAAATGTCCTTCATAATGCCTTTTAATAGAATCTGTCTGTAAAGACATCTGCTTCCTCATCTCCTCCAGTTCAGTCTTCATGCCAGTTGCCAAGTAGTGAAAAAATTTAGCATTTAGGTGCACTGACTTGGTTACTTCTTCTGCAACATCCTGAAAGGATTTGGCAGCTGCAAGAGACCCTATATTGGTCACGTATTCCTGCCTGTACAAGGCAGCTGCTTCCTCCAGTGTGTTGTTAAAATCTGAATCCAGCCAGGCATCCACATTCTCTGGCTCTGGAGTCTCCTCTGCAGCAGTAGATTCAAATGCA
>CM025787.1:15386915-15501988 GCA_014636745.2 Centella asiatica | reverse complement strand
TCTCTGATACTTTGGCTTTAGTCTTTGGTGATGTCAGCTTTTAATCTTCGAGGTATTGTTTTAATCTCTGATGACTAATATATTAGTCTCTGATGAGATAGATGTTACTCTCTGATGAAGGATTTTCTTAGTCTCCGATAAAGAAAATGTTGTTAGTCTCTGATGAAGGAAGTTTAAATTAGTCTCTGGTAAGTTAACGTTAGTCTGTGATGACGTCATCCTTAGTCTCCGACAGGCTATGTTTAGTCTCTGATGACGTCATCCTTAGTCTCCGATAGGCTAAGTTTAAATCTCTGATGACGTCATCCGTAGTCTCAGATGGGCAAAATATGTTAGTCTCTGATGGCAAAGGATATCAGTCTCTAACGAGTTTGATAGTGAGAAAATTATTCCCCGATGCACAGACTGTCATCAAGACTATAAAACATTATTTTCTGAAAATTATTTTATGATGTTATTATTTAAGACAGTAAAAGTCTAAGGACATCACATACACATTTTCTTTCATAAATTCTTATTAAGGTATTAAAATATTACTTGCATAATTTACAGAATCTTTCACTCACCAGTAAGTTGAATTTGAATCTTTGTTGCAAAGGACCGAGGCAAGTATATTCTCACTCTTATGCTTATTTAAGTTAAGCGCATGATCAATTGATTCAACATGCGTACAAAATTATGACTTTTATATTTAAATTTCCTTGTGAAACAGAATGTTATGCTTTAATTTCCGCTAGCATGATATGAATGGAAGTGCATGGATATAAAGAAGTTTTGCTCTATCAGTTATTTTTCAATATTATATCTGTGCAATAGATGAGAATGATATGTCCCTTAAATGGGTTATGCCACATGGATGGCTAGAGGAAAGGAAAGGTGCTGATTTGTTCTTCACCTGACCTAGAGGAATTTTATGTGACTGTGTACGTTCACACAAGGAGGGATCATGCAGACACGGTTAGGCCAACTGTATATCGTATGGTTAGCAGATCCAACGGGTTTAGCCCCCGATGGATATTTTTACTTCAAGGAAGTTATGCTTTGTTTTAAAAAGGATTACACAATTGTTTATCATCAGTAATTGAATCCCTTGAAACATTCCAGATTTGCTTTCCCAAATTGTTTATATACTTGCTGGGCGTATATCGCTCATTTTTGTTGAATTTTAATGTCTTGCAGGGCAGAATATAAAGGTTGAGCCCTCTGACAAGGGGAAGGCAAAGATGATCGGTTACTGAGTTTGGCTAACCCTTTGTAGTGCCGATAAGGAAGGAAGGAGGGAAGATGTTTGAAGAGTGTTTTGTATTAAAATATAGAGATAGAATAACTTCCGCTGAGAATGTAATATTTTGGGTTGTAATAACTCTTTAATATTGCCTTTTTTTCCATTATTTATACTATGAATGGATGTGTGGTTATCTTTTCCTTCTTTTGACGAAGCCCTGATCCAGTGAGGGATTTTAGGGTCATCACAGAGACTATCAGAATTGTATTAGAGAAGTCAACAAGTCAGAGACTATGTTTAGTCTATCAGAGACTAAATAAATTGTTCATCAGAGACTACAGCTTAAAACATCGGAGACTAATCTTGAGTCATCAGAGACTAAGCGTAAGGCATCGGAGACTAAGATTAAGTCATCGAAGACTAAAAGCTTAAGTTGTCGGAGACTAAACATTTGATCAGAGACTAAAGTTGAAGCCATCAGAGACTAGAATAAAATTACTCTTTGATACAAGACAAACTTCTAATTGGATTAGAAGTCATCTTTGATATGGACATTTGAAGAGTTATTAAAGTCGAAGCTGGTTAGGAAACAAGAAGAATGAGAACAAGCAAAGAGAGAACCTATTCGTTTTGTACATAGAAATATAAATTGAATAGGATTAGAAGCTGAATTATGATTCAGATTTGGAAGCTGTAATTAAATTTACAAAATTGTATTAGGAGTTGTATGTTTGTAAAGATTTATAAATAGCGTACAGAATTTTGAAGTTGACAATCAGTTTGTGATTGTTAGAATTTGTAATCAATTGTTCATCAATAAAAGCAATTGTTTATAAATTTGTTCTTATTTTTGTTCTTTAATTTCCGCAAGTAAATATACTTTGAAGAACAGAAATTCGAAAAGATTTCAAGAACTTGTGTTCAACCCCCCTTCTACAAGTTCTAGGCTGTTTCACTGGGACAACAGGCTATTTAAGTGGTAGTATTCAACTCATATTCTATTAGAGACGTGGTCTCTTGCTTTAGTCAACTTGTCAAGTCTCAGGTCAGTACCTACATTATTTTAATATGTTTAGAAAGTGACTGAAAGGCAGTACATTAGAGTTAAAAAAGGCACTGAAAAGTAGTATTGAAGTAAAGGGATGTTGAAGTCTGAATTGAAGTGGTTGAAGTAATAAAGACAGTACTGGAACTACGCCTCTATTAGAGGCATGGTCTCTTATACAATCTTATTACCCTGATATTTATTTGTCCCACAAAATGGTTTGTAGAAGGGAAGTTTGAATACAAACCACAAACTTCTTTCAAACTTTGTGAGTTTAGCGAATATACTGTATTAAAAGTTGTGGAATTGAAAGAATACAATATATCACAAGTGTTTCTAAACTTTTATAAATCAATGAAAGATTACAAAAGCTCACTGGTGTGAATGACCAGCTTCCAACAACTCTATTGAAAATAATAGCTGCACTCTAGAATATGAATCCTAGCTTCTCTCAAGTTATGAAAACTTGCTTCTCTTTCTCTGTAGGTATATTACAGATACGATATGATCTGAGATAAGATATATTCTTGTTGTTACCTCGATGTATATTATCTCAGCTGCTCCAGGTCTTTATTTATAAACATAGCTTCCTTGTTCTCCAACTTTCTTCAATGAGTTGCCTCCAAAAAAAAATATCTCTGATATTCTTTGGTAATTGTAGCTTTATCACAAGGTCCCCAAGCTGGAACCCCGGGTTCCGCCAGGAAACACCAAACAACAACTCAAAAGCTACAGATACATCATAGCCAAGCATTTACATTAATCATACGAGAAATACATTCTCAAAATCATCATGATAACATGTTAAGGTTCACATCTTCTTACAAAACCTCATAGCTTGAAAGTAAACAAGTTGCAGCAGAAACTAACTTTAGATGGCCAATCTGGCCTTACAGCCTAAACACTTCTATGATGGCTTTCCGTTAGATTCTTCCTCTAAAAGTCATCCATAGGAGAGAAATCAAGAAACTCTCACTATGCCATTTTCTCTTTTCCTTTATTAGGCGACTCAGCCTTCATGGCAAAACCTATAAAACATTTGATAACATTCCACATGAGCGTTTACGCTCAGCAAGCATATAATCATAAGCAAGAAGAACAAATAATTCAAAAGCTTTAATATTCATTGAGGTTAGGCGGAGCAATGCCAACACCTCCTGATAAATCAATAAACATGTATCATTCAGGGCTCCCGAGTGATATCAAGGGATAACCCTCTTTAAAAATAAATCTTGATTCGCCCTCTTTTCATTAGATAATGCATCACCTGACCAGACTGATCATTATCTGACTTCCTTTAACAATCAAATTTCATCCCAGCTGGTCAGCCTGGTCGTTTGATTCCATCCTGTGACATACGTAGTCACTTGCAGAAACCAATTAATCTGTGTGGGTCAGATTACCGATGCCACGGTCTTTCATTCCCTATCATCATTGGCCAGAATACCAGGCGAAACCATTCAACAGCCCCTTAACTTCCCATATGGATATATCTTTCTGAAAACATTTTCTCATTTTGAATAGCTTTGGCGTGCTAACAATTAAAAGCAGCGACTGCCAACAATATTGGCGTGCTCAACAAAGAAAAGTAGTGACGGCCAATAGCGTAACTATACATCCATACGGGAGTTACTCAGGTGTGCATACAAGTTCATGACTTGCAACACCCTTACATCATTTTCATCATCTTTTGGTGTGCCAAGGATTTTAAATAACTGGCAAACACCCAATAACACATAGCTCAATAACCAACAACTTTTCACGTACATCGAATCAATGATTGTACATTACTTAATCATCAAAGAGATCATCATCTTGCATAGGCATTAACATCAATCATTTACGTAAATCGAAATAATGGCTCTACATAATCAGTAAGAAAGAAAGTGGAATGAGTATATACTTGCCTTGGTCCTTAGCTAAATTCACTATATTGATTGCAAAAAGGATTCTGTAAAACATCATTGTTGGTATAACATGAGAAATCCACATCTTGAAAGATAAATATGGGAGTATACAAAATAGGGGATGATCATCAGGGACTGAATTAACCATCAGGGGATTAATCATTCGTCAAGGAAATAGTCAAACATCAGTGGGTACTTCTTTGTCAAAGCCTAACAAATATCTCATCAGAGACTGATGATGTCATCTTAACCCATCGGAGACTAAGGATGACATCATCAGAGACTATTTAACTCATAAGAGACTGATGACATCATCTAAACCCAAAAGAGACTAATGATGACGTCATCATCGGAGACTAATTAACCCATAAGAGACTGATGACGTCATCTTAACCCAAAAGAGACTAATGCTGACGTCATCATCGGAGACTAATTAACCCATAAGAGACAGATGACGTCATCTTAACCCATAAGAGACTAATGCTGACGTCATCATCGGAGACTAATTAACCCATAAGAGACTGATGACATCATCTTCACCCATAAGAGACTAATGCTGACGTCATCATCGGAGACTAATTAACCCATAGGAGACTGATGACGTCATCATAACCCATAAGAGACTAATGCTGACGTCATCATCGGAGACTAATTAACCCATGAGAGACTGATGATGTCATCTTAACCCATTAGAGACTAGTGCTGACGTCATCATCGGAGACTAATTAACTCATAAGAGACTGATGATGTCATCTTGACCCATAAGAGACTAATGTTGACGTCATCATCGGAGACTAATTAACCCATAAGACTCTGATCATAGAACTTGTCTCTGTTAAAAGGAAGTCTTTCAAGAACAGGAATGATGCCTAGAAATGAACAAACTCAAACCTAGGATGTAATAAAATCCTACCTGTTGTGTGTAAACTTCTTTTTTTATAAACACAAAACAACGTACTCTTTTTAAAAGCTTTATTCTTTCCTAAAGACTTAACACACACAACTACTACTCTCGGATGCCAAGCAAAAAAAAATAAAAAAAAAAAACAGAGGAGAACTTAATATTCTTACCTCTTGACTTTGATGAAATAGATTCAAAGCTTGTCTGGAAGAAATCGTCCAAAAGAAAGAACTTGAAATTGTATGAAGATGGTAGGCTTAAAGAAGAAATTTGGAAGAGAAATTTTTAGAAAAGATATTAAAATTTTACCTCAAAATGAGGTATTTATAGCAGGCTAAAATTTAGTTTTGAGATAAAATCATTGGTTAATAAAACGGCTACTCATCATGATTTTTAACAGATGATACATGAAATAAGCAGCTGTTGTCATTCATGCACATACGCTTAATCCACTAATGACACACAAGCAGCTTACTAATCTAACTATTATACGTACACATGATGTAGTCATTCTTACGTAAGCTATTAAGTTTTTCATGGGACTTACCAATCTGGACGCGTGGCTTCTTCAAGCTATTTACGAATGCTACCAAACATATAAACATAATTTGTATGTCCTTGTAACCAACATCCAAACAAATTATTACCCAAAAATATTTAGACACTCAATAACATCATATATTAATTATACATATTAATAAGAAAATAAAATAAAATAAAATAAAATAAAATAAAAATGAGTGAATAAATTATTTATAGGTAAACAAATTTTCCAGGTCGTCACATTCTCCCCTCCTTACAATAACTTTCATCCTCAAAACTTTACTGGTAAAACAATTGAGGGTACTTTTGCACCATCATTTCTTCTAGTTCCCATGTTGCTTCTTCAACATTGTGGTTTCTCCATAAAACTTTTACAGATGCAATTTCTTTATTTCTTAAGACATTTACTTGACGATCCAAAATTTGTATTGGCATTTCTTCATAGTGCAAATTTGGTTGTAGCTCAATGGGCTGGTAGTGAATAATGCCAGAATGATTCCCTCTATAAGGTCGTAGCATTGAGACATGGAAAACAGCATGAACATGACCTAGAGCTGGGGGTAGTGCTAGTTGATAAGCCACTTTGCCAATGCGGCGATGTACTTCAAAAGGTCCAATAAAACGAGCACTTAACTTTCCTTTTTGTCCAAAACGCAAAATGCTTTTCCAAGGTGAGATCTTAAGCAATGCATATTCTCCTACTTCCAATGCTTGATCTTTTTGATGTTGGTTTGCGTATTGCTTTTGTCAATCTTGAGCTGCTTTTATTTTAGCTCAGATCATTCGGATTGCATTCTCAGTTTGTTGAACTACTTCGGGTCCCTCCAACTTCCTTTCTCCAACTTCATTCCAATACAATGGTGTTCTACACTTTCTTCCATACAAAGCTTCAAATGGAGCCATTCCTATGCTTGTATGATAACTATTATTATAAGCAAACTCGACGAGTGGTAGATGTTCATCACATCGTCCTCCAAAATCCAAAGAACATGCTCTCAGCATATCTTCTAAGGTTTGGATTGTTCTTTCGGATTGCCCGTCAGTTTGCGGGTGGAAAGCAGTACTCATGTCCAATCTTGTTCCTAAATACTATTGAAAGCTTCGCCATAACCTAGACGTAAAACGAGGATCACGATCAGATATAATTGAAACTGGCACTCCACGACGACTAAGGATTTCTTTTACATACAATCTGACTAATTGGTCCATTTTATAGGTATCTTTATTAGGTAAGAAATGTATATATTTAGTCAATCTGTCCACTACTACCTAGATTGTATTTAATCCCTTTTGAGTTACTGGTAATCCAATCACAAAATCCATCGTGACATATTCCCACTTCCATTCTGGGATATCCAAGGATTGCAAAAAACCACTAGGCTTTTGGTTTTCTACTTTAACTTGTTGACAGGTGAGACATGTGCTCACCCATCCAACTATTTCCTAAAAATTTTGTTTCAAATCTTGATACATCTTTGTTCCACCTGGATGTATTGAGAACTTAGAGTTGTGGGCTTCCTGTAGTAGACTTCTTTTTAATTCCAATTTTGTCGGAATCCAGATTCTATTTTCAAATCTCATTAATCCATCATCATGAATTCAACATTTTCCCTTCTCCTTTTCTAGTAACTTTTCCTTATCTTCTATATATTCTTCTTGAGCTTCTTTGATGATAGATAATAAACTTGGTTTTACACCAACCTCTTGCTCTATCTCTTCCTTTTGTTGAGTTGTGATAACATTTAATTGTAACCTTTCCAAATCCATCCTTACCTCTTCTTGAATTGTCATCATGTTTATCCTTTCACATCTACTTAGAGCATCAGCTACAACATTTGCTTTACCAGGGTGATAATTGATCGAACAATCATAGTCTTTAATGAGCTCCAACCACCGTCTTTGCCTCATGTTCAATTCCTTTTGAGTGAAAATGTACTTTAAACTCTTGTGGTCAGTGTAAATCTCACATTTCTCTCCATACAAATAATGCCTCCAAATCTTTAATGCGAAAATGATAGTAGCCAACTCTAAGTCATGTGCTGGGTATCGTTTTTCGCAATCCTTGAGTTGCCGAGATGCATAGGCAATAACTTTGCCATGTTTCACTAGCACAACACCTAATCCATTCATTGAGGCATCACTGTAGATCACAAATCCCCTTTGTTATCAGGTTAACTTAATACTGGGGCGGTGGTTAATCTTTTCTTTAATTCTTGAAAACTTTTCTTACAAGCTGGAGTCCAAGCATACTTTTCTGTTTTCTTTGTCAGATTCATTAATCGGACTGTTATCATAGAGAAATCTTGAACGAATCGACGATAGTATCCTGCTAACCCAAGAAAACTTCGCACTTCAGTAGGTGTCTTTGGTTGTGGCCAATTTATGATAGCTTCAACTTTTATGGGATCAACCAAAATTCCAAATTCATTGATCACATGTCCTAAGAATTTCACTTCTCTTAACCAAAATTCACACTTTGAAAATTTGGCATAAAGTTTTTCTTGTCTCAATGTCATTAGTGTTATTCTCAAATGTTCATCATGTTCTTTTCTTGTTTTAGAATAGATGAGAATGTCATCTATAAATACAATGATGAACTTATCCAAATTTGGTTTGAAAACTCGGTTCATCAAATCCATAAAAACAGCAGGGGCATTGGTGAGTCCAAAAGGCATTACCACAAATTCATAATGACCATAACGAGTTCTAAAAGCTGACTTAGGGACATCCTTAGCCTTGATCTTTAATTGATGATATCCTGATCTTAAGTTAATCTTTGAAAAGTACTTTGCTCCTTTAAGTTGGTCGAACAGATCATCAATCCTAGGTAGGGGATATCGGTTCTTCACTGTTACCTTGTTTAATTCCCGATAGTCAATACATAACCTTAATGATCCATCTTTCTTCTTTACAAATAAAACAGGTGCTCCCTAAGGTGAAACACTTGACCTAATAAATCCTTGGTCTAATAACCCTTGTAGCTGTATCATGAGTTCTTTTAATTCTAAAGGGGCCATCCTATAAGGAGCTTTGGAAATTGGAGCAGTTCCTGGCACTAGCTCAATTCCAAATTCAACTTGCCTATCTGGGGGTACACCTGGTAACTCCTCAAGAAACACATCACCAAATTCTTTCACTACGGGAATGTCTGAAGTTTTTAATCCTTCCATTCTTGTGTCATAAACATAAGCTAGAAATGCTTCACATCCCTTGCGTAACATTTTATTAGCTTGAATTACTGTAAGAAGATGGGAGGGTTTAGTAGACTTACATCCATGGAATAACACTTTACTATTTGAGGGTGTTCTTAGGGAAACCTTCTTTTTTCTGCAATCTATGTTAGCTTGGTATTGATGTAGCCAATCCATGCCTAGTACTAGATCAAACTCTCCCAATGGAAAAGGTATTAAATTTGCAGGAAAGTCATGCTTTCCTATTTTTATACTACAATTAGGTAGTATACTCTTGGCAATGTACACCTCTTGATTAGCTACAATAACTTCTAGAGGTGTTTCTAAACATTTAGGAGTAAAATTCATGTCCTTAAGAAGACGTTCAGATATGAAGGATCTAGTCGCACCAGAATTAAATAAAGCATGCACTTCAATTGAATTAACCAATATCGTACCTGAAACCACGTTTTCAGACAGTAGTGCATCATGCGCAGTCATATTGTAAGTTCTAGCTTGAGGTCGGCTAGCTACCATACTAGGTCCTGCCAATGGGGGTTTACCCTGACTCTTTTTCTGAGGGCATAAAGTGGAGATGTGGCCTTCCTGACCACAACTAAAGCATCTCCTTGTAGTTCCATATATACGACTAACGCCTTGTGGTTGATATTGTTGCGGAGGAAACCTCTGTTGGGAAATGATTGGTGCCTGACTTGGGCAACTGATGGCACTTCCTCTTGTTTTACCTTGTCCTACCCTTTGATTAAAATTGTTATTAAAATATCTCCCTTTCCTTTTTCCTTCCTTACATTTCTCCCAATTAAATTCCCGAAGTAGCTTGCCACTCTTCTCTGCTACCTTTGACCTTTGAACAACTTTAGCATAGTTGTTTAGACATAAAATAGCAATCTTATCATGCAACCATGGATTCAAACCATGCTCAAACCTTCTTGTCTTTCTTCTCCCAGTATCTACCAAGTGTGGGGCATATCTTTGTAGTTCATTAAACTTCTTTTCATATTCTTCCACAGTCATGTTCCCTTGTCTTAATTCTAGAAATTGCTTTTCCAGCTCATCTACAGCACTGGTTGGAAAATACTGGTTATAGAAAAATTCTTTAAACTGGGACCAGGTGAAGACTTGATCAACTTCAGGAATTGCTTGTTCATTCCTATTTGCCAATCTCCTAGTCATTTCTAATCGTTCGGTATTTTCCTACCAATAACAAGCTTCTTCTTTCAATAAATATGTAGCATATTCCGTCTTAAAACCATCAGTTACTCCAGCAATACGAAAAGCTTTTTCTATTTCCTTAATCCAAATTTGAGCGGCAGTGGGACCTCCATCACTATTAAAAGTAGGTGGACAACTATTGGTAAAATCTTTAAATGTTATCCTTCTAGGTTGTACTTATGGTGGAAGTACTTGGTTATTGTTACTTTGGGAGGCTTCCTTAATCATATTTACCAATAAAACAATAGGATTCTCGTGATTATTATTTTCTTGGTTGTTGTTCAGATTGGGGTTTTCTTGATCAGCTTGGTTGGTAGCTTGACGGGTTCGGGGTCTTCCTTTTAGGGCCATTTCCTATAAATTGAGAAAATAAACTCTTACTATTAAAAATTCTCTTTTTCTTCTTTAAAGAATAACATATATGAAATGACAAGGAAATTCTAAATTATGCCATCAAAATATATATATATATATTAACAAAAGTTACATTATAACAAATTTGTACAACAAAGCTTCCTTGCTACAAAATTCAACAAAACATAACAATACTGACTACTACCAGTGCCTAATACAGGGGTTGGGAATCCAGTTCACTCATTTTTCTACGTGCAAAATGACACGCTCCCTCAACCTTCTGTATAAGGTTATACATCAATTGATCGCGATCTGCCATAGAGGGCTGCACAAGCCTGAGATAATTACTAATTGAGATCACAACTTCTGTTAGAATTTAAGTGAGAACTAAGGACACATCCTGAAATGATACTCTCCAAAGATCCAATAGTCTACTAGTCCTTTGATGTGCCAACGACTGACGCATCATGGTGGTATTACGCATCGCCAACTCTGCTTGTGTCATACGGATTCTGCTTTGAAGGTAATAACATAATCCATTAGGGAATGACAAGGGTACTGGATTTTCTAGTGGTGGTACAACGGGTGCAACATTTGATAAAGTAACTGGGGTAGAGACAACATGTGGAGTAGCTGACACCGTAGGTAGTGTGTGCCTATCAGCAAGGGAATCTCTAATTTGAGAAGGACCTAAAGATGGAGAATCTATTTGATCATGGGGTGAGGAAGGACTCTTCATATGAACTGAGAAACTTGACCCCTCAAATGGATTGGTTGGGTTCTGTTTATTTCCTTCAGGATCTGCAGAGTTTTCATCATGTTTATCAGAACCTCGGGGTATTTCAAAACGAAAAACTTGAGTTGGTTTATTCACTCTTTTGCGAGGAGTCACTCACCAACATGCACCTGACCTCCCACGGTTGATATTTAAAGGATGGTGCCTACCAGGGGTAAGGTCCTTCTCTATGTTTTTAATTATAGGTGCCTTGCCCTTATCTACATGTCCTGAAGTAGGTGGGTTCATCTATAAAGAAAACATAACTTAAATTAATATAAACTTAGAATTTATAATAAAGATTTAACATACATACTAATATTGTAACAAGGTGTACAATATATATTCAAAGTAAATAATCCTTTCTCATAGCCTTATATTTTATTTAATCTAATAACCTACAAACAACTGAGAATCAGCCTAGACATCTATTTCCTATTCTTCGTACCATCATTTCCTTATCCTACTAAATCCCAAATTCTATTTTCCAGTAGAGAACATGTCTCACAACTGGTGCTTGGCTCTGATACCAACTGTGGCGGCCCCAAGGTCCCCAAGTTGGAACCCTGGGTTCCGCCAGGAAACACAAAACAACAACTCAAAAGCTACAGATACATCATAGCCAAGCATTTACATTAATCATACGAGAAATACATTCTCAAAATCAACATAATAACATTTTAAGGTTCACATCTTCTTACAAAACCTCATAGCTTGAAAGTAAACAAGTTGCAGCGGAAACTAACTTTAGATGGCCCATCTGGCCTTACAACCTAAACACTTCCATGATGGCTTTCCGCTAGATTCTTCCTCTAAAAGTCATCCATAGGAGAGAAATCAAGAAACTCTCACTATGCCATTTTCTATTTTCCTTTATTAGGCGACTCGGCCTTCATGGCAAAACCTATAAAACATTTGATAACATTCCACATGAGCGTTTACGCTCAGCAAGCATATAATCATAAGCAAGAAGAACAGATAATTCAAAAGCTTTAATATTCATTGAGGTTGGGCGGAGCAATGCCAACACCTCCTGATAAATCAATAAACATGTATCATTTAGGGTTCCCGAGTGATATCAAGGGGTAACCTTCTTTAAAAATAAATCTTGATTCGCCCTCTCTTCATCAGATAATGCATCACCTGACTAGACTGATTATTATCTGACTTCCTTTAACAATCAAATTTCATCCCAGCTCGTCAGCCTGGTCATTTAATTCCATCGTTTGACATACGTAGTCACTTGCAGAAACCAATTAATCTGCGTGGGTCTGATTACCGATGCCTCGGGCTTTCATTCCCTATCATCATTCGCCAGAATACCAGGCGAAAGCATTCAACAGCCCCTTACGGGAGTTACCATGCTAACAATTAAAAGCAGCGACTGCCAACAATATTGGCGTGCTCAACAAATAAAAGCAGTGACGACCAATAACATAACTATACATCCATACGGGAGTTACTCAGGTGTGCATACAAGTTCATGACTTGCAACACCCTTACATTATTTTCATCATCTTTTGGTGTGCCAGGGATTTTAAATAACTGGCAAATACCCAATAACACATAGCTTAATAACCAACAACTTTTCACGTACATCGAATCAATGATTGTACGTTACTTAATCATCAAAGAGATCATCATCTTGCATAGGCATTAACATCAATCATTTAGGTAAATTGAAATAATGACTCTACGTAATCAGTAAGAAAGAGAGTGGAATGAGTATACACTTGCCTTGGTCCTTAGCTAAATTCACTATACTGATTGCAAAAAGGATTCTGTAAAACATCATTGTTGGTATAATATGAGAAATCCACATCTTGAAAGATAAATATGGGAGTATGCAAAATAGGGGATGATCATCAGGGACTGAATTAACCATTAGGGAATTAATCATCCGTCAGGGAAATAGACAAACATCAGTGGGTACTTCTTCGTCAGAAACTAACAAATATCTCATCAGAGACTGATGATGTCATCTTAACCCATCGGAGACTAAGGATGACATCATCATAGGCTATTTAACTCATAAGAGACTGATGACGTCATCTTAACCCAAAAAAGACTAATGCTGACATCATCATCGGAGACTAATTAACCCATAAGAGACTGATGACGTCATCTTAACCCAAAAGAGACTAATGCTGACGTCATCATCGGAGACTAATTAACCCATAAGAGACTGATGACATCATCTTCACCCAAAAGAGACTAATGCTGACGTCATCATCGGAGACTAATTAACCCATAGGAGACTGATGACGTCATCTTAACCCATAAGAGACTAATGCTGACGTCATCATCGGAGACTAATTAACCCATGAGCGACTGATGACGTCATCCCATAAGAGACTAATGTTGACGTCATCATCGGAGACTAATTAACCCATAAGAGACTGATGACGTCATCTTAACCCATAAGAGACTAATGCTGACGTCATCATCAGAGACTAATTAACCCATAAGAGACTGATCGTAGAACTTGTCTCTATTAAAAGGAAGTCTTTCAAGAACAAGAATGATGTCCAGAAATGAACAAACTCAAACCTAAGATGCAATAAAATCTTACCTGTTGTGTGTAAACTTCTTTTTTTATAAACACAAAATGACGTACTCTTTTTAAAAGCTTTATTCTTTCCTAAAGACTTAACATACACAACTACTACTCTCGGATGCCATGCAAAAAAAAAAAAAAAAAAACAGAGGAGAACTTAAGATTCTTACCTCTTGACTTTGATGGAATAGATTCAAAGCTTGTTTTGAAGATATCGTCCAAAAGAAAAAACTTGAAATTGTATGAAGATGGTAGGCTTAAAGAAGAAATTTGGAAGAGAAATTTTTAGAAAAGATATTAAAATTTTACCTCCAAATGAGGTATTTATAGCAGGCTAAAATTTAGTTTTGAGATAAAATTATTGGTTAATAAAATGGCTACTCATCATGATTCTTAACAGCTGATACATGAAATAAGTAGTTGTTGTCATTCATACACATACGCTTAATCTACTAATGACACACAAGCATCTTACTAATCTAACTATTATACGTACACATGATGTAGTCATTCTTACGTAAGCTATTAAGTTTTTCATGGGACTTACCAATCTGGATGCATGGCTTCTTCAAGCTATTTACGAATATTACCAAACATATAAACATAATTTGTATGTCCTTGTAACCAACATCCAAACAAATTATTACCCAAAAATATTTAGACACTCAAAGACATCATATATTACTTATACATATTAATAAGAAAATAAAATAAAATAAAAAATGAGTGAATAAATTATTTATAGATAAACAAAATTTTCAAGTCGTCACATGACCTTCCTTGCACGCCAACCTATTATGTAACATCTCTGGTGTATCAGCACACCAACTCCTTATTTTTCTCTTTGAGTTCCCATGATAAGTTATCTCTACAATGAATAACTTATCTCTATGAGTTTCTTGGTTTTTGATTGGACCAACTTCCATATTTTCCTCCTTCAAATTTCTATAAGTTATCTCTATAGTTTTCATTCCAGCAACAATATACGCATGCTAGTGTATAAATATGACTTTTCTCTATATCAGTGTTCACACTTGTAGTGTATAACTTATCTCTTTGAAGCTTCTTTGGTAGCCAATCTCTCCTTATTGGACCACCATCTATATTTTAATTACACCGTCTTTAAACTTGAGTTAGTGAATTTGTGAACTCAACCATGTGTCATCATATGTCATGTTTAGTCTCTGATTATTTTATCCCCTAATAGACAGTCTCTGTTTATCAGTGGATATTTATCCTCTGATGGACAGTCTCTGGTACCGAGAAGTCCATCCCCTGATGACGAGAAAACTATCCCCTGATGCTGAGACACTCATCCATTGACGCCGAGAATCTCATCCACTGATTTTGAGAAACTCATCCACTGATGCTGAGAAACTTGTCCCCTGATACCTAAATATTTATCCCCTCACGCCTGAGCACTTTGGTGCTTCACATTTTATCTACTGATGCCCGAGCACTTTGGCGTTAGTGTAAATTATCTGACGACTTTGACGATGAGTAATTTTGAGTTTGGCGATGTTGTTCATTTGCCCGATGACTTTGGCGATAGTCATTTTGAGTTTGGCGATGGTCAAATTTTCTCAAGTCTACTTTAATGCATTAGAGTGTCTTTGCTTTAGTCTCTGGTTGCTTCAACATTAGTCTCTAATGAACAAACACTTAGTCTCTGATGAATAAAAACTTAGTCTCTGATGACTAAAAACTTAGTCTTCAATGAACAAAAACTTAGTCTCCGATGACCAAAAACTTAGTCTCCGATGAACAAAAACTTAGTCTCTGATAACCAAAACTTAGTCTCTGATGACCAAAAACTTAGTTTCCGATAGGCTAATTTTGCTTGACCAACTTTGACTTTTGTTGAACTCTCCAAATGCATTCCTTGTAGTCTTTTATGGGCTCCTGCAGTCTCTAATGGTAGTATTTGATAGAACACTACTGCAGGTACTTGTACAATTAGAAAATCTAACAATTCTAAGATTATACATCATCATCAAATGCTATAATTTTTAACAATATTTTACCCTAATACGTTAAAAGGAAGTCAGTACCCACATTTTAATTCTTTTTGTTATTAACTACTATTTCTTCATCTTCCAGTCAGTACCTGCATTCTAACTCTCTTTGTTATTAACTACTATTTCTTCATCTTCTTCCTCTACCACCCTTTGTTTCAATCCGAATATTTCTTCATCTTCTTCCTTTGTTTCTCTTCTTCTTACACGACAACATTCTTAGCTTAAAATGGATAATATTCATCAACCGAGTCCTTATGATGCTAGTGTTCTAAATAATCAAAGCATTTATATATCAACACGAATATGGAATTATGAAGAGCCTCTGACCATTCGTTGTATTCAACAGACCAATGGTATGTATAATGAGTGGTGGCAATATCTCCAACCTGAGCAAGATAGATTGTAGGAGCGGATTGAATTTGACATATTTTCCAATCCAAGTATACTTCTGAGACACGATGCATCATTCGTATCAGCATTAATTGAGCGTTTGAGAAATGTGCCGAATATGTTTCACTTAAAATGTGGGGAGGTAACAATTACTTTGCAAGATATTTATTTCATCACAAAGTTACCTACTCTAGGAAGACCTCTCACATGTCCTCCTATGAAGTCCCCACAAAAGGAATTTGTACAACAATGGCAGAAGATGGGATATGAAGGTGAGTTCACTTTCAAAAAAGGAACCTATAATTGGCTATTTGATACATTCAGATATTGTCCAAAAAACCCTAACACCGTCACTATTTGGTTGTACACGAGGTCTTATATATTGTGATTGTGCGGTACCATTCTTTATCCACGAACTAGCAAAGATGTCGTGCATCCTAAATATATAACCTTTACTGAATCAATTGCTGAGTTAATAGATTATTCTTGGGGATCTGCCATTTTGGCATACTTATATAAAGGACTGTATAAATGTTCAACATGAGTATCTAATTTTTATGGATTTGAAACCGTATTACAGGTATTTGTTATAAATAATTTATATTTTATGACATTGTATTATATTCCTACATAATATTGCAATTATGTCTTATAATTCATTTTATTACTTCTACTGCGTGTATGGGCGTATAAGAAAATAAAGCTTGGTTGGCCTATGTCTTGGCTAGGTATAGAACATGTTTTGCCAAGGATCCTTGCATACGCATTCAATGAGGATCATTCATTCTTAGGACGAAGACCAAGGGAGTCTCCCCGTCACAATAGAATATTTTATCGGGGAGAACTTAATATTCAGGCATTTGATGTTGTATTAATACCTCTATATGGGTGGTGGGATGACCATATCAGTTTTCCCGCATGGAGTTCTAGACTGGTAGGGTCAGCCCATTTGCCATTGATTCACTTCGAGATAGTCGAGTATTAGTTGTCAGAACAGGTGGCTCGACAATTTGATGCTGATGACATCCACATTCCTTCTCTTTTTATTGATCACTTGAGGGAAGAAAAGGATGAGAATGAGAGATCGAAGAGAGTCAATACACCTGAACTAAGGGCCACTGAGATTGGATGTGGTGTGACGGCCCCAAAAATCCCTTACCGGACTCCGGGCACTGTCAAAAATTGACAAAAGAACAGTAACAACACCCAAGTATACATATCATTAAATAAGAGAAGTAAATTGTATTCTCTATTACATTCATCCAAAAATAATTCTAACAGCGAAAGCCCATGAGGGCCCACATAGGCCTTACAACCTAAACAATTCACAAGAGGGCAATGAGAAAGCGTTCACTATGCCATCGTTTCCTTGCCTTTAGCAGACGGCTCAGCCTTCTCGTCATAACCTGTAAAACATTATATAATAGCAACATGAGCGATTTACGCCCACAAGTATATAATCAAGTATTGGTGGCTTTGAAATGAGAAAAATTTTCTTGGCTTAAGTGTTTATGAGGATTGGACGAAAACAATGTCCACGCCTCTGAATAATCTTCAAAGAAAAATACATATATAGTTTCAAGGGTCCCCGAATGATAACGAGGGATTTGACCCTTTACTTGGAAGAAATCTTGAATCGTTCATCTACCCTCTCTTCATCAAATAGTGCATCACCTGGCTGGTTTGACCACTATCTGACTTCATCTCTTTATCAAACGACAAATCAGCCAACCAGCCTGATCATTTGACTTCTTCATAATGACATACGTAGTCGAAGTAGAAACATTAGTCTGCGAGGGTTTGGTTACCGATGCCTCAGTTTTCGTTCCCTATCATCCTTAGGCCTAGGGTGCCAGGCAGTCGCAACCCATTAGCCTTTAGTTACCCACACGAATATACTTTACAAGTATGAGGTAAGAAGAAATTGAATTATGTTATATCTGTATAGGATTTACCTTGGCGCGTTAACGGATTTGCATAACTAACATTCGCCCAAAAAAATGCTTGATTCTAGTACAACATTTTCACGTACATCGGATCAAAAGATCGTACGTTACTTAACTTTGAAGAGATTTAATCATGAGTTGACATAAAATATCTTGGATACATTACACATATCGAAAGAATGATCATGCATATTTATTGAAAAAAAGTATAGTGAGTATATACTTGCCTTGGTCCTTAGCTAAAAATATCAAACTCAAATCACTTGTGAGTGGAACACTCTGTAAAACATGCATATAACATGAGAAATCTATATGTTTGATAAAAATATGATAAAAGATGCACATGTGATGTCCATAAACTTTTAAACGTCTAAGTTGTCCTTCTGAACCTTTAAGGTTTAATAAATAATTAACAACATCATAAAATAATGTAAGAAAATAATATTTTATACTTTCAAGGCAAACTGCACATCAGTGGAAAAACATTGAAGTATGAAAAGTGATCATCAGGGGTTGACTACTCGTCAAGGGATGATTGCCCGACAAGGGACAGTCTTTGGCCGTCAGGGGATGATCCTCAACCGTCAAGGGATGATCCTCAACCATTAGGGGATGATCTTGATCATCGCCAAACTCCTCGAAGAAAAGTTGTTCAGCGCCAAACTCGATAAGTCAGTGCCAAACTCTTCGGGAAACATTTACTCATCAGAGTTTAAGAAATATTCTCATCAGGGACTAAGCTTAGCCTATCGGAGACTAAGGCTGACGTCATCAGAGACTAACATTAACTCATCAGAGACTAATGTTATCTCGTTAGAGACTAACGTATCTCATCAGAGACTAACATCTACGCTGTCGGAGACTAACTTGGAATCTCACAGGGACTATTTTATAGGGTCAGAGACTAACTCCAACCTATCGGAGGCTACGTTTAGAACTTGTCTCAGGTACAGTGGTTTCTTCCTCACTCCTCCATGGGTGGTGTTCTCACTAGGTGACCAAGACCACGACTAGGGCAACTCTCAACATCTCATCTGCAGTAACATTCTTATCGTCAACCACAACTCATAGACGCTACTAAACCTCAAGGACTTAGGTTGAAGAAAACTCAAGCATGGTGTTTTCATTACTGATAAAAAGAAATGTTTGGTAGTTAAAAGTTGTCTACTAGGTGGTTAAAGAGGATAGATTTTAAAATAAAAGACATTAATATCTAATGTTAAAAGCATGCATTAAGTTATACTTTTGGAAGTGAATGAACCTAGTATGCTCACAAACATGACATGCATAACAGAACAAAAGTGCATGAATGGAACAGAGCTTTAGTATAGTGTTCACGTGAGAACCCGAAAATGTCAATGAATTTTGTTATGAGATTTATTTATTATTTTATTTTCTGTATGAAGGTTTAATTTCTTATTGGGTATAAATGCTAAATTACATTTTCTTATGAAAATTCAATGGCAATGTGATGTCCAAAAGATTTTAAATGTATTTTGAAGCTCAAATATTTAAAAGATTATTATATTCAAGATTTTCTTGTGTAAGTGTGTGTTCACGCGAGAAAGGTTCACCAAGTGTGAACAGGTTTAGCTACAATACCTGTTTTTTTTTTTTAAAAAAACCTGACTGCGGGGAGACAGTAGCATTTAATGTGCATCACCTCCATCAGTACCCTAGAGTGGGCTATGATAAACGACCGATGGACACTAGCAGCCGTTGCAACCACCCTTTTTCTCACCAGTCATTTCTTTTCCTTTCACAGCCAACGACTTATATCAAATAAATTCAACGGCCCTTGTTGCTCAACAAGTGATATATATATATATATATATATATATATATATATATCACGTTGGTACAATCCTAGCCCCACTTTCATAAATTTCTATACAGTATACCACCAAATCCAAGCTTACTCTCAAGACAACTGTCCTTTTTGGAAGAACAACTAGAGCTTTTAACTCTTTCTTACAGCCAAGGAGGTAAGAGCATTTCATTAAAGTCCTGCTTTATTTCTTACACTTTTGTTCTGTCATATATACCACGTTTAATACCTTGTTCATTTATTTCCAAAAGAATGATTTGAGGCATGTTTTTAACATCCAGAGTTAATGTCATTTATTTCGAAAAGCTATCCAAGAAGGGTGTAATATTGTTGACAACCCCTGGTAGATAAACCTTTAACTACCAAACATTCCTTTTGTCAGTAGTTACGACACCAGGCCTGAGTGTTTTCTTCAACATGAGTTTTGAACCCTAAACTATGTCTAGGAGGGCTTGCAGACCCTAGGAAACGTTATGAATCACTGAGAAGATGATGAGATTTGACCTTAGTGTGGTTATGGTTGAGATCACCACCCTTGGAGAAGTGGGGAAGACACGATTGTACCTGAGACAGCTTCTAAAGTTAGTCTCCGATGGTATAAGTTAGTCTCCGATAGTGTTGGTGTTAGTCTTTGATGAGATGTGTTAGTCTCTGATGAGATGTGCTAGTCTCTGATGAGATGTGCTAGTCTCTGATGAGATGTGTTAGTCTCCGATGAAGTAAGGGTGTTGTTAGTCTCTGATGAAGGAAGTTTGAGATTTGTCCCTGATGACGTCATCCTTAGTCTCCGACAGACTAAGAATAGTCTCTGGTGACGTCAGCCTTAGTCTCCAACAGGCTAAGAATAGTCTCTGGTGACGTCAGCCTTAGTCTCCGAAAGGCTAAGAATAGTCTCTGATGATGTCATTCTTAGTCACCAACAAGCTAAGAATTAGTCCCTGATGACGTCATCTTTAGTCTCCGACAGGCTAAGTTTAGTCCCTGATGACGTCATCAGTACTCCCTGATGGGTAGTTTACCCACTGATGGTCAGTATCCCCTGATGTGCAATTTGTCTTTGAAACTATAAATACATTATTTTCCTGAGATTATCTTTTGAAGTTTTAATTATTTATTTACGCTAAACAGTTCTTATAGCAGTTTTGGAAACATTAAGAGTTTAAGGACATCACATATGCATTTTCTCTCATATTTTAAACAAAGTACTAAATTTATTTTGGGTTATGTATATTTTTTACAGAATCTTTCACTTTCAAGTAAATTGATATTGTTTGTGTGCAAGGGACCGAGGCAAGTATATTCTCACTCTTATGCTTATTTCAGTTAAGCGGATGATCAATTGATTCGACATGCGTAGGAGGTTATGACTTTTATGTTTAAATTCCTTGTGAATCAGCATGCTATGCTTTAATTTCTGCTAGCATGATATGAATAAAAGTGCATGGATATAAAGGAGCTTTGATTTGTCAAATATTATTCAATCTTATATCTGTGCAAATGAATGAGAATGATATGTCCCTTAAATGGGTTATGCCACATGGTTGGCTAGAGGAAAGGTAAGGTGCTGATTTGTTCTTCACCTAACCAAGAGGAAATTTTATGTGACTACGTATGTTCACACAAGGAGGGATCATGCGGACACAGTAGGGCCAGCTGTGTACTGTATGGTTAGCAGATCCAATGGGTTTAGCCCCCAATGGATATTTTTGTAAAGATTGTATGCAGGTGAATACCTGTTTTCTTCAAGGAGGATTACATGTTGTTTATCATCAGTGATCCTAAAGTTTCTTTCAAGATTTTTGAGGCATTAGTATTGTTTCACTATGCCTCACAAACAGAGTTGAACTTCTTTAAATATTTCAGACTTATTTCTCTAAATTATTTATATACTTGCTGAGCTTAAATTAGGACTGCTTAGTAATGATAAAAGCAAACGAAGGCACCACCTTTTTGGCTTATCACTGCGTTTTATTTTATTGAGAAGCTTAGAATTACTGACTTGGATTGTTTCATATAGATGGCCAGAGATCGCTCTAGATCCCCCGCGCTTTTTCGTAGGGTAAATAGCCCAGTTTTCGACGTCTCATCTGACGAGGAAGAGGAGCCTAGCGTAGAGTCTCCGTTGTTCACTCTTGCATTACCAGTTAGGCACCAACCATCTCCAATGCAAGAGGGCCCCAGCCTTGCCCCAGCACCAACACAAGAAGTCAGACCCTCTAACGTTCATCGGGGGCCGCGCATTCGCCACACAGCACGGAAGAGTGTACGATGTCATCGTTTCAGCCGTAACCATGGTATGGCGCAGGATGCCCCTACAGTAGGACAGGATACTCCTAGACTCACCTCGCCCTTACCTTGGACGTCAGTACTATCTCACGACAGAATAGTACATGAGTACGATGCAGAAGTTCACCATCGCCTAGCAACTCGCACCATGACAGTTCGATGACAGGTTGCCACTATTTCTAGGTTTCGCACAGCAGCATCAGCATGGCAATCCTCTTTTTGGTTGACTCAGAGCCTGTACCATCGGCTGGCATTAGAGATGCATGCACAAATGGTAGCAGCAACAACAGCTAATCCCACGGTGACGTGTTTGGAGCAAATGAGTAACCACTGCGCGCGCCGCATTGAGGAGACATGTATACAGTCTCGACACTAGGAAAGGGAGGCAGAACGTGAAGGATCATTGGACACGGAAGACGAGGAGAATTAGTTATAGAAACTGATGTGAAATTTTAGGCGGAGGTTATTTTGTGCTTGTTTTGAACTCTGTTGGGTAGTTGTAGGAAAAAGAAGGTTTTCCTAAGAACACCCTCAAATAGTATAGTTAATGATGTTTTTGAATGTCTAAATATTTTTGGACCCATTAAAGGGTTATTGTTGTTTGATTGTTGGTTGCAAGGATAAGCAATGATGTTTATGTTTGGTGACATCCGTAATTGTTTGAAGAAGCTTTGCGTCCGGATTGGTCAAACCTCATAAAGGACTTAAGAGCCTAAGTTTGATGACATCATTGTGTACGTATGTTATTTTGATTAATAAGCTGCTTGTGTGTCATCAAGCGGATTAAATGTATGTGCATGAAGGACAGCAGGCTTATTTCAATGCTTAGCTGCTAAGAATCATGATGAGCAGCCATTTTTACCGTCCAAATTAACCAATAATTTTATTTCACAGCTTAATCTCAGCCTCCTATAAATACCTCATTCGGAGGAACATTTCAGTCTCTTTTCTAAAGATTTCCTTTTCCAAAATACTTCTTTAAACCTACTATCTCTGTTTAATTTCAAGTTCTTTCTTTTGGACTATCACTTTCAAACACGCTGTGATCTCTTTCGTCAACCAAGGAGGTAAGAATCTTAAGTTCTCTTTTGCCTTTCTATTTGCTTGGTATTCGAGAAGTTTAGCTGTAGGAGCAAGTCTTTAAGAAAGAAAAAGAAAAGATTATATTATTTTGTGTTTAGAAGTGATGCTTATAGCTTAAAGCTTGTTGAGAATTGATTTATGGAGTTGTAGTTGAGATCACTACCCTTGAAGAACTGAGGAAGACGACCCTGTATCTGAGATAGCTTCTAAAGTTAGTCCCCGACTGTGTTGATGTTAGTCTCTGATGATGATGTCACCCATAGTCTCCGATGGGGTTAAGATGACATCATCAGTCCCTAACGAGTTAAATAGTCTCCGATGACGTCATCCTTAGTCTCCGACCGGCTAAGTTTAGTCCCTGATGACGTCATCCATAGTCTCTGATGAGATATATGTTAGTCTTTGATGATGACGTCACCCTTAGTCTCCGATAGGGTTAAGATGACGTCATCCATAGTCTCTGATGAGATATATGTTAGTCTCTGATGATGACGTCACCCTTAGTCTCCGATAGGGTTAAGATGACGTCATCAGTCTCTGATGAGAAATTAGTCCCCGATGACGTCACCCTTAGTCTCTGATGGGGTTAAGATGACGTCATCAGTCCCTGACGAGCTAAATAGTCTCCGATGACATCAATCTTAGTCTCCGACAGGCTAAGATTAGTCCCTGATGACGTCATCCATAGTCTCTGATGAGATATATGTTAGTCTCTGATGATGACGTCATTCTTAGTCTCCGATGAGTTAAGATGACGTCATCAATCTCTTACGAGTTAATTAGTCTCTGATGACGTCATCCTTAGTCTCCGATGAGCAAAGATGACGTCAGCAGTCTCTGATGAGTTAAATAGTCTCTGACGAGTGAAATTTTTCTCCGATGGGCAACCTCATGCCCTGATAACCATTTTCTATATGAATAGCCATCTTTTAAGTTTGGATTTCTCATGATATACCCACAATGATGTTATGCAGAAACCTTTTTCAACCGATATAGTGAATTTTAGCTAAGGACCAAGGCAAGTATATATTCATTCCACTTCTTTCTTACAGATTACGTATAATCATTAATTCGATTTACGTAAATGAATGATGTTAATGCTTATGCATAATGATGATTTCTTTTATGATTAAGTAACGTACGATCATTGAATCCGATGTACGTGAAAAGATGTTGATGATTGAACTATGTGTTATTGGGTGTTTGCTAGTTGTTTAAAGTTCCTAGCACACCAAATGATGATCAAGATGATGTTTGGGTGTTGCAAGTCATGGACTTGTATGCACACCCAAGTAACTTCTGTATGGATATATAGTTCCGCCTTTCATGATCACTGTCTTTTATTTGTTGAGCACGCCAATATGTGTTGTTGGCAGTCGCTGCTTTTAATTGATTAGCACGTCTGGGCTATTCAAAAATGAGAAAAATGTTTATAGGAAGATATATCCATATGTAAAGTTAAGGGGCTGATGAATACTTTCGCCTGGTATTCTGGCCAATGATGATAATGAATGATAGACCGAGGCAAGGCATCAGTAATGAGACTTTTCGCAGACCATATGCTTTCTGCGAAGGACTACGTATGTCAAATGATGAATCAAACGACCAGGCTGACCAGCTGGGATGAAATTTGATTATGTATGGTAGTCAGATAATGATCAGTCTGGTCAGGTGATGCATTATCTGATGAATAAAGGACGAATCATGATTTATTGAAAGAGGGTTAATCTTTGATATCACTTGGCCACCCTAGATGATATACGTTTATTGTTTTATCAAGAGGTTTTGGCATTGCTTCGTCCAACCTCAATGAATATTAAAGCTTTTATGTGATTCTTTTTGCTTATGATTATATACTTGCTGAGCGTAAACGCTCATGTGGAATGCTATGAATGTTTTTCAGGTTATGTTGTTAAGGCTTGGCTGTGTTATTTGTTTTGCTGTTGTGATGTTGTGTTGTAGTTTTCTGGTGCAGCCCGGGGTTCCAGCCTGGGGATCTCGGAGGCTGTCACCCAAATCGCTGACAGTGTTCGGGGCCCGGCTTGGGGGATTCTCGGGGGAGCCACAGTTGGTATACCTCTCCTGCCGAGCATGCCCCTCGAACAACTTCTTAAGATGTTCAATCATGTCATAAGCATCCATTAACTCATGTTGCTTCTGAAGCTCAGGGTTCATGGTTGCTAACATAAGACAACCCACATCCAGAGCATCATCCTGAATTGGAAGTCCTACTTCCTTTCTTCTTCTTCAGATCTTCCAGGTAAGCATGACAATTCCTTTTCCAGTGTCCAGGCTTTCCACAGAAGTGACAATTACCTTCTTTAGCTATCCCACCTTTAGGCTTCAAAGCCTTATTGGATTTGGATTTGGCAACAGATTTAGATCCCATCTTCTTCTTTTTGCCCTTTCTATTTCCTTTAGCATTCCCCTTTTTCACCATCAAAATGGGAGAGGGTCCTGCCTTTTTCATGTTGTTTTCAGCAGTTCTCAACATGTTCAACAACTCAGTAAGTGGTTTCTCAATCTCGTTCATGAGGTAATTCATGACAAATTGAGAATAGCTATTATTCAGGTATTTATGTTATAGAAGTCAATTTATCTACTTCTACATCTTGGGTATTTGATACTGGATGTGGTTCTCACATTTGTGTAAATGTGCAGGAACTACGAAGGAGTAGACCATTGGCTAAAGGCGAGGTGGACCTACGCGTTGGAAATGGAGCAAGAGTTGCTGCATTAGCTGTAGGAACTTATCATTTGTTTTTGACTTAACTAGGCTACCACAATAGGATTGTGGGTTTAGAGGCATAGAGTTTGTATAAGTTCACTACTTGAGCTTGAACAAATGTTGTTCGACAAACTATCCAAGAGTTATATATGATACGAGCAAAGCATTGTATCATTGCAAGCAGGGTGAACGTGATCCAGTCGGTCCACATGTTCTGAAGATGATTGGGTATATTGAGTACCTAGATAGGTTGGGCTTTCCACTAACTCAGGAGGCTCAAACTAATCTTGTCTTATTTGTTGAAATGTCTAATGTAGTTCTAGTAGTCTTTTATAATACAAATAAACTTACTCTCATTGTAATACCCCAAATATAGATAATTACTATTATAATATTAAAACTATTAATAAATAAATTTTGGTCAAATTTAATTGCGTATACAAGAAATAATAATAATAATTTTTAGTCTTATCTGAATTAATTTATGTATAAAATTACTACTTTTCTTTTTGTTAAGTTTTGGTATGAAATACCACTATAGCTAACTTATGTGGTAGTAATATGGATTGTTGTTATTTGATATTACTCCGTAATGGGTAAGCATTGCAGGTGTTAAAATTCTCTACAATGAGTAAGCATTGCAACAGCTGAGTTATTAGTAGTTTATACCACCATTTGACACCTTTTTAGTGACTCATGCTTATCATACTTACGTGTAACTATAATTGTTAGCCTATTATAGTAATTTAGTAGATTCCAGGCCCGACGTGAGAAATATCTTAGATATTTTCAAATCCTAAGCACCTATATAAGGAGACCTTCGCTACTCATTTTCTTCACAACACTCCCTCAAACATATAAACTCCTTAAACCTACGATAATATTCCTATCACCTGTTCTGTAGTATCGGAAGCTTACCAGGTAAATATTAAGACCTTTTATCAAGTTATTCGTTTTAATTATTCAGTCGTTTTGTTTAAATAGAAACCTGCGTAAAACCTTGAATTATATTAGAGATAAGAGATAAACCACATGGATAATCTCTATATTCTTCATATTGTTAGTCTCTGATGACTAAAATGTTAGTCCCCGATGGGCAAAGCATGTTAGTCTCTAATGAATAAACTATTAGTCTTGGATGAGTTATTTTGGTTATCGGAGGATAAATATCCTCTGAAACCCATCCCTTGATGACCGAGGGTCACCCCTTGATGACTGAAGGTCACCCCCTGACGACCAACTGAGTTTGGCGATAGTTAAGTTTAATGCCGATAAGTTTGGCGCTGAACAAACCATCCCTTGACAGCCAAGTTTGGTGATAGTCAAGTTTAATACCGATGAGTTTGGTGATGACCAAATCATTCCTTGATGAGTAGTCAACCCCTGATGGATGGTTATCCCTTGACAGGCTATATATCCCTTGACGGGTAATTTATCCCCTAATGGCTGTATGTATCCCCTGATGACGATAAGCTATCCCCTGATGGCTGTAATTATCCCCTGATGACTATAAGCTATCCCCTGATGGCTGTAAGTATGCCCTGATGACTATAAGTTATCCCCTGATGGCTATAAGTATCCCCAGATGACTATAAGCTATCCTCTGATGGCTGAGAACTATACACTGATAACACAAAGCTTATTCCCTGACAAGTAGAAAACCTCCCCTGACGCAGATTTAGCACAACTTAGATAATATAACTTTATTACCTAAGCATGCTATAGGAGTTCTAATTTCTGTTAATTATTTATGATTCATAAAACAGATTTCGCAGACCTACTATCCGTTATCACCCCAGTCAAGACAAGTAATGTATTTATTATTATTCTTTCCACGTATAACTTAGTTGTTCAAAGTTATACATAAATTATTTTCATGTGATATATTTATCATCCGTTCAATATATCACACAATTATTTATACAGATATAAAGGTAAGTATGATGTATATCTCAAATTAAACACATGACCAATTAATTCGATCTATGTCAAGCTATGGTAGATGCTTAAACCTTTCTTCTTACGTATACATAATTGTTTCGTATGCATACTGATAGAAAATTATTTGCTCAACTAAAGTTAATATCATTTTGAGAAATGCTTGATTTTAATATCTTGTTTTCAAGTATTTATCTGTTTTATGTCAATACATGACATCTTAAGTTATTCAATTCAGCTTATAAGAGTAACAAATACCTTGTGACCTTCATTGAGACTACAAGGGAGCTGTGTGATTGCCTTGGACAGTCCCCTGAGGTGTCACGACCCTAACTGAGATTACAAGGATACTATATAATCTCCTTGGTAAATTTCATTAAGGTGTCAAAATCTATCCACTATCTCTACAAGGGAAAGGACCCGGATAATGAGAATGAGATACTTATTCTGCCGAGCCCTTGTGTATATATATATGAGTAGGGGAATCCCCCCGGATAATGAGAATGTGATACTCTATTCTCCCTAGCCCATGAGAATGTAGATGTAATTAAGTCTACAAAATGTCATATGTATGTATATAGCAGACCACCATGAAATAGCATTGGCCTATTATTGTCATGTGATAAATGATATTCTCAATAGGCCCTTGTGCTGTACAGAATTGACGATCAAGTAAGTCATAGTATTGAAAGACGTCATTGAGAGGGATGTTCAAGTAAGTCAAGTACTGAAAGACATTCGTGAGTTATGTGGATATTTCTTATTTTCTTGATTTAAAAAGCATGATATTGCGAATATTTCTTCTATTTGAAAATATGAATTCTCCCCATTTGAATTCAATAGATGAGATTTTAATATTTTTATATTATTTTGAAAATAGTATCTTGAATAACCAGAATTATTATAGTTGTCTTATAATATATTACTTGCTGGGCTTTTGTTGCTCATACTTACTTGATTCTCTTTCAGTTCAACCCAAGAAAGAAGAAGGTTTAAAGGGTAAAGAAAAATCATATCAGTACCAGTAGGTTTGGCGGTTTAAGGCTCATAAATAGGATTTTCGGTTGTTTTGATCTTGTTTTGTTTTTTTTTTTAAGAAGAAAATAAGTTATTTCCGCTGTTGAGAACTTTCAAAATAACATTTGTAATAATTACTGTATACTTCATTTTCAATTATTAATGCAAAAGAAAAGAGTTTTTGGTGTAATAATTCTTTGAAATTCCTTGTTGGCAACCCGATTTTTCCTCCAAGAACCTATGTCACAGTAGTCAATATTAAGCTAATGACACTGATCTATGGTTGGGAAAAATCGGGGTTGTCACACTCATAAAAAAAAATGAATTACATGAATCAGAGAGTAAACTACCAGCTACAAAAATTGAAATGCTAACAACTAGCAGTAACTGTACATTTGTATATCTAAGTATTCTAAGTATAATCATCATCAAATATTATAAAACCTAACAAATATTTTAGCTCTTTTATATTTTTATTTATTTTAAAGTTGATTCTCTATAATTTTAATGTTAGACATAAAATGACAATTTCATTATGATTCTTTTTTAATTTCTTAATAAATTATAAACTGAACCACATATTTTATAAATTATATAAATTTAGTGGTCAAATAATTTTTTTTTTAAAGTTCAATAACCTAAACTTAAAAACTGACACGACTGTTGTACCCATGTATCATTACCTGTTGCACATGCGGCAGTAATTACTCGAATTCTTCCCATAGTCAACATAAGTAGCCTATTCACATTTACTCCGTCTACTTCATAATAATAGGCTCGTTTTTTGTTTGTCGTTGTTGTTTGGTGTCCTGGTATCAGCCATTGATCCCATGACCAAACCTTTTGTAACTTATTAGCCGCCATCACAATTTCACATTATTAGAGGAAATGAGAGGATCAGTGTCGTTTGAAGTTTCACATTATTAGCCGCTATCACAATTTAAAATAATAGATTTAATGTTTTCTTTAAATTGACTTAGTCCCTCTCATATCTTCATTGAACTCCACTAATGAAATAAAATTTTCTGTTTCTCTTTCTTCTATTTATATTTCCTACCTGTAAAATGGAATTTTTGTTTAAAATTTATTATTTCAATGCAATAGTTCTTGAATTATTGATATGTATATTTTGAATTAAAAGGACCAACATTTTGAAGGTAAGGGAGTAGCAAATACGTTAAACAGGCACAGCCAAGCATTTGTGATTAGAAATTAGTCAACATTTCCTGGGTTTTGTTTCTAGTTTTTGGTTCATGGTCCTGACCAAGGACTATAATTTGTGAACAAATGGACCAAAATGAATCAACCAAGTACTTTTAGAAAAAATAGGAGAGAAGGCTATATGAAAATATAATAACTAGATAGTGACATACTCATATACATTATTTATATGCACAAAGATTTCCCATGTCTTCAACATTAGAGTTAGAAATAGTCTAGAACCCCAAAATCAAATTGAAAAAAGAGATGCCAAAAATGGAGAATCAAGGAAAGCAGAAACATCAACAAAGATTAGTGCTAGTACCATTTCCATTGCAAGGTCACATGACTCCAATGCTTCAGCTGGGAAATGTTCTTCTAACCAAAGGATTTACAATAACAATAGTGCATGCCAAGTTCAATGCTCCTGATCCTTCTGGCCATCCAGATTTTGATTTCCACCCCATTTCCGATAACGTACCCGATGGTCTGCCCATTTTTGAAGATGTAATTGGATTTCTAGAGACACTCAATAACAACTGCAGACTACCATTGCAACAACTGTTGTCCAGAATGCTAGAACAAGAAGAGGAGGTCCACGGTAAGCTGGTCGGGGTTGTGTACGATACGTTGGGCCACTTTGCAGAAGCTGCTGCTGAGCATCTCCAGATTCCAAGCGTGGTTTTTCGTACTAGCTCTGCTACTTATCTGTCTGCTTATTGCACCTTGCCTCGCCTCCAAGCAGAAGGCTACATCCCCTTCCAAGGTATGTACATGGCTTTTGCCAAATATAACAAAAGTGAAAGAACATAACTTACTTCATATACTAAATTTAATACTATGTCAAAAACCAAGTGCATGAGAACTGCTGAATGATGAACTGCAAGTTTACTGTCAGAGGTTGTGAGATGAGAAAATTTAGAGCATAACATTCCTCTGGCTCTCTGTTTGATTAAAATAGACATCCTTTGAACAACAGGGGAATTGAAAAGATCTTGTAACAAACGATGCTTTTTTAACTCGAAAGTAACCTTTATGCTGTAATTGGTGAAGCCTCGTTTAGTACTGACATGATTCTTAGACAAATGGCTTTTTTCTGGTGATTATTTAGCAGCAAAAGTCACCTGAAAGTCATCTTTCTGTAACTTTTTCTTACATATTTTACGAGTTGATTATCAACTGTATGTCTTTGAAAATGGTCAACCCTCTTATTTTCATAGGGAAAAAAAATTCATGCAACTTAAGGTTCTTGGTTTAATTTCAATTTTTTTTGGGGAAATAATAACGGATCGTTGATAAAGCGTACTAATATGTATCACAGATTCAATGTTGCAGCAGGTAGTGCCTGAACTTTATCCCCTTAGATTTAAGGACCTACCAATTTTCGTGGACAAGTTAGAAGTTTCAGCAAATGTTCTTGCAATAACAAGAAATATAAGGAGTTCTTCAGCTATAATCTGGAACACCATGGATCATCTTGAACATGAATCATTGTCAGAGCTCCAGCAACATTATCAAGTTCCATTTTTCACTATTGGCCCGATACACAAAATGGCACGAGTCTCATCCACTAGCATTATAAAAGAAGACACAAGTTGTATGGCATGGCTGGATAAACAAGCTCCTAAATCAGTTATATATGCAAGCTTAGGGAGCTTGGCATCTATAGACGCGAAGGAGCTAGCTGAGACAGCCTGGGGATTGGCAAACAGTGGCCAACCGTTCTTGTGGGTGGTTCGATCTGGATCAGTTCTTGGCTCAGAATGGATTGAGCTATTACCAGAAGGTTTTATTGAAAAAGTCGGAGAGAGAGGCTACATTGTCAAATGGGCTCCGCAAAAGGACATTCTGGGACACAAAGCAGTGGGAGGATTTTGGAGCCATTGCGGTTGGAATTCAACATTAGAGAGCATATGTGCAGGGATTCCAATGATATGCAGACCCCATTTTATCGACCAAAAGGTGAACGCAAGGTATCTGAGTTATGTTTGGAGGATAGGATTAGAGTTGGAGCATAATTTGGATAGAGGTAATATTGAGAAAGCCATACGAAAACTTTTGGTGGAAAAGGAAGGGGTAGAAATGAGACTGAGAGCAACTGAAATGAAGGAAAAGGTAAATGCTTGTATATGTGAAGGTGGCTCTTCATATAATTCATTGAATAAGTTGGCAGAGTTCTTCTCATGTCATTCTTTGTGATAAACATAGAGCATCTGGTGTTCTTGTGTGTTTGAAGCAGTTGAAGTATGGGACCTAAACAGGTTTGGAAACTATGATCGTTTACCATATTATTCTAAACTATTGTTATTGTATCTATGAGTAAGTATTGTATATCACACAAGTGAGGAACTAATTGAAACAATGGAATTTTGCCACCTTTCTAGTGTTGCGTATAAATTAATAATCATCTCAATTTTCCTTTCATGATTTCAGTAACAATTGTTGCTTCTATACTGTCTTGACTTGCGATAAATTCTTTCAAGCAGAAAGTTATATTAACTAAAAGACTCTCCTCTCAACAACTACTCTATACCAATTATTATTAGAACACTAATATGCATTTCAGAGAGAGAGAGCAACCGATATATGATATTGAACGCAAAATAGAACAATATACTAAATGAGCTGTGCACAATCAAAGAGTTTCTATTTATTAAAAAGTATTCTAATCATCTTCCTAATAAAAAAAAACTCAGTACAGTATTAGTGATGGTGCTATGAAACACTTTTTTTCAAATAATATGTAAACAGAAGGACAATAAAGAAATGCTAAATAATTCAGAAGGAAAAAGAGGTGATGATTGTTGACTAGGTAACCAAAATTACTATATAGTGTCCAAACCTACAGTGGTTGATTGGTTTCTCAGGTCTTCAAGTTGAGAATTAGATTTTCTATAGGTGATGATATAAGAATTTAGTTTTCCCATCAAAAAAAGAATCAAATAAAAAAAATAGATAATAAACATGGAAAATCTAGGAAATCGAAAACATCAACAAAGGCTAGTGCTGGTACCACTTCCTTTCCAAGGCCACATGACTCCACTGCTTCAGCTGGGAAATGTTCTTCTGGCAAAGGGATTCACAATATCAATAGTGCATATACATTTCAATGCTCCTAATCCTTCTGCTCATCCTGGTTTCGATTTCCACCCCATCTCGGACAACTTATTGAGCACCGTTAGCCCCGTTGATGGAGATATAGTGGACTTTCTAGAAAGACTTAACAACAATGGCATATTACCAGTGCAGGAACTATTGTCCCGGATGCGGGAACAAGAAGAGGAGGAGGTCCACGGCCAGCTGGTTGGGGTTATTTATGACTTATTGGGGGTACTTTGCAGCTACTCATCTCAATATTCCAAGCATGCTTTACCGAACTAGCTCTACTTCTTATTTGCTGGCTTTTCGTGCCATGCCGACGCTCCAAGAAGAAGGCTACATCCCCTTGCAACGTATATTGAAGTAAACTAAAATATGAAAGAAATTGAGTTACTTGATTTAACCAATTCAAATACAAAGTTAAAACCAGATATAAGAAAAATATTGTGGGTGTAACATCAATATATGCTTAAAGTAGGCTGCTAGTGTTGTATGGTGTGAGGCTTGAGAACTAGAAAATTAGTAGACATCAAACCCTTTGGCTTTCTTATTTTTCATAAACATAGGCATCACATGGATACCAGAGATGATCCATCAACTACTCTGATAGCCATATGAACATTTTATGCTGATTCTGCTATTTTATTTCATTATTATTGTGTTTTTGTTGGTTCCTTGTGGCTGTTAATCATTCTCAGCTGTGCTATCTTTTGTTCAAACATGTTTCATCCCTAATTTTCACAACTGAGACCCAGTTTTCCTATATACCTATAAAAGTAAAAAAAAAACAAAAAAACAAAAAAACAAAAAAAAAGAGGTACTATTAAGAAAAATAAAGAAAATTATTCCAACAGTTACGCCTTTGTTTGGATAGATTCTTTCTTTGTAATCGATGTGGCACGGAAAATACTGAAAAGATGCAGATACTCTTACCACCTAAACTAATAACTCAAAAAATGTCAATTAATTAATAATCAAGCTTTTAGTTGTGAAAGCATTTATCCTCCATATTCCTCCAGACAAAAATATATGCAACATAAAGTTCTTAATTTAACTTCACTTCTTTGAGATAATCTCAGTAAATTATTGATGAAATCTACTATTCTGTTATACAGATTCTATGTCACAGCAGCTAGTGCCTAAACTTTATCCCCTCAGATTTAAAGACCTACCATTTATCATGGAAAGTTTGGATATTTCAGCACACGTTCTTAAATTAATAAGCAATATTAGGAGTTCTTCGGCTATAATCTGGAACACCATGGATCATCTTGATCAAGAATCGTTGTCTCAGCTCCAGCAACATAACCAAGTTCCGGTTTTCACTGTCAGTCCAGTACACAAAATGGCGCAAGTCTCATCAACTCGCCTTATAGAAGAAGACACAAGTTGTATGGCATGGCTGGACAAGCAAGCTCCAAACTCGGTTATACATATAAGCTTAGGGAGCTTGGCATCTTTAGACGCGCAAGAGCTAGCTGAGACAGCATGGGGATTGGCAAACAGCGACCAACCATTCTTGTGGGTGGTTCGACCTGGCTCAGTTCATGGCTCAGAATGGATTGAACTATTACTATAATATTTTATTGAAAAAATTGGAGCAGAGGTTACATTGTAAAATGGGCACCCCAGAAGGAAGTTTTGGGACATAAATCTATTGGAGAATTTTGGAGCCATTGCGGTTGGAATTCAACATTGGAGAGCATATCTGCAGGGGTTCCAATGATATGCAAACCACACTTTTTTGACCAAAAGGTGAATGCAAGGTATCTGAGTTATGTATGGAGTGTAGGACTAGAGTTGGAGCATAATTTGGATAGAGGTGATATTGAGGAAGCCATAAGAAACTTTTGGTGTAAGAGGAAGGAGTAGAAATGAGACTGAGAGCAACTGAAATGAAGGAAAAGATAAATGCTTGTATAAGTGCAGGTGGATATTCATATGGCAGAGTTCTTCTCTGGTCATTCTGAGGAATAAAGTAACAACATTTGATGTTCTTTGATGATGTTTAAAAGAGTGGATGTGACGACCCCAAAATTCCTTATTGGACCAGGGTTTCGTCAAAAAAAAGAAAGATAACTTCACATCCATTCATAGCAGAAATACTAATAAAAGGAATTAGTAAAGAGTTATTACAACCCAAAATATTACATTCTCAGCGGAAGCTCTTCTATCTCTATATAATAATACAAAACATCACTCTTCAGAACATCTTCCTTTCTTTCTTCCTTATCGGCACTCAAAAGGGTTAGCCAAACTCAGTTGCCGATTATCTTTGTCTTCCCCTTGTCAGAGGGTTTAGCCTTTATACCCTGCCCTGCAAGACATTAAAATTCAACAAGAATGAGCGATTTACGCCCAACAAGTATATAAACAATTTGGGGAAGCAAAACTGGAATGTTACTAGGGATTCAATTCTGTTGAGAGACTCAGTGGAACAATACTAATGCCTTAGAAATCTTTGAATAATCTTTAGGATTACTGATGATAAACAACGTGTAATCTTCCTTGAAGAAAGACATGTATTCACATGTGTAAAACTTTCTCAAAATATCCATCGGGGGCTAAACCCGTTAGATCTATTAACCATACGGTACATAGTTGGCCTAACTGTGACCACATGATCCCTCCTTGTGTGAACGTACATAGTCACTTAAAATTCCTCTAGGTCAGGTCAGGAACAAATCAGCGCCTTTCCTTTCCTCTAACCAACCATGTGACACATCCCAATTAAGGGTCATATCATTCTCATTTGTTGCACGGATATAACACTAAAGAATACTGATAAATCAAGTTCAGTTATATCCAAGCATATTCAATCATATCATGCTAGTAGAATTTAAAGCATAGCATTCTCATTCATAAAAGAAATTGGAACATATAATCAAAGCCTTGCATGTATATCGAATCAAATGATATTGCGTTAAATTGAAATAAGTATCAGATTGAATGTATATAATTGCCTCGGTCCTTTGCACACAATAAAATTCAATTTACTTGTGAGTGTAAGATTCTGTAAATCATGCATATAATAGTTTAATAGCTTAATAAGAATTATGAAAGAAAATGCATATCTGATGTCCTTAAACTTTTAATGTTTCAAATCTGACATACGAACTATTGAGGTTAAAGGAAAAACATAATCAAATAATTTAAGAAAATAATGCTTTATAGCTTTAAAGACAGACTGCGCATCAGGGAAACATCTTTCACTTCAGGGTATCCTTTGTCAATAGGGGAGGGGATGACTGGACATCAGTGCGTAAACTACCCGTCATGGGATGTTTTCCCAGTGAGATGCCGAGAACTTGTAGAAGGGGGGGGGGGGGCGGGGGTTGAATACAAGTTCTTTGAAATCTTTTCGATTACTTGTTCTTTAAGAAATTACTAATTACTTGCGGAAAAAAAAAACAAAAACACGAATCAATTTATAAACAATTGTTTGTATTGACTTTAACAATTGAATACAAATTCTAACAATCACAACAATGTAATCATCAGCTTCTTTTCTATTCTGTATATGAAAAGATTTAAACTATGAAAACCTATACAGCTTCTGAATACAACTCTGTAAACCTAATTACAGCTTCTCTCACAAAAAAAACTTAACTCTAAGTTTTTCAATTATAAATCAATATTGATTCAGCTTCCTTATTCAAATCAAATACAATCTTTCCTTTTTTTTTATTAGGAAAAGATATCTGGTTAGTTTTCTTACCAGCTACGTCTTCAATAATTTCTTGAACTACGTGGAAGACATTCCTTTTTAATTCGAACTTCATATCTCCCAGAAATTAAATCACGATTAGTCCCTGATGCTTAATCTTTAGTCTCTGATGACGTCAGCTTTTGTAGTCTCCGATAGCGTTATTTAGTCTCTAACGCTTTAAGGCTTAGTCTCCGATGACATTAGCTTAGTCTCTGATGGTTTTATCTTTAATCTCCGATGACGTAAGTTTTAGTCTCCGACTCCTTTAGACTTAGTCTCTGATGACGTAAGTCTTAGTCTCCGATAGACAAAACTAGTCTCCGATAGATAAAATTTCTCTAGTCTCTGACCAGTTTCCTTAGTCTCCGACAAGCCTTTTTTGTAAACTCTAACGGATCAAATACACACTTCGACTTTCTGAAACTTTGATATACCATTCCAGCAGTTACTTACAAATAAGAAATAATTATATCTCTTTACAAAGAATGAATGAATTACAAACAACGAGATAACTGCTAGCTACAAAACTTCGGTGTTACTAATTAACACTTTCTATACATTTGTACTCTAAGTAATCTAAAGACAATCATCATCAAATGTTCTAAAACCTAACAATCTCCCCCTAATTATGAATATCAGAATGATAAGCATAATTTCAAGGTTGATGATGATGTCAAAACTCAACATTACAATTACGTAGAAAAAGAATAAAGAATTGTTAACTACAAATGTATTCTGAACTAAGATGTTTGATCTGTTGTTCAGCTTCCACCAAGACTCAAGTTTAAATCCTATAATGCTGGCTTCAAACATAAATTACAGCTTAATTAACAACCAACATACCTCCAACTTCAACAACTTCATCTTTTACTTTTCTTCAACACATCCAACCTTTCTATCAACAGTTTTCTCAGAATAATCTCCATCTCATCTTCAGCATCTTTGAGTAGACTAATAAATCCTTCAATATGTCTCTCATTGACACTGTTGATATCTCTGTTGTAGTTGAAGAAGACTTTCTCTCCGTGAAAAGTCTCATACCAAAATCCTAGAGGTTTAGGATTAGCTTCCGACACTGTATCCACCTTATGCTTCACCTTCATTACCTTTTGAATCTGGCTTCGAAGATCCATGTTGAGATCAGAAGTTCCAAATACAACAGTTAGCAACCATTCCAGATTTTCCTTAGTCTGTCCCTCCAAGGCTGGCTTCTCGAATTTCAAAGACTCTCCATCCTTCAAAAAGACATGAAGAAGTTCTCTGTTGTTCTTACCCTTGATCAGATATATCTTCCTAGTACTTTTCTTCAGGGCTTTTATTATTTCATCAGCACTTGCCATTTCAACTTTGTAAGACTTCTTCGATGAAACTGTTTGTGGCTTTGTTGGTCCACTCACAGCCACCAAAGCAATCTCAGTTGACCTTGGAGGATCTTGAGAAGTAGGCTTCTTGATAGTTGCCCTGGTTATAGGTTTCTTTGCAGATTCCTAAACCAAGGGTTTCCTCCTTGATTTCTTTTCAGCCTCTTCCATATCTTTATTCTTCTTTTTGGTTATGGCTGCTTTCTGTGCACTTGACCTTCTTGATAAAAGTCTCTTCTTCTTTGCCTCCTCCTCGTCCCTTACTGCTGCCATATCCTCCTCCTCTTGAAGTTTCTGAGCTAATAGTGCATCAGATTCTATCAGCTTTTGTTCTTGAGGATAAACTAACTCCACTTTCCCATCCACTATCAGTTCAACTGGAGTGGGAAAGTGAGCTGTCTTCATAGCATCCCCTATCAGCTTAGGCTGTCCTGGTTGAACAGATTTTGATTTCTTTGGCTCCTCAACCAAGACACCCTAGCCTTTGTCTTTTATTGTTGGGGCTTGTGCAGTGGAAGAAGGAGATGCTGTTGTTGCTACTGTTGCTGTTGTTGTTGTTGGAAGTTGTGTTGTTGTTGCTGCTTGCAGATCAGAATGTTTCTTTAAGATCCTATCCGTCATTGCTTGCAATTCTGCATCAAGGACAGGACCAGATTTTGGTTTTTGTACAAGAACATGTTGTTTGAATTGACCACTCTCTCCCTTTTTGACATCAGCATCTTTACGATGAGAGGAGATGGCCAAATGTGGAAGAGCTTGCATCAGGAGTTGCTCCATTCTGTCTTGTTTTTGGATCAGGAGTTGAATATTTGCTTCAAGGGCTTGAAGTCGACTGTCAGTTTTGGACTTGTCTTTGATAAGAGTATCAATTGCAGTGACAGTCCTCCTTGGCAAGTGTCCTTCATAGCACCTTCTAATTTTATCTGTCTCCAACTCCATCCTTTCCTTTATTTGTTGCACTGCACCATTTATGCCAGTAACCAAGAAGTGGTGAAACTTTGTATGTTTCTTGTCCACCTTGGTTACTTCTTCAAGTAAATCTTTAATGGATGGTGCAGCTGCAGTGGACCCAATGTTGGTCACATAATCCTGCCTCAAGTGGGCTGCTGCTTCCTCCAGAGTGTTATCATAAGAAGCATCAAGCCATTCATCAACATTATGTTCTGGAGCTTCTTCAGGCACAGGGTCATTTGCAAGCTGTGTCTTCAAGGCAGAGATATGATCTTGGCTTTGTTGTAGACCATATAATTGTTCAAAATCTGCATTGGACATTTCTAAAAGTACTTGTAAAGTTGTATCCCCTGTGCTTGATCTACTCTCTGGTTCTTCTATTTCGATATTGATGGAGGGAGCAGAAGAAACCGGAGCGTCTTGTGAGCTTGTTTCAACAGGGTGTAAAAATATACCTGCTGAAAATTTCTCTCTGTTCTTTTGTTCAAGGATCTCATCCTTACTCACACCCTCTCCTTTTGCCTGGGGTTGGGCACCCAGCTTCTCTATCTCTCCTTTTTCCAAGCTATCTAAAACTTGACTCTCTTGTATGTGTATATTCTCTCCTTTTTTCCAGGGCAGAAGCTTGACTCTCACTATTTATTCTCACATCCTCACTCATTGGGATGGTGTCACTCTTTCCTACAGAAGTGGGGGTGTGAAAAGTGCTTGTGACAGCATGGATAGGGGGTTCCCTTTGTTTATCTTGGGCTAGGGATCTATCCATGGAATCTGTTTGAGAGCTTGTCTCGATTATTGGCTCCTCTTGGGAAAAATCAAGAGAATCAATCATATGTATATCAAAAGAGTCAAGAGTGGGAGGAAAAGGAGAAGAATGTACAGTTTGGAGTGTTGGCTGTTCCTCAGACATTGAAAATTGAGGAACATCAAAAGAGGACTCTGTGTGTGCACTCCTTGTGTCACTCTTTTCTTTTATTTTCTCTCTTGTTGGTTGCTCTTGTTGGTAAAAAAGAGTTTGTCCAGACTCTGTACAGGGTGTTCCTGGTTGGGAACTTTCTTCAATGTCAGCATCCTTTTGGGAGGATGGTGACAGTTCACTGCTTGTCCTTATAACCTCCATTGCCATTCGAGAGACAATGGATTGCTTTTGGCTAAGGGTTATAGCTCTCTTCTTTCTCTGAAGTGGTACTTCAGCTTCCTGCTCTCCCTCATCCTCACTTACTCCCTCTATTATTTTTCTTTTTATTGGGAGCTTCTTGGCTGTCTTTGGTTTTACAACCACAGTCTTTTGGGAAACTGTGGTGAGGGCTAGGAATTGTTGTTGTGAAGTGGTTGGAGGATTAATAGGGTTTTGGCTTTCAATATCCTCAAAGAATTGCAAAGAATAAAGGTTTGGAAGCCTGTCTTTTGCAATTCTAAAGGTAGTGAACCATTTTTGATCGTGGGAGGGATAACTACCATATTACCCTCAATCAGAGATTGCCCTAATCTCTGGTAAGTTCACATGTAAGAGACTAGAAGAAGATTAGTCTCTGATAGTGTTGACTATCGGGGACTAAGGTAGTCTCTGATAGTATTAACTATCGGGGACTAGTTAGTCTCGGATAGTATTAACTATCGGGGACGAAGGTAGTCTCTGATAGTATTAACTATCGGGGACGAAGGTAGTCTCTGATAGTATTAACTATCGGGGACTAGTTAGTCTCTGATAGTATTAACTATCGGGGACTAGTTAGTCTCTGATAGTATTAACTATCGGGGACTAAGGTAGTCTCCGATAGTATTAACTATCGGGGACTAGTTAGTCTCCGATAGTTCAATTTTTTTAATTTAGTCGGGGACTAATTAAAAACAACTATTAGGGACTAAAATAGTCTCTTACTCACTCTAGCTCATATTATTTAAATAATCAAACTTTTGATTATTCATTTCATCATATTTTTTCAGAATTAAAATTCTAGCTCCTAAAATTTTGTTTAATTAAAAACAGCTGCAATCCAGAAAATTAATTCTAGCTTCTTACAACTAAACAACTTGATTCAATTTTTAGAGACATAATTCAGCATTCCTAACTCATAGACTAATCTATTAAATGTAGATTCATCTAAAGGTTTTGTGAATATGTCTGCAAGTTGTTTATCACTTGTAACCCAGTGTAATTCGATATTACCTTCACTTACATGTTCTCTTATGAAGTGATATCTAATATCTATATGTTTTGTTCTTGAATGTTGCACTGGATTTTCTGTTATTGCTATGACACTAGTATTATCACAATAAATAGGAATTTTGGATAATGACATACCATAGTCTAGGAGTTGATTCTTGATCCATAGGATTTGAGCACAGCAACTCCCAACTGCGATATATTCAGCTTCTGCTGTTGAAGTAGAAACTGAATTTTGTTTCTTGCTAAACCAAGAAACAAGTCTACCTCCAAGAAGTTGGCAGCTTCCACTTGTGCTTTTCCTATCAAGCTTTCAACCTGCATAGTCAGCATCTGAATAACCAATTAGTTTAAAATCAGATTCTTTGGGATACCATAAACCAAAGTTTGGGGTACCCTTTAGATATCTGAGTATTCTTTTTACAGCAATTAAATGTGACACTCTAGGGTCAGCTTGAAATCTAGCACATAAACATGTAGCAAACATTATATCTGGTCTACTTGCAGTTAGGTATAAAAGAGAGCCTATCATGCCTCTATAGCTAGTAATATCAATTTTCTTTCCTTTTAAATCTTTATCTAGCTTAGTGGCAGTAGGCATGGGTGTTTTTGCAGATGTACAATCAACCAAATCATATTTTCTCAATAAGTCTTTGATATACTTGGACTGACTGATAAATATTCCATCAGTTGATTGTTTTATTTGCAAACCTAAGAAAAATGTTAATTCTCCCGTCATACTCATTTCATATCTTGACTGCATATGTTTTGAAAATTTTTCATAAAGTTTTTCATTTGTAGATCCAAATATAATATCATCTACATATATTTCCACCAATATAATGTCAGTGCCTTGCTTTCTATAAAATAAGGTTTTATCTATGATACCTCTAACAAATTTATTTTCAAGTAAAAATTGGGATAGAGTATCATACCAGGCTCTTGGTGCTTGTTTTAAGCCATAAAGTGCTTTGTCTAACCTGTAGACATGATTTGGAAATTTGGATTCCACAAAACCTGGGGGTTGGCAAACATAGACTTCTTCTTCCAATTTACCATTTAAGAAAGCACTTTTGGCATCCATCTGGTATACCTTGAAGTTCTTGTAGGCTGCATATGCCAAGAAGATTCTTATTGCTTCAAGTCTCACTACTGGTGCAAAACTCTCATCATAATCTATTTCTTCTTCTTGAGAATATCCTTTTGCAACCAGTCTTGCTTTGATCATTGTAATTGTACCAGCTTCATCCAATTTGTTTCTGAAGACCCATTTGGCACCAATGATTAATCTATTCTTTGGTTTGGGTACCAATCTCCAGACTTTGTTTCGAGTGAATTGGTTTAACTTTTCTTGCATGACAATTATCCAGTCAGGATCTTGAAGTGCTTCCTCAATTTGCTTTGGCTCAATCTTTGAGAGAAAACTGAGATATAAACATTCATTTTGAGTTGCACTTCTAGTCTTGACTCCATCCTCTAAACTTCCAATTATCAAATCTTGCGTGTGGTCTCTCAACCATGGAATTGCACGTGCTAGATTTGACCATGAAGTTGAGGCTTCATTGTCTAGATTGGTGTTATCCATTCTAGCTTCATGATCAGAGACTGCTCCCCCTAAACTATTGACTCCTTCATTATTAGCTCCCCCGGAGCTGTTTATTTCTATTGTCTCCGGTGTCAATATAGTTTCTGATTGTGCATCAGTGACTCTAGTCTCTGGTGAAATATTAGTCTCCGATGGATTACTAATGTCACTAGTCTCTTGAGTTTCATCTAATACTCTATTCTCTGATAAATTATTAGTTCTTGGCACTTCATGCACAACTGTTAGCTCCCCCTCAATTATGTAGGGATCATTACTATCTTGGGGTTGTTCAGTAGTCTCTGATGGATATTCCCATGCATCCAATTCATTCTCAAAACTGAGAGGTTTGTGCAATCCTTGTCCAATCATTCCTGAAATCTTTTTATCATCAAACACGACTTGTATTGATTCCACAATGACTTTTGTTCTTAGATTATATACTCTGTATGCTTTACTTGACAGAGAATAACCTAAGAAGATTGCTTCATCAGATTTATTGTCAAACTTTCCTCTTGACTCTGTTGAATCTCTCAGTACAAAGCATTTACAACCAAACACATGTAAAAACTTCAGAGTTGGGTTTTCTCCCAGTCATTAACTCGTTAGGTGTTTTGTTGTATGCTTTGTTTATCAAGGATCTATTCTGTGTAAAGCAAGCAGTGCTTATAGCTTCCTCCCAAAAATATGTGGGAAGCTTAGCCTCTTGTAACATAGTCCTTGCTTTTTCAATAAGGGTTCTATTTTTCCTCTCAACAACTCCATTTTGCTGAGGGGTTCTTGGAGCTGAGAATTGTTGTGTTATTCCTTTTTCAGTACAGAATTCAAGTACTTGGGAATTCTTGAATTCTGTTCCTCTATCGCTCCTTATAACCCTTACTGTTTTTCCTGACTCAGTTTCTATCTTTTTGATATGATCAATTATCAACTGAGCAGCTTCATCTTTTGTATGAAGGTATTTTACCCAAGTATACCTCGTGTGATCATCCACAATAACCAAAGCATATCTATTTCTTAAGATTGACATCACATTCACTTGACCAAATAAATCCATGTGTAACAATTGCAAAGGGTCAGTGATTGATGTTGCTGGTTTGCTTTTGAATGACACACTTCTTTGTTTCCCTTTCTGGCATGAATCACACAATCCATCTTGTGTAAATTCCAATTGTGGAATGCTAGCTACCAATCCTTTCCTCACAAGCTTGTTGATGTTCTTGAAATTCAAGTGGGAAAGCTTCTTATGCCAAAGCCAACTTTCATCAGTTGAAGCTTTGCTATACAGATATGTGATTTGATCAGTAAAAGAAATAAGATTTGCAACATACAAATTTCCTTTTCTTTTCCTTGCCAAAATCACATTCTCAGATTCTTTGTCACACACCAAGCATTTATCTTCTTTGAAGGTGACATTGAATCCCTTATCACATAGTTGATTTACACTTAGTAAATTGTGCTTTAAGCCATCAACTAGTGCTACTTCAGTGAAGATGACATTACCATGTTCAACACTGCCATATCCCCTTGTATGGCCTTTGCTGTCATCTCCAAAAATGACTTTTGGCCCACTTTTCTCTTCATACTGTTTTAGCAGGGACTTATCTCCAGTCATGTGCCTTAAATAGTCACTGTCCAAGTACCATGATTTCTTCTTTTTGCCCTGCACAGTAGAGAGTAACTAGTTTGAGATTTTTGGGACCCAGATTTTCTTGGGTCCTTTCTCACTAGTTGTAGACTCAAGACTTGACTCAGATTGAGTTGATTGTCTTTTAACAGTTTTAACTTTAATAGGACAATCATTAGTCTTGCTACTTGTTTGTGAGAGACTACCAAGCTTAGAATTTTCATTTTTAATGCAAAGATGATCTAGCCTTTTTACTGGTGATTTATCTTTTATTCTCTTTGAAGGCGCACTCTCAATTATAGGAATTTTATTTTTGCTCCTACAGTTTACAGCTATGTGGTTGGGGTTACCACATACATGACATGTCTTTCTAGGAGCATCAGGCATTCTAGCATAGTTTTTATGTTTATTAATGCCTATCTTTCCATTCCTATTTTTCTTCTTTCTGCTTAACTCCACTAATTTTTCAGCCTTTTTGTCTGGAAGATTTTCCAGTTTTTTATTTAATTTTGTCTTTGTCATGAACCCAATATTTAATCTTTTCGTTTCACTCTTATCAACAACATTCGCTGTTTTTTGATCAATTTTTGTTTTTGAAGTGATTTGTTGATCTTGAGTGTTAATAAATTTGAGTTTAATAACAGGAGAGATAAAGTTAATTCTTTTTAAACATGGCTTACTAGTTGAGGAGTTTGCAGCTTCGAATAGATCATTTAAATCTGAACTCTTGTCTAGATTTTCATCATAACCTAGTCCAGATTTTTGACCTATTGTTTGACACTCTACCAAGTCTGTTAACTTTTTAGAGGAAGTATTCCACTGTTTAATCTTAGCTTGAGCAATTTCAAGTTGCTCTACTAAGTAATATTCCCTCTTTTTCAAAGCATCAATCATGTGATGAGCTTTGTTTAAATCAGACTTGATAGTGTCAAATTGTGTCAATCTCTCTTCAAGAAACTTGTTTCTTTTCAAGAGATTGTCTCGTGATTCTTTTACGTTGGTATGTTCAATGGTTAAAGACCTAAAACTGACATGCAAATCAGACATATCTTTTTGTATACTTTCAATGCTAGATGTATTAAGTAAATTAAGCACATTAAAATTCTGATTTGCATCGCATACCTTTGCATCGCCATTAGGGCAAAGTTGACAACTTCTTCATCAGAGTCGCTGTCAATCCAATCTTTTCCCTTAGTAATCAAGGCTTTGCTCTTGGATTTAGCTTTCTTGTCAGCAAAGTTCCTTAAAAGGTATCAAAAAGGGGATTAGCAAATCCCATATAAGATTATATTGAACAGCATGGAGGAAGAGGAGAGGGTTACATAACATTGGTGATTACGTGTTTGATTAGAAACTGTTTAGGTGGTTAAGTTTTCATGCATGTAGGACAACAGCTGTTTGCTGTCAAGAAGTCATGATGAACAGCCGTTTTACCGTCCAAATTAACCAATCGTTGTATTCCAATGTGTAATCTTGGTTTACTGCTTTTGAACTCTATAAATACCTCATTCAAGATGAAATTTTAATTCCTTTAACAAAATTTCTCTTTTCAGAGTTTCGTTTAAACTTATCATATTCATAAATTTCCAAGTTCTTCTTTCGGAAAATTATTTTCAGACCAGCTTTGATTTCACCCTTAAGAACAAAGAGGTAAGAATCTGGAACCCTACTCAGTTCTTTCGTGCATAGCATTAAAGATTTATGCTAAGTTCTTATTCTTTTGCATCTTCATAAGACATCATAAGCTGAGTTTGAGCATGATATGTTTTCCATCATAGCAGAAGCAAGCTCTAATGTTAATCTCTAATGAGATGTTGTTAATCTCTAATGAGATGCTGTTAATCTCTGATGAGATATGGTTAGTCTCTGACGAGATATTCTTAGTCTCTGACGAGATATTCGTAGTCTCTGATGAGATATTCTGTTAATCTCTGAGGATGATGTCAGCTTTAGTCTCCGACAGGCTAAAGTTTAGTCCCAGATGACGTCATTAGTCTCTGATCAGTTATTTAGTCTCTGATGACGTCAGCTTTAGTCTCCGACAGGCTAAAGTTTAGTCCCTGATGACGTCATTAGTCTCTGATGAGAAGCTAGTCTCCGATGACGTCACTCTTAGTCTCCGATAGAATTAAGATGACGTCACAGTCCTTGATGAGTTGTTAGTCCCTGATGACGTCATTCCTTAGTCTCTGATGGGCTAAGTTCAGTCCTTGATGACGTCATCCATAGTCTGTGATGAAGGAATTCTTAGTCTTCGATGAAGGAAATTTCGTAGTCTCTGATGAAGGAGATTTCTTAGTCTCTGATAGAGGAAATTCTTAGTCTCTGATGGCTAAAGATATCAGTCCCTGACGAGTTTGATAATGAGAAAATTATTCCCCGATGCATAGTCTGTTATCAAGACTATAAAACATTATTTTCTTAAAATTATTTTATGATGTTATTCTTTAAAACAGTAAAAGTTTAAGGACATCACATACGTATTTTCTTTCATAAATTCTTATTAAAGTATTAAAATATTACTTGCTTAATTTACAGAATCTTTCACTCACCAGTAAGTTGAATTTGAATCTTTGTTGCAAAGGACCGAGGCAAGTATATTTATAATCTTGTGTTTATTGTAAGTTGATGCAAGTATATACATTCAATTTGATGCTCATTTCAATTTAACGCAGTATCATTTGATTCGATATGCGTGCAAGACTTGATTATATGTTCCAATTGTTTTAAGAATGAGCATGCTATGCTTTAATTTCCGCTAGCATGATATGAATGAAAGTGCATGGATATAAAGAAGCTTTGCTCTATCAGCTATTTTTCAATGTTATATCTGTGCAATAAATGAGAATGCTATGTTCCTTAAATGATTATGCCACATGGATGGCTAGAGGAAAGGAAGGGTGCTGATTTGTTCTTCACCTGACCTAGAGGAATTTTATGTGACTACGTACGTTCACACAAGGAGGGATCATACGGGCACAGTTAGGCCAGCTGTATACCGTATGGTTAGCAGATCCAGCGGTTTAAGCCCCCGATGGATATTTTTACTTCAAGGAAGTTATGCTTTGTTTTAAGAAGGATTACACAATTGTTTATCATCAGTAGTCCTAAAAATTCCTTAAAGATTTTCTGAGGCATTAGTATTGATTCACTAAGCCTTTAGCAGAATTGAATTTTTTGAAACATTCCAGATTTGTTTTCCCAAATTATTTATATACTTGCTGGGCGTAAATCGCTCATTCTTGTAGAATTTTAATGTTTTGCAAGACAGAATATAAAGGCTGAGCCCTCTGATAAGGGAAGGCAAAGATGATTGGTTACTGAGTTAGGCAAATCCTTTGTAGTGCTGATAAGAGAGGAAGGAAAGAAGAAGATCCGAAAGTGATGTTTTGTCTTATAGTATAGAGACAGTTTAGCTTCCGCTGAATATGTAATATTTTGGGTTGTAATAACTCTTTAATATTATTTCTTTTAGTATTTATTATAAGAATGGATGTGTGGTTATCTTTTCCTTCTTTTGACGACGCCCTGATCCAGTGAGGGATTTTGGGGTCGTCACACTAACCCATCACAGTTGTAGCATCTTATCTTCTTTAAGTCGAAGGTGACTTTTTGACCTTCACGTTTAGGGTTAGGATTCCTTGATGATTTTCTTCCTTTTCTGCTGGCCCTAAATTTCTTAAACTGTTTGACCATGAATGCCATGAATTCCTCCATGTCATCATCAGAATCCAGTTCATCTTCCTGATCCGTCGAGCTAGTATCAGAAGATTCCTCATCAAGCTTCTCTTGAGACTTGCTTGTCTTAACCATGAAAGCAGCTCATCTATCCTTACCATGCATGCGTTGTCGTTGCTCTACTTCAAGTTCATAGGTCTTTAAATTCTCGTAGAGCCTGTCTAGTGTGAGGATATCCAAGTCATGAGCCTCTCTTATTGCCGTTGTCTTTGGATCCCAACTTGGTGGGAGAGATCTCATGAACTTAGTATTAACATCCTCATTATCATAGGACTTCCCAAGTATTTTCAAGTCGTTGAGCAAAGTGTTGAACCTGTCATATACTGACGTTATTGGTTCACCAGGCTTTGCTTGAAAGAACTCATATTGTTGTGTTAACAATGATCTTTTGTTCTTTCGGACTTGGTCAGTCCCTTCACACAGGACTTTGATGGTGTCCCATATTTGCTTTGATGTAGTGCAATTTATGATGCTTGTGAGCATATTTTTATCAATTCCATTATAAAGTATGTTCATTACCTTAGCATCCTTTAACACTTATAACTTGTCTTCGTTCCTATAATCACTTTCTGGAGCAAGTTCAAAGTGTTCTGCAACAACAGATCCTTCGACAGTTTTAGCAGGAATAAATTTCCTGGGTAGATAAGGACCCTTCTCAATCCTATCAATGTAATTTGGATTTGTTGCTCTTAAGTGCATATACATCTTTTGCTTCCACATAGGATATTCTTCTCTTTTAAGTATGGGAATTCTAGTACCACCATCACGACTTCCCGCATACGCCATTATGCTAAAGTTGCTTGCTTCATCATTGGCCATCTCTTGGAACGTATTAATTGAATAAATTCAATTACAGGCTCTGATACCAATTGTTTTCCCAGTGAGATGCCAAGAACTTGTAGAAGGGGGGAGGGGGTTGAATACAAGTTCTTTGAAATCTTTTCGATTACTTGTTCTTTAAAAAATTACTAATTACTTGCGGAAAAAAAAAACACGAATCAATTTATAAACAATTTTTTGTATTGACTTTAACAATTGAATACAAATTCTAACAATCACAATAATGTAATCATCAACTTCTTTTCTATTCTGTATATGAAAAGATTTAAACTATGAAAACCTATACAGCTTCTGAATACAACTCTGTAAACCTAATTACATCTTCTCTCACAAAAAAAACTTAACTCTAAGTTTTTCAATTCTAAATCAATATTGATTCAGCTTCCTTATTCAAATCAAATACAATCTTTCCTCTTTTTTTTTTATTAGGAAAAGATATCTGGTTAGTTTCCTTACCAACTACGTCTTCAATAATATCTTGAACTACGTGGAAGACATTCCTTTTTAATTCGAACCTCATATCTCTCAGAAATTAAATCACGATTAATCTCTAATGCTTCATCTTTAGTCTCTGGTGCTTTTAGTCCCTGTTGACGTCAGCTTGTAGTCTCCGATAGCGTTATTTAGTCTCCGATAGCGTTATTTAGTCTCTGACGCTTTAAGGCTTAGTCTCCGATGACGTTAGATTAGTCTCTGATGGTTTTATCTTTAATCTCCGATGACGTAAGTTTTAGTCTCCGACTCCTTTAGACTTAGTCTCTGATGACGTAAGTCTTAGTCTCCGATGGACAAAACTAGTCTCCGATAAATAAAATTTCTCTAGTCTCTGACTAGTTTCCCTAGTCTCCGACAAGCCTTTTTTGTAAACTCTAACAGATCAAATACACACTTTGACTTTCTGAAGGTTTGATATACCATTCCAGCAGTTACTTACAAATAAGAAATAATTATATCTCTTTACAAAGAATGAATGAATTACAAACAAAGAGATAACTGCTAGCTACAAAACTTCAGTGTTACTAATTAACAGTTTCTATACATTTGTACTCTAAGTAATCTAAAGACAATCATCATCAAATGTTCTAAAACCTAACATGGGATGTCTTTCGACCATCAGGGGATAATTTTCTCATCAGGGGATGATTTATTCATCTTCAAACTTAGTAAGTCATCACTGAACTTCATCAGTGGATCATTCATTTAGTGCCAAACTCAGTTGGCTATCGCCAAACTCCTCGGGGACTAGTATCTTTAGCCATCAGAGACTAACATATTTGCCCATCAGAGACTATGGATGACGTAATCAGAGATTAATTTAAACTTCCTTCATCAGAGACTAAGATTATCTCGTCAGAGACTAACATTAACTCATTAGAGACTAGAATTATCTCATCAGAGACTAACACTAACTCATCAAAGACTAGAATTATATCGTCAGAGATTAACATTAACTCGTCAGAGACTAGCATTATCTCGATAGAGACTAACATAGAGCTTGTCTTCGTGTCGATGGAAGGCCTAACATGAACAAACTCAACCTAGGATGCCTCATGAAAATACAAAAGAATATAATCCTTTAATGTTTTATTCCTTCTTGAAAACTTAGCATACAAGGTTAATAAATCTTTGATGCTATGTACGAAAGAAACTGAGTAGAGTACCAGGTTCTTACCTCTTCGTCTTTAAGGGAGAAATTTAAAGATTGTCTGAGAATAATTTTCCGAGAGAAAAACTTGGAAATTTATGAAGATGGTCAGTTTTGAGAAGAATTTAGAAGAGAAATTTTAGAAAAAAGATTAAAATTTTACCTCCGAATGAGGTATTTATAGCAGATTAAGATTAAGCCTTGAGATAAGATGATTGGTCAATTAAGACGGTAAGACGGCTGCTCAATGTAATATTTCAACAGCTGGTAACATACAAAGCAATTAGTGTCATACATGCATTCAACCTTAATCAACCATTGTCACCCAACCCACTTAATAATCAAACACGTAATCCACTGATCTTACGTTACCCTCTTCTCTTCTTCCAAGCTGATTAATCATAATCCTATACAAGGTTTGATATTCTTATATTTATATCCTTTTAAAGAAGTTATCTTCAATAAAATGAACCTCTCATTGTCATCAAAATTCTTACTTAAAATATGTATTTACCAAAAATAAGAAATTAATTGCAACTTACATTAATTCATGTAACAAACTCATATAAAATTTTCGGGTTCTTACATCCTTCCCCCCATAAGAGAAGTTTCATTCTTGAAACTTAGCTATCAAATAAATGTGGGTATTTGCCCTTCATAGTACTCTCAAGCTCTCAATTAGCTTCCTCTACACTGTGATTCCTCCATAACACTTTTACGGAAGGAATCTCTTTTTTCCTAAGAATTTTTACCTGTCGATCTAAAACCTGGACAGGGACCTCTTCTAATTTAAATCCAGTTGCAGCTCTATCGATTGGTAATTGATTATTCCTCTATGGTCTGCTTTGTAAGGACGTAATACTAATACGTGAAATACATCATGAATATGGCCTAAAGTAGGTGGCAGTGCCAATTGATAGGCCACTTCACCAACCTTCCTCAACACCTCGAATGGTCCTACGTAGCGGGGACTCAACTTTCCTTTCTTGCCAAAATGCATTACACCCTTCCAGGGTGACACTTTCAAAAGTGCATAACTCTCGATTTCCAAAGTTCAATCCTTCCTATGTTGATTAGCATTTTGTTTCTATCAGTTTTTAGTTGCCTTCATTCTCATTCTGATCATCTTGATCGCCTCCTCAGTCTGTTGGACTATCTCTAGTCCAATTAGCTTCCTTTCTCCTACTTCGTTCCAGTAAAGTGGAGTTCTACATTTTCTACCGTACAATGCTTCGAAGGGTGCCATGCCGATGCTAGCATGATAGCTATTATTGTAAGAGAATTCGATCAGTGGTAGATGGTTGTCCCAATGGCCTTTAAAATCGAGAACGCAAGCTCGAAGCATCTCTTCTAGTGTCTGAATCGTGCGTTCAGATTGACCATCTGTTTAGGGGTGATAGGTCGTGCTCATATCTAGTCTTGTTCCTAGATATTCTTGGAAGCTTTTCCAAAATCTTGAGGTAAACCTCGAATCTCGATCAGAGACGATGGAGACTGGTACTACATGTCAACTCACAATTTCCTTAACATATAACTTCACCATTTGATTCATCTTGTATGTGTACTTGATGGCCAAAAAGTGTGCCGATTTGGTCAATCTATCGACTATGACCCAAATGGCATTCAATCTTCCGAGTGTGGTTGGTAATCCAACTACGAAGTCCATTGTGACAAACTCCTATTTCCACTCAAGAATTTCCAATGGTTGAAGCAGTCCGCTTGGTTTTTGATGTTCTGCTTTAACCCTTTGACACGTTAAACATCTACTCACCCAAACAACTATTTCTCTCTTTATGTTGGGCCACCAAAAGCTTTGTTTTAAGTCTTGGTACATCTTCGTGCTTCCTGGATGAATGAAGAACTTTGAGTTGTGGGCTTCATGAAGAAGTTCTTGCCTCAATTCAGTCTTTGCAGGAATCCACATTTGACCTTCATATTTGAACAACCCATCATGGTGAATGTGACACTTGCCTTTCTCTCCCTTAATTAATTTGTCCATTTCCTTACAACTTTCCCCTTGTGCGATTTCAATGAGGTCAAGCTCGAATTTCTTCTTCCATATCTATCCTATGGGTGGTGGTAAGGGTATGAAGTTGTAGGCGTTTGAATTCTTTTCTAACATCTTCTTGGATGGTCATCATATTCAGTTTTTCAAGACGGCTAAGCGCGCCTGCAACCACATTCGCCTTTTCGGGATGGTAGTTGATAGAACAGTCATAGTCCTGAATCAATTCTAACCAACGCCTTTGTCGCATGTTGAGTTCCTTTTGCATGAATATATACTTCAAACTTTTGTGGTCAGTATATATATCACACTACTCACCGTAAAGGTAGTGCCTCCAAATCTTCAACGCAAAAATGATAGCTGCCAATTCTATGTCGTGCGTAGGGTATCATTTTTTGCAATCTTTTAGCTGTCTTGAGGCATAAGCAATCACCTTCCCATGCTGCATCAAAACTACTCCAAGTCCTTGTTTTGACGCATCACTATAAATAATGAATTCGCCCTTATTATCCGATAGTGTCAGAATAGGGGCTGTCGTCAACCTCGTCTTCAATTCCTGAAAACTCTTCTCATAATCAGGAGTCCAAACAAATTTTGTAATCTTTCTTGTCAAGTTTGTCAAAGGCACAGCTAATTTCGAGAAGTCTTTAACAAACCTCCTGTAGTAGCCTGCCAAACCTAAGAAACTCTTTACTTCAGTTGGGTTTGTTGGCCAAGGCCACTTCGTGATTGCTTCTATCTTATTGGGGTCCACTGCAACACCAGTTTCATTGATCACATGACTAAGAAACTTTACTTCCTTTAGCTAAAATTCACATTTGGAAAATTTGGCGAATAACTGCTCCTTTCTTAGAACTTCCAGTGTTATCGTTAGGTGCTCCTCATGCTCTTTCGCCATCTTCGAATAGATAAGAATAACATCAATGAAAACGATAATGAACTTATCCAAGAATGGTTTGAAGATACGATTCATCAAGTCCATAAAAGTTGTTGGTGCATTTGTCAGTCCAAATGGCATGACTAAGAACTCGTAGTGTCCATAGCGAGTTCGGAATGTCGTCTTTGATATGTCCTCCTCTTTGATCTTCAATTGCTGGTACCTTGAGCGAAGATCAATTTTTGAGAAGTATCTCCCTCCTTTAAGTTGATCAAAAAGATCGTCTATCCTCGGCAGGGGGTACCTATTCTTGATTGTGACCTTGTTCAACTCTCGATAATCAATGCAGAGTCTCATCGATCCATCTTTCTTTCGGACAAAAAGTAGTGGCGCACCCCAGGGTGATACACTTGGTCTACTCAATCCTTGATCCAAGAGTTCTTGCAACTGCTTCATTAGCTCTTTCAATTCAGATGGTGCCATGCGGTACGGGGGCTTGGAGATTGGCGCGGTACCGGGGATCAAGTTGATTTCAAAATCCACTTCTCTATCCGGGGGTAGTCCAGGCAACTTTTCTGGAAATACGTCTGCAAACTCCCTTACCATAGTGACATCCTCGATCTTAATTTCATCCTTTTCGGTATCGTGTACATAAGCCAAGAAGGCTTCGCAACCCTTGCGAATCATCTTCTTTGTTTGGATCATGGTCAAGAACAATGATGATTTTACCATCTTGGTACCATGGAACCAAACCTTTGCCCTCTGGGGAGATCACAAGACTAATCTCTTCTTCTTACAGTCAATATTGGCCTGGTATTTGAGCAACCAATCCATTCCCAATATTACGTCGAATTCTCCCAAAGGAAAAGGAATAAGATCAGCAAGAAACTCGCGTTGTTCTATCTTCAAGGTGCAATTAGGGTAAACGTGAGAAATGCTTACCACCTCACAATTGGCAACTACTACTTCTAAGGGCTTAGGTAAAAGTTCAGGCCGAGCTAGCATATTCCTAGCTAACCGTTCAGATATAAAACTTCAAGTAACACCCGAATCAAACAACACATGAGCATGTAAGGAGTTCACTAGTAGTGTATCTGTCACAACATCATCAGAAGCCACAGCAACTTGCACGGTCATGTTGTAAGTCCTTGCTTGTGGTCGCACCATTACAGTGTTCGCTCCCATCAACATTGCCTTGCCACCTTTCTTTTTAGGGCAATTTGGAGAGATGTGCCCTTCCATTCCGCACGTGTACCATATCCTTACTGCGGCAAGCGGTCTGTTATTTTGCTGAGGTTGTTGTGGTCTTCCTTGGGGTGGGGTAGCAGCGGGGTTCAAAGTCAGACAATTTGAGGAGAAGTGCCCCGGTTGGCGACACTTGAAGCAAACATCCTTCACGAAGCATTTCATTCTTTATGCAGCTTGATAAATTTATAACCCAATAAGGTGAAGAGCATTAAGCAAAACATATGCATTTAGATATATCAAAGTAATCATTATCCATATACATAGGGGTTGTCATAGACATCATCCTCTAACATTCTTAAGGCAAACTAGACAAAAGCCAAAAATACATTAACTGGGCGAATGCACTCGGGATAGTCGCAACTACCCAAACAGAGTTCAAAATCATACACAAAATAACCTCTGTTTAAAATTTTACATCAGTCTCCTATAACACATCCTCCTTGTCCTCTGTGTCCAATGATCCTTCATGATCTGCCTCTCGTTCCCAATGTCGAGACTGCATACACGCAATAGGTGCTCATCTGCTCCAAACACGTCGTCCTTAAATTAGTCGTTGATGCTGCGACCATCTCCAACGCTAATCGGTGATACAGGCTTTGAGTCAACCAAAAAGAGGATCGCCATGCTGACGCGGCTGCGCGAAACCTAGAAATAGTGGCAGCCTGTCGTCGAACAGTCATGGTGCGAGCTGTCAAACGATGGTGGACTTCTACATCGTAATTACGTACTATCTTGTCATGGGATGGCGTTGTTGCCTGTGGTGGGGACGAGGCAGGTCTCAGAGTACACTAGTACAAAAGTAATCATATGTGTGACGACCCCAAAATCCCCCATTGGATCAGGGCTTCGTCAAAAGACGGAAAAGATAACCATACATCCATTCATACAATAAATACTAAAAGAAATAGTATTAAAGAGTTATTACAAATCCAAAATATTACATTATCAGCGGAAGCTATTCTGTTTCTATACTACAATACAAAACATCACTTTCGGATCTTCTCCTTTCCTTCCTTTCTTATCGGCACTACCAAGGTTTTGCCTAACTCAGTAATCGATCATCTTTGCCTTCCCCTTATTAGAGGGCTCAGCCTTTATATTCTGCCCTGCAAGACATTAAAGTTCAACAAGAATGAGCGTTTTACGCCCAGCAAGCACATAAATAAATTTGGAAAGGCAAATCTGGAATGTTTCAAAAGATTCAATTCTGTTGAGAGGCTTGGTGAATCAATACTAATGCCTCAGAAATCTTTAAGGAATCTTTAGGATTACTGATGATAAACAATTGTGTAATCCTTCTTTAAACAAGCATAACTTCCTTGAAGAAAAAAAAATATCCATCGGGGCTAAAACCGTTGGATATGCTAACCATACGGTATACAGCTGGCCTAACTGTGCCCGTATGATCCCTCCTTGTGTGAACGTACGTAGTCACATAAAATTCCTCTAGGTTAGGTGAAGAACAAATCAGCACCTTTCCTATCCCCTAGCCATCCATGTGGCATAACCCATTTAAAGAACATAGCATTCTCATTTATTACACAGATATAACATTGAAAAATAACTGATAAATCAAAGCTTCTTTATATCCATGCACTTTCATTCATATCATGCTAGCGGAAATTAAAGCATAGCATGCTCATTTTTAAAAACAATTGAAACATATAATCAAGTCTTCCACGCATATCGAATCAAATGATACTGCGTTAAATTGAAATAAGCATCAGATTGAATGTATATACTTGCATCAACTTGCAATAAACATAAGATTATGAATATACTTGCCTCGGTCCTTTGCAACAAAGATTCAAATTCAACTTATGGGTGAGTGAAAGATTTTGTACATAATACAAGTAATATTTTAATACCTCAATAAGAATTTATGGAAGAAAATGTGTATGATGTCCTTAAACTTTTACTGTTTAAAGAATAACATTATAAAATAATTTTAAGAAAATAATGTTTTATAGTCTTGATAACAGACTATGCATCGGGGAATAATTTTCTTATCAACAGACTCGTCAGGGACTGATAACTTAGCCATCAGAGACTAGGAAATTCCTCCATCGGAGACTAAGAATTCCTTCATCAGAGACTATGACGTCATCAAGGACTAAACTTAGCCCATCGGAGACTAAGGAATGATGTCATCAGGGACTAACAACTCATCAGGGACTGATGACGTCATCTTAATTCTATCGGGGACTAAGGGTGACGTCATCGGAGACTAACTTCTCATCAGAGACTGATGACGTCATCTTAACTCTATCGGAGACTAAAGCTGACATCATCCGAGACTAAATAACCCATCGGAGACTAATGACGTCATCGGGGACTAAACTTTAGCCTGTTAGGGACTAAGCTGACGTCATCATCAGAGATTAACAGAATATCTCATCAGAGACTAAGAATATCTCGTCAGAGACTAAGAATATCTCATTAGAGATTAACAGCATCTCATTAGAGATTAACAACATCTCATTAGAGATTAACAACATCTCATTAAAGATTAACATTAGAGCTTGCTTCTGCTACGATGGAAAACCTATAATGCTCAAACTCAGCTTATGATGTCTTATGAAGATGCAAAAGAATAAGAACTTAGCATAAATCTTTGATGCTATGCACAAAAGAAACTGAAAGAGACTGGGTAGGGTTCCAGATTCTTACCTCTTTGTTCTTAAGGGTGAAATCAAAGTTGGTCTAAAAATAATTTTCCGAAAGAAGAACTTGGAAATTTATGGAGATGATATGATTAAACGAAACTCTGAAAAGAGAAATTTTGGTAAAGGAATTAAAATTTCATCTCAAATGAGGTATTTATAGAGTTCAAGGACAGTAAACTAAGGTTACGCATTGGAATAAAATGATTGGTTAATTTGGACGGTGAAACGGCTGTTTATCATGACTTCTTGACAGCAACCAGCTGCTGTCCTACAAGCATGATAACTTAGCCACCTAAACAATTTCTAATCAAACACGTAATTACTAACATTACGTAACCCTTTCCTCTTCCTCCATGTTGTTCAATATAATCTTAAATGGGATTTGCTAATCCCCTTTTTAATACCTTTTATGGAACTTAACCTCAAAACCGTGGATATCACATCATCATAAAAATTTTCATTGTAGATATGAATTTATCATTCATATTTAAAAAGGCAATCTTTCATGCAAAAGTAATATAATAATATAAAATAAAATTATTTCTTATCATAAAATACATTTAAAATTTTCGGGTTCTCACATCCTTCCCTCCTTAAAAGAAGTTTCGTCCTCGAAACTTAACTATGAAATAAATGGGGGTACTTATCAATCATAGCACTTTCAAGCTCCCAAGTAGCTTCTTCTATACTATGGTTCCTCTATAACACTTTTACCGAAGGAATTTCTTTATTTCTTAGAATTTTAACTTGTCGATCTAAAATCTGAATTGGAACCTCTTCATAATTTAGATCCGATTGCAGCTCTATCGGTACATAATCAATTACTCCTCCATGGTCTGCCTTGTAAGGACGTAACACAGATATATGGAATACATAATGAATGTGGTCCAAAGTTGGTGGCAGTGCTAGTTGATAGGCCACTTCTCCAATCTTCCTCACTACTTCCAAAGGTCCTACATAACGGGGACTCAACTTTCCTTTCTTACCAAAACGCATTACGCCCTTCCAGGGTGATACTTTCAATAGTGCATAACTTCCAACTTCCAAAGTTTGATCCTTCTTATGTTGATCAGCATATTGTTTTTGTCGGTCTTAAGCTGCTTTCATTCTCATTCTGATCATCCTAATTGTCTCCTCAGTTTGTTGAACTATCTCTGGTCCAATTAGCTTCCTTTCTCCTACTTCGTTTCAGTAAAGTGGAGTTCTACACTTTCTACCATACAATGCTTCAAAGGGGGCCATGCCAATGCTAGCATGATAACTATTATTGTACGCGAATTCGATTAGTGGCAAATGGTTGTCCCAATGACCTTTGGAGTCGAGAACGCAAGCTCGAAGCATATCTTCTAGTGTCTGAATCGTGCGTTCAGATTGACCATCAGTCTGGGGATGATAGGCGGGGCTCATATCTAGTCTTGTTCCCAGATAATCTTGGAAACTTTTCCAAAATCTTGAGGCAAACCTCGGATCCCGATCAGAGATAATGGAGACTGGCACTCCATGTCGACTCATAATTTCTTTAACATATAGCCTTACCATTTGATCCATCTTGTAAGTGTATTTGATGGCCAAAAAGTGTGCCGACTTGGTCAGTCTATCGACTATGACCCAAATGGCATTCATTCCTCCAAGCGTGGTTGGTAATCCAACTATGAAATCCATTGTGACAAATTCCCATTTCCATTCGGGGATTTCCAATGGTTGAAGTAGTCCACTTGGTTTTTGATGTTCTGCTTTAACCCTCTGACATGTCAAGCACCTACTTATCCATTCAGCTATTTCCTTCTTCATGTTAGGCCACCAAAAGCTTTGTTTCAAGTCTTGGTACATTTTTGTGCTTCCTGGATGAATAGAAAACTTTGAGTTATGAGCTTCGTGCAACAGTTCGTGTTTTAATTCAGCCTTTGCAGGAATCCACACCCGGCCTTCATATCGTAGCAATCCATCACTATGCATGCGATATCTGCCTTTATCTCCCTTAATTAATCTATCCCTTTCTTTGCAATGCTCTCCTTGTGCGATCTTAATGAGGTCGTGCAATTGAGGCCGAACTCGAATTTCTTCTTCCATATCTATCTTCTGAGCAGTAGTAAGGGGATGAAGTTGCAAGCGTTCGAATTCTTTTCTGATCTCCTCTTGAATGGTCATTACATTTAGTCTTTCACAACGACTGAGCGCATCAGCAACTACATTTGCTTTTCCGGGATGGTAGTTGATAGAACAGTCATAGTCCTGAATCAACTCTAACCAACGCCTTTGTCGCATGTTGAGTTCCTTTTGCGTGAATATATACTTCAAACTTCTGTGATCCGTATATATCTCGCAGTTCTCACCATAAAGGTAATGCCTCCAAATCTTCAACGCATGAATGATAGCTGCCAATTCTATGTCATGCGTAGGATATCGTTTCTCGCAATCTTTTAGTTGTCTTGATGTATAAGCAATCACCTTGCCATGCTGCATCAAAACTGCTCCAAGTCCTTGTTTTGACGCATCACTATAAATAATGAATTCTCCCTTGTCATCTGGCAATGTCAGAATAGGAGCTATAGTCAACCTTGTCTTTAATTCCTGAAAGCTCTTCTCACAATCCGGGGTCCAAACAAATTTTGTAGCCTTTCTTGTCAAGTTTGTCAAAGGTACAGCTAATTTTGAAAAGTCTTTAACGAATCTTCTGTAATAGCCTGCCAATCCTAAAAAACTCTTTACTTCAGTCGAGTTTGTGGGTCGAGGCCATTTCGTGATTGCTTCTATCTTATTGGGGTCCACTGCAATACCAGTTTCATTGATCACATGACCAAGAGACTTTACTTCCTTTAGCCAAAATTCACATTTAGAGAATTTGGCGAATAACTGCTCTTTTCTTAGAATTTCCAGCGTTATCCTTAGATGTTCCTCATGCTCTTTTGCCGTCTTTGAATAGATAAGAATATCATCAATGAAAACGATAATAAATTTATCCAAGAATGGTTTGAAGACACGATTCATTAAGTCCATGAAGGCTACTGGTGCATTTGTCAGTCCAAATGGCATTACCAAGAACTCGTAGTGACCATACCGAGTTTGAAATTCTGTCTTTGATATGTCCCCTTCTTTGATCTTCAATTGGTGGTACCCTGAGCGTAGATCAATTTTAGAGAAGTATCTTCCTCCTTTAAGTTGATCAAAAAGATCGTTTATCCTTGGCAAGGGGTACTTATTCTTGATCATGACCTTATTCAGTTCCCGATAATCGATGCAAAGTCTCATCGATCCATCTTTCTTTCAAACGAATAACACTGGTGCTCCCCATGGTGAAACACTTGGTCTGATCAATCCTCGTTCTAAGAGTTCTTGTAACTGTATCATCAGTTCCTTTAATTTGGACGGTGCCATTCGATACGGGGCCTTGGATATTGGCGCGATAACGGGGATCAAGTTAATTTCAAAATTCACTTCTCTATCTGGGGGTAGTCTAGGTAACTCTTCTGGAAATACGTCCACAAACTCTGTTACCACAAGGACATCCTCAATCTTACTTTCATTCTTATTGACATTGTGCACATAAGCTAAGAAGACTTCACAACCTTTGCGAATCATTTTCTTTATCTGGATCATGGTCAAGAATGGCGAGGATTTCTCCATTTTAGTGCCATGGAACCAAACCTTCACCTTCTGGGAGATCGTAAGACAACTTTCTTCTTCTTACAGTCAATATTGGCCTGATAATTGAATAACCAATCCATTCCCAATATTACGTCAAATTCTCCCAAAGGAAAAGGAATAAGATCAGCAAGAAACTCATGTTGATCTATCTTCAAGGTACAGTTAAGGTAAATGTGAGAAATGCTTATCACCTCACGATTGGCAACTACCACATCTAAAGGCTTTGGTAGTAATTCAGGCTGAGTTAGCATATTCCTAGCTAACTGTTCAGATATGAAACTTTGAGTAGCACCCGAATCAAACAACACATGAGCATGTAAGGAGTTAACTAAAAGTGTACCTGTAACAACATCATCGGAAGCCACAGCATCTTGTACGGTCATATTGTAAGTCCTTGCTTGTGGTCGTACCTGTATAGTATTGGCTCCCGTCAGCATTGGTTTGCCACAATAAGTTTCGACCTCGAAACTTGACTAATGAAAAAGGTGGGGATACTTTTGCATCATCATTTCTTCTAATTCCCACGTAGCTTCTTCTACATTATGATTCCTCCATAACACTTTTACGGAGGGAATCTCTTTATTCCTTAAAATTTTTACTTGTTGATCCAGAATTTGCACTGGAATCTCTTCATAGCACAAATCCGGTTGAAGCTCAATCGGTTGATAATCGATGATGCCAGTGTGATCGCCTCTATAGGGTCGAAGCACCGACACATGAAAAACATCGTGCACATGTCCCAAAGCTGGGGGTAGTGCCAATTGATAAGCTACTTCACCAATACGGCGAAGTATCTCGAAAGGTCCAATATAACGTGGACTAAGCTTCCCTTTTTGTCTGAAACGCATGACACCTTTCCACGGAGAAATCTTCAGTAGGGCATGACCTCCAACTTCTAATGTTAGCTCTTCACCAATACTGCTTCTGTCGGTCCTGTGCAGCTTCACCAATACTGCTTCTGTCAGTCCTGTGCAGCTTTCATTCTCTGACGAATGATTCGGATTGCATCCTCAGTTTGCTGAACCATCTCTGGTCCCTCAAGTCTTCTTTCTCCGACCTCATTCCAATACAACGGTGTCCTGCACTTCCTTCCATATAGTGCTTCGAACGGGGCCATACCAATGCTTGCATGGAAACTGTTGTTGTAGGCGAATTCAATAAGCGGTAAATGGTCATCCCACTTACCTCTGAAGTCTAATGAACACGCCCTTAACATATCCTCCAGAGTTTGAATCGTCCGTTCGGATTGTCCATCAGACTGCGGGTGGAATGCAGTACTCATGTCCAATCGTGTTCCTAGATAGTCTTGAAAGCTGCGCCAAAATCTTGACGTGAAACGGGGGTCTCGTTCTGACACAATCGAAACCGGCACACCATGTCGACTAAGGATTTCCTTCACATACAGCTTGACTAACTGGTCCATCTTGAAGTTATCCTTAATGGGCAAAAAGTGAGCGGATTTGGTTAACCGATCCACTATTACCCATATCGCATTAGCTCCCTTCAGCGTCACCGGTAATCCCACTACGAAATCCATGGTGATGTACTCCCATTTCCATTCTGGGATTTCCAAGGATTGTAATAGTCCACTCGGCTTCTGGTGTTCAGCTTTGACTCACTGACAAGTGAGACATATATTGACCCATAGGGCTATCTCTCTCTTCATATTGGGCCACCAAAAGTGTTGCTTCAAATCTTGGTACATCTTTGTCCCCCCTGGATGTACAGAGAAAGCAGAATTATAAGCCTCTTGGAGTAACTGTCTCTTTAACTCCACCTTTGTCGGAATCCAGACTTTATCTTCAAATCTCATCAAGCCGTCGTCGTGGATCCGACATTTCCCATTTTCTCCTTGGAGCAGTTTCGCCCTTTCTGCTGCATATTCTTCTTGAGCTACCCTGATTATGTCCAATAATTGGGGTCTCGCTCTGACTGATTCCTCCATTTCTTGTCTTTGACTTGTTGTGATAACGTTCAGTTGCAATCGTTCCAATTCTATCCTTACTTCTTCTTGAACTGTCATCACGTTTACCCTCTCTCGTCTGCTTAGGGCGTCAGCTACTACATTTGCCTTACCAGGGTGATAGTGGATCGAGCAGTCATAATCCTTGATCAATTCTAACCATCGCCTTTGTCTCATGTTCAGCTCTTTCTGAGTGAATATGTACTTCAGGCTCTTATGGTCGGTATAGATCTCACACTTCTCCCCGTACAAATAATGTCTCCAAATCTTCAAGGCAAAGACTATAGCAGCTAGCTCCAAGTCATGAGCTGGATATCTTTTCTCGCAATCCTTTAATTTTCGAGATGTATAGGCGATTACTTTGCCGTGTTGCATTAGGACAATTCCTAGTCCATTCAGTGAAGCATCGCTGTAAATGACGAAGTTTCCTTTGTCGTCAGGCAAGCTCAACACTGGTGCAGTGGTCAGCCTATTTTTCAGCGTTTGGAAACTCCTTTCACATTCTGGAGTCCATGCAAACTTCACCGTCTTTCTCGTCAGATTCGTCAACGGATTAGCCAGTTTTGAAAAGTCCTGGACAAACCTGCGGTAGTAGCCTGCTAAACCTAAGAAGCTCCGTACTTCAGTAGGAGTCTTTGGTTGCGGCCAATTGGTGATCGCTTCAATCTTTGTGGGGTCCACGGATATGCCCTGCTCGTTGATCACGTGGCCCAAAAACTTCACCTCTCTAAGCCAGAACTCGCACTTCGAGTATTTAGCATAAAGTCTTTCTCGTCTCAGCGTCTCCAACGCTATTCTCAAATGCTCAGCATGTTCCTCTTCCGTTTTGGAGTAGATGAGAATATCATCGATGAATACAATGATGAACTTATCGAGTTGTGGTTTGAAAACTCGGTTCATCAGATCCATAAAAGCAGTTGGAGCATTAGTAAGTCCGAATGGCATTACCAGGAATTCGTAATGACCATACCGGGTCCTGAATGCTGACTTAGAGATATCCTCCTCTCTGATCTTCAGCTAATGATATCCCGACCTCAGATCGATCTTTGAAAAATATTTAGCACCTTTCAGTTGATCAAATAGATCATCGATCCTTGGTAAAGGATATCTATTCTTTATTGTTACCTTGTTCAGCTCTCGGTAGTCGATGCACAGTCTCATCGATCCATCCTTCTTCTTCACGAACAGCACAGGCGCTCCCCACGGTGAGACACTTGGTCGGATAAATCCTCGATCTAACAGTTCTTGCAATTGTTCCATAAGTTCCTTCAATTCAGAAAGGGCCATTCTGTATGGAGCATGGGAAATCGGAGCAGTCCCTGGTACTAGATCGATTTCGAATTCTACTTGTCGATCGGGAGGTAATCCCGGTAGCTCTTTCGGAAATACATCTCCGAATTCCCTCACAATGGAAATATCCTCCAATTCTGGTGCTTCCTTCTTAGTGTCATGCACATAAGCCAAGAATGATTCACACCCTTTTCGTATCATCTTCTTAGCTTTTATCATAGTGAGGAAGTGAGACGGTTTGGTAGTCTTACTTCCATGGAATAACACACTTTTGTTCGAAGGTGTTCTTAAGGAAACTTTCTTCCTCCTACAGTCTATACTAGCCTGATATTTATATAGCCAATCCATGCCTAGTATCATGTCGAACTCCCCCAAAGGAAAGGGTATTAAATCTGCAGGTAAGTCATACTTTCCTATCTTTACAGTACAGTCAGGCAGTATGTCGTGAATTGTGTAGACTTCTTGGTTAGCTACCATAACCTCTAAAGGTGTATCTAGGTGTTTAGGCACTATGTTGAGGTCTTTAAGTAATCGTTCAGCAATGAAAGACTTGGTTGCGCCATAATCAAATAACGTATGAAGTTGTACTGAGTTGACAAGTAGTGTACCTGTCACCACATCATCTGATTTTAGTGCGTCCTGAACGGTCATGTTATATGTTCTGGCTTGAGGACGGACTAGTACAGTGTTAGCTCCTGAAAGTGACGGCTTTCCTCCGCCTTTCTTCTGTGGGCAGTTTGGAGAAATGTGGCCCTCCTTGCCACACGTATAGCATGTTCGCACAATTGCCAGTGCACGATTGGTGCCCTGGGGTGTGAACTGTTATATCTGTTGCTGCTGTTGTTGTGGACGATACTGAAGTGGTGTAGCAGCAATTGGCTGTTTTGGGCAATTTTGTGCCAGATGCCCAGGCTGGTGGCACCTATAGCACGTGTTCGTGCCCAACAAACATGGGTAGGTCCCATGATTCCTTCCACACTTGGCACAAATAGTGCCCATCCTTTTGTTATCTCCTCCGCCTCTATTGTTGAAGTTTCCCTTCCTTTTATTACTGCTTTGGAAACTTCCTTGTTCCTGCTTGACCACAACTGATGAAGCTTGTGGTTTTCCACTCCCTCCACCAATTCCTTTGTTGTTTTGGTGGTGGTTGATGTTCCCTTTCCTCTGTCCCTCTTTCCGGTTATCCCGGTTGAACTCTCGAAGCGTCTTGCCGCTTATCTCTGCCACCTTTGTCCGTTGGACAACATCTGCATATGTTCCTAAGCATAGGACAGCAATCTTGTCCTGGAGCCATGGGTTCAGTCCATACTCGAACCTTCTTGCCTTTCTCCTTTCGATATCCACCAGATGTGGAGCGTACCGTTGGAGTTCGTTGAATTTCCTCTTGTACTCCTCCACTGTTATGTTCCCTTGTTTAAGCTCGAGGAACTGCTTTTCCAGGTCATCAGCGGCATTGATGGGGAAGTACTGATTGTTGAATATCTCCTTAAACTCCTCCCAGGTGAAGCCTTCATCTGTCGCTCCTTCTCCTCTAGATGCTAGCTTTTTGGCTAACTCTAGCCGTTCAGTTGCCTCCCACCAATAGTTTGCCTCCCCCTTCAGTAGATAGGTGGCATACTCAGTTTTGAGGTCCTCTGTCACCAAAGACATTCAGAAGGCTTTCTCCACCTCCTTAATCCATGTTTGAGCACCCGTGGGCCCTCCTTCTCCATTAAAAGTGGATGGACTACTGTTGGTGAAGTCCTTGAACGTCACCCTCCTAGGTTGAACTGGCGGTGGGGGCGGTGGGTTGTTATTTAACTGCGCTGCTTCCCTTATCATGTTCATCAACATGGCAATGGGATTTTCATGATTCCCATTATTTCCTTCATCATTCGCATTACGATTGGTGTTTCCTTCCTCATTCGCATTGCGATTGGTGTTGGCATTTCTATTTTTGGTAGTTCGTGGTCTTCTAACTGGAGGCATTTTTCTACAGGTAGGAAAAAGAGATATTTAATATCCATGAGTTGTTTTTTTTTTTTTAAATTCTTATAAATCATATAAAACTCATGACACAACAAATTAAATACATTCACAAATAATCGAGTGCAACTCGTACCAGTTTCAGAGATAAATAAATTTTTTCATAAAATTTCATAATATTAAGGGTACAATAGTAAAAGTTCATAACATTACTTGCAGAGTTTAACATAAGAAATTTGCTCTGCAGTTTAAAAATAATAAATAAATAAAAAAAAATTATAAAGTGGTACTAAATATTTTATTATAAACCCTCGCGGTCGAGTTGATCGTTTATTCTGCGTAGACGACAGAACGCCTCATCGAACCTATCTCCAATGTCATGGATCAAATGATCTTGGTCAGCTGCGGTATGGTGTGGGAGCCTTACATAATTACTCAGTGAGGTCATTGCCTCGGTTAACGTCTCTCTAAAGGTGCTCGTTACCACATTGTGAGTAGCCCTCCAAGTACTTAGTTGTCGGTTGGTCTCTATAGTGCGACGCGTCATCCTGTCTTCCTGTATCGCTGTATCAGCTTGTAGCCTGCGTACCTTACGCTGAAAATAATCATTTGGTACTGGCACGGGTACTACTGGAGGCGGTGCGGCGGGAGGGACAACAATCTGCTGGACAGCGGGTGGCACTGGCAGAAAAGTAGGTGGTGTAGCTGAAATCATGGGTATATCGCGTACCATGCATGGAATAGGTTCTGCCCGCGGGGGAGAACGTGACTCATAGTGAGGAGAATAGTTCCTCACATTATCAACATCATCTCCTGCCTCATCCTCTGATGGGTCCTCTTCGTCATCTTGATCCTCATCTTCCCAAAAATCATAAAACAGATTTCGGCCACCATCAATAATTGATAAAAGATAATTAATACATCCAAGCATGCATATCATTAAATAAGAGATAAATAATGAATCTCTACTACATTATCTATTAAAGAGTATTTAATACAGCGGAAGTCTTAAAATAGGGCCCACACCGGCCTTAAAGTCTAAACATTTCTATAATCTTCTCCCTCTTCACCCTACCCTTGAAAGCCATCCATAGGAGGGATATCAGGAAGCTCTCAGAATTCCATTTTTTCTTTTCCCTTATGAGACGCATCGGTCGTCTCGCCATAACCTGCAAAAATTATAATCATAGCAACATGAGCGATTTACGCTCAGCAAGTATATATTCGATAGTATTTGGGTAAGCTTGAACGATGGAAAATAATGGTTTAAGTGTTTATGAGGTTGGACGAAAACAATGTCCAACACCTCCGAATAATATAGAAGAAAATAGTTTCTAGGGTCCCAGAGTGATAGCGAGGGATTTGACCTTTTTCTTGGAGGAATCTTGAATAAACCACATGCGCCTTATAACACTGTCTGTTTGGCGCACGTGCCCTTAAGAACTCTTAACACCGTCTGTTTGGCGCAGGTGCCCTTAAGAACTATCTTAATTCAAACGTTATATCAGATGGCCAACCTGATCGTCTGACTTAACCATAATGACATACGTAGTCAATGCAGAAAAATTTGTCTGCAAGGGTTCGGTTACTGATGCCTCGGTTTCCGTTCCCTATCCATAATAGGCACGAGATGCCAGGCATATGTATCCACGTAACCGTTTGTTTACCCACACGGATATACTTTTCAAGTAAGGGGTAAAGAATAAGGCTTCTATATCCGTATAGGGTTTACTTTGACGTATTAGCGAACTTAAATAGCTAATAACCACCCAAGAAGTACTTGTATCTAGTACAATATTTTTCACGTACATCAGATCGAATGATCATACGTTACTTAACTTTGAATAAATATCAACATAATATCAATATCATGTACGTATATTGAAGAATTGATTATACACATTAGTTTGAAATATAAATCATTTGGAAACATATTTGTCATGAATATAAAAGAGATATGTACATGCATATCATTTCATAACATATCATACGCATATCGAAACAATTGATCATGCGTTATCTTGAAATAAACATAAGATTGAATGTATACTTGCCTTTGGTCCTTAGAATGCTCACGTTTAACAACTCGTGAAAGCAGAAAATTCTGTAAAACATGTACAGATAATAATATGAGAAATCTCCACTTAAATACACATGATAAATGTTCATGCGAAGTGTTAATGAAATTCTCAAGTCTATACTTAACTACTTATGTCGTCACTCGTAATTTTGGGATTCGGTTGGAATCGAATCGAAGTCCGAGAGATTAGTGGACTTGGTTAAACGTCACTCGTAGGTCCTCGATAATTTAAATTAATTAAAGGAGGCCTTAGATTAATTAATAAATATTAATTAATCAACTTAGGCTTTAAATGATTATTATTAATCATTTAGAAATTTTTCATTAATTATTATTTAATTGCTTTAATTAAATAATAATTGGTCTATAATTAATTAAGAATTATTTCTTAATTAAATCTTAACTTAAATGACTTATTTAATTATTTAAATATCATTTATTAATTATTATTTAATTACTTTAATTAAATAATAGTTAATATTTAATCATTTAAAATTCATTTATTAATTATTTTAATTAAATAATAATTAATATTTAATCATTTAGAAATTATTTATTAATATTTTAAAAAAATATGTAAGTGTTTATTTTATTTTTGAAAACTTTGATTGGGTCAAAAATAATTTTCAAAATGGGTTGAAATTTTAAAATCAAGTGGGTAAAATTTATTGGATCAAAGTCAAAAATTTTATTTTGAAACCTGGGTCAAAACAGTGGGTTAAACTGGGCTAAAACCGGGTCGAATCCAGGTCAAACCGGATCATCTTCATCCTGCAGAAACCGGCCAGCAGTCTAGCCATCGGCCAAGGATTCCGGCCAAGACCCGCACACTACAAGCCCCGAAAACACACACGCACGTTGGGACGATGTAAGGACACTTCCATGACATTCACCATAAGCTAATATGCCACTGGAAACGATGCCTTGCCGTGGAATGGCTTGAAACAGAAGGTGGAGCTCGCCGGAAAACTCCTCGCCATTTACGCCGGCGAGGGCTTCGGCCGAGCACCATCTCTTCATTCCTCCACCATTTTTGACGATTCAAACATCAAAATGATTGTAGAGATCTTAAGGAACTCATACATACAATCAATTTCTATTTTCATCAACTATAACGCATGCTAAATCGATTTAAAGTTTCGGACATATATAAGATTTTTGGTCGAACTTTATATAATCGAATACTTGATCATTTCTCAAATTGTTTGAGGAAAAATGATCCTAACAAGTGCAGAAACATATTGATATAAACTATTTGAATTACCACGAACTACATCCGCCAAAATCTCGATTCAAAGTTTCGGGTTCTAGGGTTCTAAGTATTATGAATAAACCGTGGCTAAAGATTAAACAGCCGTCGCTAAAGGGGTTTTTTTTTTATTAAGATTTTAATTAAACCTCAAAAATTAATATCTCTCAGTATATAGATGATATGAACAAGTGCAATATATGAATATCATACTGAAAAATATTATCTTCGCAGTGGTATAATCAGAAAAATTATTTGACGTAAAAATAAAAGTGCAGTATAATTACCTCTTAAAAGCTTGAAATGAAAATTTTCAAATTCTTGCTAGAGATGAAAAACAATGCTCCGAATTTTTGAGAGAGTTTGTGAAATATGTTTAGTGAATAAGCTGTAATGATTTTACTAACAAAGCTAGGAAGATAATCAAGGAGCAAATTAGTATCTAATAAATGCACTAATTGAATTTTGAATTTCAAATTTTAAATCCTTAATTAATTGCATACTAATTACATGGTAATTATCATTTGTAACTGATGTAAATTAATTATTTACCATAGGAGTAATTAGTAAAAATTTATTTACTCACTAATTTACATTTTAAATGGTTATGCATTTATTTATTGCATTAACCGAAAAATTAATCCGCCTCGGCGAAATAAAAAAATGCGTTTATAAAATTATTATCAAAATTAACATCTAGTAAATTTAAAATAAATATCTTGTCACAATTTATTGTCTCGCAATAATTAAAAATATAACATTCGTTATAATTATTAATGAACGTGTGCGTAATGAATTACGTAATCCTTACGTACACGTAACCGTAAAAAAAAATATTTACTGCACGATAAATTCATAAATAATCCTCAAAATTTTACTTTTGAATTATTGGGTTCTCACAGACTGAGTATACGACTCTTGTGCACTCAAACCCTGGAGAATATTATAAAAAAGAAACAATTTTGCATATAATTAAAACCAATATACAAGGTACTTTGTTAATAGATTGAAATAGTTAATTGCATGCATATAATTAAAAACAATATACCTCAGTCCATTTTGTAAAGGGAGCCCGTTGATACAACTTGACGATGTCATTCATGTACCTCATGACATAGTAGCCACATTCAACACTTCCTTTTTGTTGAGGATACTATATAAATAGTCAAGTTGATTAAAATTTTAATAAGAAATTATATTAAGAACCAACAAAATCAACTTTGTTTGGATAAGTTAGCACGTATTTTATACCTTAACCTCTTTCGTACACCATTGCAACTTATTTTTTTTGTGCTTGCCACCTTGAGCAACATATGATTTAAATGCCCTACAAAATTATATATATTATAATATATGAGTAAATAAATATGTTAAAAGAGTTTTACACGTTTAACTTATATTAAAAACTTAGGAACTAAAATATAATTTACTTACACTGCCATTACGTTCTTTATCGGCATATTCCTTTCCTTCTTCAATGAGTCGTACACATATACTGTGCTTTGCTCACAAGATATGAGAAACAACAGCCAATGCTCACTACATTTTTACAAATTAAATAACAATGTTAAATTTTATCAATGAACAAGCTAGCTACAATAAATTAATCCCACCATTTTTATGTTCTTACTTTTGGAAGTACGACGCAAAGATGAATTTGGTTCCCCGACAACCTAGAAAAATTGACGCAATGTATTGACCAGACACATCTGGATCATTTTTTGCATTTGCCAGTGCTTGAGGACACAGGAATCCAAATGCATTAGATCCCTTAGTCATCTCGTTCAAGTACCTTAAATATAATATACAAATTACTCATTAGTTACTTTATAAAATAAACCTGTATATCACCTAAAAAAAAAAGATAAATGAGAATGTATGAAAATTATAGTCTCACCTCATCCAAATTTGTACGACACTTATATTCAACCATTCCATTTTACAGAATTGGATGATATCTTCGCACGCGACGTATATAAGTTGTTCATCTTCCTTCTCAATGCAGTTGTCATAATCCAATGGCACTGAAATTAACTCCGAGGAAGGCAATCCCATAATCATTTGTGCTAAATATTTACATTTTTCACTCAAGTTCGGATCAACATCAGTAGCTGACCCTTTGCTACGAACTTCATTATTTTTGGCGGGGGGGGGGGGGGGGGGGGGGTGCAGGCTCTTTCCCCTTACCCGGTAAGATGGGATCCTAATTAGATATAAAGTGTTAAACAGTAGCATTTATATGAATTTAATGAATTAACAACAATCATTTATAATTAATAATGTTAATTTGAAATTTGTTACCTGCCCCAACAGTACAAGTTATTTAGGCCACTGAACAAAGCTACCTAATGCGTCACCTACTCTTGTATGTTCATACGTAGGCACGGGAAGAGGAGCTTGTTGAAATTCAGGGCGAACATCATCGATGGATACTCTTACATTGTTGACCTCCATTTGAGTACCATGAACAACGTCACCCGACGCACTCGATGCAAAAACAATCCCAAAAGCCACAATAGTTTTGTCGGTCTCATAAATGATGACACAGAGACGGCATGGAGTCGGCTTCTATGTTAATTATATAAAAAAATTCAGTTAGGATCATATAGGACACTTATATGATAACTTATGATTTAAAGACATAGAAAAGAGTAAAAATAAGTATACCTTTATTTCAAAGAATGGATCCACCGAGTTAGAGCTACTTTGAATCACGTCGGTTGTTGGAGTTTGTTGGGGAATAGGCATTCCCATCTAGCTTATTACATTGAATACGTTCGCAAGCTGACTTTGCAATGTACCAATCTGGTCTTTGTATTTAATATCCATTTCATTCATTTGAGATTGGTACTGCTGCGCAAGTCGATTGGCCACTTTTGTTTCAATTTCTTGAGTTATCGTAGACAACTCATCCATTGATATTACGGCTTTACGGGACTTGCCTCTGTCCATCCCGAATACATCCTTCATGCGTACTGTTCCTCCAACCCCTCTGACACGCCCGCCGTGCTCCTTCTTTCCAAGTGCACGTGACAATATGTCATCATGCCCATGAGGAGTCCACGAACCTTCGGAGGCTTTGTCTTTCCATTCCACCTGTTTCAAAATCAATTTAACGATTAATATTTTAAGCATAACTGTAAGATTGAAATATTTTTAAATGAACAAAATACTCTTACCATTTTTTGAACAACATCCCTAGTCTCGTCCTTGGGAAAATAATAACCTTCACCTTCATCCCTCTTCCTAACTCTCGCCTGAATCCAATCGTAACTATGATCAGTTCGATCGGTTGATACAATTTCTGAATTAACTGATTCGGACGAAGGTAGAGAATCAAGAGGGTCATCAACCATCCACTTCGATTTTTTCGCTTCATATCCAAGTCTTCCCAGATAATGTGGATACTCATTAAACTTCTGGTTTTCTCGTGCCTTCTCACTTTTAGTCTGTTAGAAAATAAAACAATAATATGAGTAAACAGTCTCTGTTCAACATAATATTATTTGAAAACCAATAATAACATAAATATCAAAATAATATACCTGAAATTCTTCACTTTGATGATCATGAATGAATTTATCCCATTGCTCTCGAGTTATGAAGTCATATTTCTCGCAAGGGTCCTTGTCTACACGCAAGTATCGGCAGACTAACCTTGACTTGAAATCCCTCCAAATTTTCCCTGCAGATTTTAATACGTCCTTCCGTCTCACATCATCCGTTATATTCCACTCAGTTTGAAATACTCAAATCATGCATATAAGTAACTTGTAATAAAATTTGAACGGCAATATATGTTAAAACAACTAATTATTCTTTTCAATTCATACCTTAATATCTTCCCAAATCGTATCCTTTAGTCCATCACTGACTTCTTGCCAACTCTGAATATTTATGTCAACCTGAACTCTAACTAGTGCTCCAATGTACGACTTGAATGCAGCGGCATATGTTCCAATGGGAACACCAAGATCATCAAACTCAATCACTTTCTGCACTTGTTTATTTGCGGACTTTTCTTTCAATGGTTTGCAAGATGTTGGATCTCTTGTTTTTTTAGTAGGTCTTTCACTCGAACTTCTGTGGTCCATGATAATTGTAAACTACAAAGTACATCAGAAAATGTTAAAAACATCACATTTAAAAATAAACTACAGAGTTAGAGTTAGGCAACAAGCAACTTAGGCGAAAAAAAATTCCCAACTAACAATATATTGTTCAATCATCAAGAAAATGAGAAGGTACCAATTTGTAACACAGCATAAAAAAATGCAAAAATATTGCCAAAAATTACAGTGCATCCCAACAACAAAAACAAAAGACACACAAACAAAACACATAGTATATCGCAGTGCTTCCATTCAAAAGAAACACAAACAGAACACATAGAAACACAAATAGAACACATATATCACAAGACACACTTTGGGGCTTTAAAAAAATGTTGTATTAAAACAAAAAACAGAAAAAAGAATGTAAATCGTGCAGTTCAGTTGAAAAAAAATTATGTACCTCTTTCACTTGTAACAAATCCGAAGCCGATTATAGTGTATTCACCAAAAACTGAAATGGAAATGTATCTTTATCGATTAAGAACTTGAAATGAAATGTATGCAGCTCGTATGCAGCTTCTGAAGATTTAGGGCAAAGCAAATGTTATGCCACACAAAGGAAATGAATAGGCGGTAAAAAGAGGGGCAAATCAAAAATATGTCGCGAAATGAAATAATAATATAAAATAAAAAAATTATACACATTTGCGTCGGTTATTTTAAAAACCCGACGCATAAACTCAACATTTGCGTCGGCTCTTTAGAGCACCGACGCAAATGATTTATTTTTTTAATCGGGTATTTGCGTCGGTTCTTTTAAAAACACGACGCATAAACCCAACATTTGCGTCGGGTCTTTAAGAGCACCGACGCAAATGAGTTTTTTTTTTTAATATACGAATTATATTAATATATTACATAATAATCTAACAGAAAATTAATATTTTACACATATTGAAATTCATTAATACCATATATTATAGTGATTAATTCAAAAATGTGAAACATATATATATATATATATATATATATATATATATATATTGTGAGATCCCGAGAATTTTTATAATGTATTTTATGATAAATAATAATAATAATAATTTTATTTTGTGCTATTATATTTTTGCATGGAAGATTTCCTTTTTATATATGATGATAAATTCATATCTACAATAAAATTTTTATGATGGTGTGATACCCATGATTATGAGGGCAAGTTCCTTAAAAAGGTATCAAAAAGGGGAATTAGCAAATCCCATATAAGATCATTTTGATCAACATGGAAAAGGATGAAGGGATTACGTGGTATTACAACTACGTGTCTGATTAAGAGATGTTTAGGTGGCAAAGCTTTTGTGCATGAAGGACAGCAGCTGCTTATACGTACTTAGCTGCTAAGGAATCATGATGAGCAGCCAAATTACCGTCCAAATTAACCAATTATCTTATTTCAAGTTTAATCGTAGCCTACTGCTTTTTAACTCTATAAATACCCCATCCGAAATAAAATTCTAATTCTTTCGCTAAAATTTCTCTCCTAAGAGTTTCATCAAAATTGTTATCTCCAAAAATTTCCAAGTTCTTCTTTCGAAGAATTTTTTTTAGAAAAGTTTTGATTCCACTTTGAGAACGAAGAGGTAAGAACTTGGTGTTTTACTCAGTTTTCTTTCATGTATAGCATCAAAGATTAATGCTAAGATTAATATTCTCTGTACCATCACGAGATATCATAGCCTGAGTTGTTCATGTTAAGCCTTCCATCATAGTAGAAGCAAGCTCTGTTGTTAATCTCTAACGAGATACTGTTAATTTTGGACGAAATATTCGTAGTCTCTGACGAGATGTTCGTAGTCTCTGACGAGATATTCATAGTCTCTGACGAGATATTCGTAGTCTCTGACAAGATATTCGTAGTCTCTGATGAGATATTCTGTTAGTCCCTGATGACGTCAGGCTTAATCTCCGATAGAGTTAAATTAGTCTCCGATGACATCACCAGTCTCTGATGAGGAGTTAGTCTCCGATGACGTCACCCTTAATCTCCGATAGAATTAAGATGACGTCATCAGTCCCTGATGAGTTTTTAGTCCCCGATACGTGTTTTAGTCCCCGACGCGGAAGTTTAGTCCCCAACGTGTTTAGTCCCTGGCGCGTCCAATACACGTATTAGTCCCTGATACCTTTCCGTAGTCCCTGATGGCTATAATTATCAGTCCCTGACGAGTTTGTTAATGAGAAAATTTATCTCCGATGTATAGTCTGCTATCAAGACTATAAAATATTATTTCCTTAAAACTATTTTATGATGTCTAAGGGCATCACATACATGTTTTCTTTCATAAATTCTTATTAAAGTATTAAAAATTACTTGCATGATTTACAGAATCTCTCTCTCACAAGTAAATTGATTTGAAACTTTGTTACAAAGGACCGAGGCAAGTATATTTACACTCTTATATTTATTTCAAGTTGAAGTAAGTATATTTTCATTCTTATGCTTGATTCTTGTGATGCAAGTATATTCACAATCTTATGTTTATTGCAAGTTGATGCAAGTATATACATTCAATCTGATGCTTATTTCAATTTAACGCAGTATCATTTGATTCGATATGCGTGCAAGACTTGATTTTATGTTTCAATTGATTTTAAGAATGAGCATGCTATGCTTTAATTTCCACTAGCATGATATGAAAGAAAGTACATGGATATACAGAAGCTTTGCTCTATCAGTTATTTTTCAATGTTATATCTGTGCCATAAATGAGAATGTTATGTCCCTTAAATGGGTTATGCCACATGGTTGGCAAGAGGAAAGGAAAGGTGCTGATTTGTTCTTCACCTGACCTAGAGGAATTTTAAGTGACTACGTACGTTCACACAAGGAGGGATCATACGGGCACAATTAGGCCAGCTGTATACCGTATGGTTAGCAGATCCAGCGGTTTTAGCCCCCGATGGATATTTTTACTTCAAGAAAGTTATGCTTTGTTTTAAGAAGGATTACACAATTGCTTATCATCAGTAGTCCTAAAGATTCCTTAAAGGTTTCTGAGGCATTAGTATTGATTCACTAGGCCTCTTAGCAGAATTGAATTCTTTTGAAACATTCCAGATTTGCTTATCCCAATTTGTATATATACTTGCTGGGCGTAAATCGCTCATTTTCGTAGAATTTTAATGTCTTGCAGGGCAGAATATAAAGGCTGAGCCCTCTGACAAGGGAAAGGCAAAAATGATTGGTTACTGAAATTGGCTAGCCTTATAATGCCAATAAGGAGAGAAGAAAGGAAGATGATCTGGGAAATGATATTTTGTATTACGAAATAGAAACAGAATAGCTTCCGCTGTAAATGTGATATTTTGGGTTGTAATAACTCTTATCTATCGTTTCTTTCAGTAGTTATTATATGAATGGATGTGTGGTTATCTTTTCCTTCTTTTGACGAATCCCTGATCCAGTGAGGGATTATGGGGTTGTCACATATATGATAATATATCATATATATCATATGCTATACTACTATAAACTATAACATAAACCAATATACAATACATTAAAAGGCAAATTAATGTTTCTATTTTAATGTACAAAATACATGAGCATATGTGGTATGATAATCATTATTGTATTATATAAGTACTATACTATATTATTATTAACTATTAAATATAAATGTGTTAATAATTTATTTTTTTAATCGGGTATTTGCATCGGTTCTTTTAAAAACCCGACGCATAAACCCAACATTTGCGTCGGGTCTTTAAGAGCACCGACGCAAATTCTCATAAAACTGGGGTGACTTAAATACTCAAAAACAGGGGACTTGAATACTCAAAAACAGGGGATGACTTAAATACTCAAAAACAGGGGACTACTGTAAGGTGTGTCCACGCCTTATGAAACATTATAACTAGAAATATATAAAATTTACTTCAGTAAACAATCACCTACAACTATTGGAATTAAAACAAATTAAAATTTACAATTATTGGAATGAAAACAAATTAAAATATACAATTAACAATTATTTACAATTTACAAATATTTACAATAATTGGAATAAAACAAATTAAAACTTTCAAGTCCTGCACTTATTTTCCATGATCAATCCATAACCCTTCACCATGGTCATTACGTAGGTAGTTTGTTTCTCCATTATCGTCACCATATGGGGTAGGTAGACCCATAGAGAAAGGAGGATTCTCATCAAATTGGTTATACTCGTCTTCGTCAACAACATCATCAATTCCAAGAATATTTCTCTTGCCTTGAACAACAATTGAAAACTTAGGATCGGCGGGGTCTTGGATATAAGATACTTGTTTCACTTGCGTTGCGAGTATAAATGGGTCGTCCACGTGACCCCACTGAGTAAAATCTATCAAAGTAAATCCTAAGTCATCTTTTCGAACACCACGACGTATATCAATCCAATTACAACGAAAGAGACCAACCTTGAATTCTCTGTACTCAATCTCCCAAATATCTTCAATCACCCCATAATATGACTTTTTCACATCTTTCTATACTGAAGATTTGCCTCTGAAAAATTCTGTTGATGAAGCTTCCACGGTAACTCCACTATTTTGCATAGTGCTCTTTCCATCTTGACGCTGTGTGTAAAACGTATATCCATTAACATCATAACCTTCATAAGATCGAACAAGCGTGTTGGGGCCATATGCTAACCATTTTATTGTATTAGAAACGACATTTGGTGTATCTGACAACTGCCACATTACACGGTCTTTAAACCATCCAACAAATGAGCGATTATGTTCAGTTGTAACCCAAATGCCACTTTTTGAAGGATTCTACCTCCTAATCAAACTGACATGACAATCTAAGTAAGGTTGAACTTCAGTCATGTGTTGCAGGACAAAGAGATGCGCTCTATCGCACAGTTCACACCCAAGAGAGATCCATTTGGATCCGAATGTACCCTTCCCATGAAGTCTTCCCTCGTGACGAGATTTGGGAATTCCAATAGGATTGACAGCTGCTAAATACTCTATGCAACATTCAATAGCCTCCTCAACTGAATATCCTTCAACTATACTAGCTTTTGGTCGATATTGGTTCCTCACATATCCTTTCAATATACCCATGAATCTCTCAAAAGGATACATATACCGCAAATATACAGGGCCACATAACTTAATCTCTTTATCCAAATGAATAACCAAATGTACCATAATGTCAAAAAATGAAGGTGGAAAATACATTTCAAATTGACATAGTGTGACAACAATATCAGCTTGTAATTTATCCAACGTGATGGGTTCATCACCTTGCTGCAGATGGCATTGAAGAAAAAACAAAGCTTCATAACAACAAGTCTCACATGATTCGTCAATATCCCTCGAATTGCAATTGGAGGTAGCTGTTGCATTAACACATGACAATCGTGTGACTTCATACCCACGAGTTTCAAATCCTTCATCGACACAAACCTTTTGATGTTTGAAGAATATCCATATGGAACTTTCACACCAAACAAACACTCATAAAATGCAATTTTCTCTTTTTTACACAAAGTATAACAAGCTGGAGGTAGATATGTACACTTCTCCGATTCTTGCGGTGCTAACTCTAGTCGTATACCCATTTCTTTCATATCTTTTCTGACTTTGATCCCGTCCTTTGTCTTTCCCGGTATATTCAACAATGTCCCAACAATACTATCACATACATTTTTCTCAATATGCATAAAATCAAGACAATGTCTAACTTGTATGTGTTCCCAATACGGGAGATCCCAAAATATGGATCTCTTCTTCCACAGATTCTTCGGCTTAGGAGGTTGATACAACTTTCCAAATACAACATCAATATCCTTAACCCGCTCAAAGACTTCTTTCCCAGTTAAAGGCAAACAGGCTTCTCGAGTCTCGATATGCCCATCAAAAGCCTTTTTCATCTTACGATAAGGGTGATCACGAGGAAGAAATGTTCGTTGACTCATAAAGACATTTTTGTTGCAATTATTTAGACAATGGTCAATAGTAGCATCTTCATAAATTGGACATGCTTTAGCTCATTTGACAGTGTACCCTGACAACTTTCCATAAGCCGGAAAATCATTTATTGTGACGACCCCATAATCCCATACCGAACTAGGGCATCATCATAAGGAGGTAAAGATAACCATTCATCCATTCATAAATAAATACTGAATAAAAACAGCATTTGAGAGTAATTACAACCCAAGAATTAAGTAATTACAGCGGAAGCTATTACATCATTTCTCAATAACAAAACAAATTTCATTAACTCTTCAAACGTCTTCCTTCTTTCCTTCCTTCATCAGTTCTATCAAAAGGGTAAACACTTAGTAGCTTATCATCTTTGCTTTCCCCTTGTCAGAGGGTTCAACTTTAGCTTTCTGTCCTACAAATCATTAACATTCAACATGGGTGAGCGTTTTACGCCCAACGAGATAGCATCAATTTCGCTAAAGAGTTCATCAGAAGAACTCTTCCACGTATCAACAGGAACCATTAATGGGAAGTCAGCAGGATGGTACTTGTCAATCTCCCTGAACATCTCATCATCAGCAGGAACAGTGGTGATGGGGATAGCAAAGGGTATACATTGCTGGTCTGGTTCCTGCTCATCGTCAGTTGGAGGTTCAACATCAGAACCTCCAGTAGCAATTGCCTGAGCAGGAGCATCTTCATTGTACAATTCCATATAGAAATCGTACACCTCTCTCTCCTCGGAATTGAGGGTGGAAGGGTCAAACTCAGGATCACTAGGGACTGCCTTGGATTTCTTTTTAGGTTGTTGGATTTGTGTGACAACTCTCCTCTTCCTGCTGGGTTGGACAACAGGAACTGTGGTAACAGCAGATGTTTGTTTAGCAGGGACATTGGCATATTCTGTTGCCTTCTTCATCCTCCTTTCTGCTGTAGCCCTTGCTAGTGCAGCAGGGTTTCTTTCATAATTTAGCAAGATGGAAGGGGTGATTATCTTGCTTTTGGGCAGCTTCTTCAATCTGGTCCCTGCTGGGAAGTTGTCTCCAAGGATACCCTTGAGCAACAGGGATAGTGTTCGTCTGTGTCTGATCTTGATTTTCTTCTTGCTGGAGAAAAATTCTTTTAGCAGATCGAGGAAAAACTAGGCCCAATTTACTTCCTGCTCAGACTTCAACAGGGATACCAGGGAAATGACCTTTGTTGATGCCTCGTCTTGGGAGGTAAATTTACACAGCAAGGTCTTATGGAGGATATCCATAAGAAAGTTCCACTTCTTCAAGAAGTCCTTCCTTTTCTTTGTGCTGTGATTTTTGACATAACCAAGGTCTTTCAGTACAGTAGGGACTATTGTAGATGGGGGCAGCAGGCCCTGACTTGTCATTTGGAGTGTGTTCCTAATACTTGCTGTTGTGATCAGTACTTGGTGTGCATTTACACGGCCACTTATGCTGTTGTTTCTGACTTATGCACTCTAGCAAAATTCCCTTAGAATTTTTTCAAAAATGGGACTATCAGCAGTGATTGCATATCTAATGCCACTGTTTCTCAGCAGCTTTATTACATCCAGTGTATCAGCATCCTGCTGACCATTAGTGAAGGAATCTAACTCAATGATAGACTCAGATTCGATTTTATCAAGCCAATTCGACATCTTGCTGTGGTTGGTCGGAAAAAGTGGTAGTCTAAGGGTTTAAGAATGGTGGTTTTTGGCAGGAGTTTTAGAGAGAGAAAGAGTTAATTTTAGAGAGAAGTCAGAGCAAATGAAGGTGAAAACAAATGAGAAGGGTTAAAGGGTTTATATAGGTGGTGAAAAGAAGTTGAAGAGGTTTAGGACAGTTACTAGGATGAGTAGTGGAAGAGTTGTTGGGTTTCTTACCAGCAAACGCAGCGGGAAAAAAAACGATTTAAAATAAAACAAAACGAAACCCAAACCCGAGGATCTATGCGAAACAATTTAATACAGATAGTTTAAGATTTTACCAATTAATTGTGCGAATCTGAAGTTTTGGTGAAGGTGTTGATCGTCTCCAAATCTTGAACGCTATCCAACTGAACAGCGTCTCTACGGTATCCACACGAACACCCGTGAATCGTCTTACGATCCGAACAAGAAGAATTACAGTACTAGCTGTATGATCTGTATCTCTCTTCTCTCTCTATATCTTTGAACTCTAGTCTTTCTTTTGTGAGCAACTAGGATTCTTAGAATACGTAAAACGTTAGATAGTTAGAGAATAGCTGATATATCATATATATAGCCTTTCATAGAGTAATTCCAAAACCTAATCTAATTAGGAGACTTAAAATCCGAATTTTATATTTATTAGATATATATATATTTAATCAAGTATATTTTCTTGATCAATGAGTAAACTATATGAAACAAATCTCTATTTGAGCATGGCCATGCATTTCATAGTTTCACTCAATCAAGAGGCCTATAGATATCACCCCTAATTTATAGGAGGGTTAAATTCCATCCACATCATTCCCATTTCTCACATAACTCATTATGCATCCAACAATCACCTTTATCGTCCACCCGGTTAAAGGTGACTTTTGATAACGTCAAAACGCATAACTCCTTATGTAAAAATGTCATGACTTCAGGTCGAAGGACCATTACATCATTGTCACTATGAGAATTACTTATGACACATAGCATAACGCTCCATGTAGAATTCTTATGGTGGGTCTGTCCAGTACAATGTTCTCTAACATGTACCTATGTATCAACTTAATATATCTCATATATATTAATGACCAATGAGATATGGCCATCAGTTAATCACATACTAGTCTCAATGTATTATTGTTGTCCCACTTACAATGATACTCGACTAGGGACATCTAAGAATAATGATACATTACATACTTATATGATCTCATACTCAAGTTACATACTTGAATCCATATAATTAGTATCATTCTTCTAAGGACATTTATTATGTTAACATTTATATAACGCAGTAAATAAAACATAATAAATTATCATTAACCAAAAACATATCAAAAAATATAGTGTCACAATCATTACATAATTGGCCACTAGGGCATACACTCTAACAAGAGTTAGTGGGAGAAAAATTCGTGGGTAGTGGTGAGAATTAATTACCGAAAAGATAGCAGCCATAAATAGATAATGGGGTAGAGTGGCATTAAATTCGGAGAGAGAAATAAACGGCTGATATAATGATGGGCTATTTTTACAGCGGTAAAACTGTGAAAACCCGAAAATGTCAATAAATTTTGTTATGAGATTTATTTATTTTTACATGATGGTTTATTTTCTTATTGGGTATAAATAACGAAATTATATTTTATGAATATTATCTAGCAATGTGATGTCCAAAATATTTTAAATGTATTTGTAAGCTCAAGTGTTTGCAAGATTGTTTTATTCAAGTTTTGGGTGTGTTCACGCGGGAAGACCCTTTGGGTGTGAACAGGTTCAGCTACAGTACCCGTTTTAAAATCTGACTGTTGAGAGACAGTAGCATTTAATGCACATCATCTCCATCATTATGCTAGAGTGGGTTATGAAAAATGACTGATGGACACTAGCAGCCGTTGCAGCCACTCTTTTCTCACCAGTCATTTCTTTTCCTTTCGCAGCCAACGGCTGATATCAAATTAGTCTGACGGCCTTTGTTGCTCAACAGGTGATATATATATATATATATATATATATATATATATATATATATATATATATATCACGTTGTTATAACCCTAGTGGCACCTTCAAAAAATTTCTCTACAGTATACCATCAAACCCAAGCATACTCTCAAGACAACTGTCCTTTTTGGAAGAACAACTCGAGCTTTAACTCTTCCTTTACAGCCAAGGAGGTAAGAGCATTTCATTAAAGTCCTGCTCTATTTCTTACACTTTTGTTCTGTTCTGCATACCACGTTTAATACCTTGTTCATTAATTTCCAAAAGATGTGATTTGATACATGCTTCTAAAATCCAAAGTGAATGTCATTTATTTCGAAAAGCTATCCAAAAAGGGGGTGATGTTGTTGGCCACAACCTTTAACTACCAAGTATCCTTTCGTCAGAAGTTTCGACACCAAGTCTGAGTATTTTCTTCAACCTGAGTTTTGAACCCTAAACTATGTCTAGGAGGGCTTGCAGACCCTAGGGAGGTCGTGGATCTCTGCGAGGTTGATGAGAGATGACCTTAATGTGGTTATGGTTGAGATCACCACCTTTGGAGAAGTGGGGAAGACACCACTGTACCTGAGACAACTTTTAAAGTTATTCTCCGACAATGTTGGTGTTAGTCCCTGATGAAATCAGTATTAGTCTCCAACAGGCTAAAGTTAGTCTCTGATGATGTCATCAGTAGTCCCTGACTGGCAAGTATGTTAGTCCCTGACGGGCAAGTATGTTAGTCCTTGACGGGCAAGTATATTAGTCCCTGATGGGCAAGGATGTTAGTCCCTGACGGGCAAGTATGTTAGTCCCTGACGAGTTTTGTGGTGACTAAACCATACCCTGACGGTCGACGGCTATCCCCTGATGGCCGAGAGACATACCCTGACGGTCGACGGCTATCCCCTGATGGCCGAGAGACATCCCCTGACGGTCAAGAAGTCATCCCCTGATGACTTTCCCTGACAAGAAAATGAGACCCTGATGGTGGGGAAACCATCCCCTGACGGGCGAAATATCCCCTGACGAGTAGTTTACCCACTGATGGTCAGTCATCCCCTAATGACGAATGATCCCCTGACGTAGCTAATTACCCCCCTGATACTCAGTTTGTCTTTGAAGCTATAAACATATTATTTTCCTGAGATTATTTTATGAAGTTTTAATTATTTATTTAGCCTAAACAATTCTTATGGCAGTTTTGAAACCCTTAAAAGTTTAAGGACATCACATATGCACTTTCTCTCATATTTTAACCTAAGTACTAAATTTATTTTGGGATATGTATATTTTACAGAATCTTTCTCTCTCAAGTAAATTGAATTTGTTTGTGAGCAAAGGACTGAGGCAAGTATATACATTCAATCTGATGTTATTTCAGTTTAACGCATTATCATTTGATTCGATATGCGTGCAAGGCTTGAGTTATGTTTCAATTGCTTTTATGATTGCGTATGCTATGCTTTAGATTCTGCTAGCATGATATGAATGATAATGCATGGATATAACTGAGCTTTGATTATCAGCTATTTTTTTTCTTTATAATATATCTGTGCTAATGAATGAGAATGATATGTCTCTTAAATGGGGCATGAGAATGATGTCCCTTAAATGGGTTATGCCACATGGTTGGCAAGAGGAAAGGAAAGGTGCTGATGTGTTCTTGACCTAGAGGAAATGATAAGTGACTACGTAGTCCACTCAAGAGGGATCATGCGGTCCAGTTTGGCCAGCTGTGTACTGTATGGTTAGCAGATCCACGGGTTTAGCCCCCGATGGATATTTTGAGAAAGTTATGCTCAGGTGTATACTTGTCTTTCTTCTAGGAGGATCACATGTTGTGTATCATCAGTGGATCCTCAATGATCTTTGAAGGTTTCCGAGGCCTTGGCATTGTTTCACCAAGCCTCACAAACAGATTTGAATTTTCTTCGATGTTCCAGATACATTCCTTTAAATTGTTTATATACTTCTTCGATGTGTATATACTTGTTGGGCGTAAATCTCTCACCCATGTTGAATTTTAATGTCTTGCAGGACAGAATGCTAAGGCTGAACCCTCTGATAAGGGGAAAGCAAAGATGATAAACTACTAAGTTATTTACCCTTTTGATAACACTGAGGAAGGAAGGGAGGAAGATATGAAGGGAGGAAGGGAGATATCAGTAGTAGTGATGATTTTGATTTGTAATTAAAGATGATGTAATAGCTTCCGCTGTAATTGTATTACTTTTGGGTTGTAATAACTCTTTAATAATGCCCTTATTCAGTATTTATATTATGAATGGATGTATGGTTATTTTTTCCTTCTTTTGATGATGCCCTGATCCAGTAAGGGATTTTGGGGTCGTCACAAAAACTGGAAGTGACCAAATAAAAATTGACAAGTCATGAGATGACGACAGGATGATTGTATGTTTTTACTGGTGACATATATATCCTGCTTATGTACACAGCAGGATCCGTTGTCCTTGTTGATCTCTGTTGTCACTGAGGGTCAGATGAGCAGGGAGTTTTAACTTGTTAGCAGCAAGAACATCCTTTGCTTATGGTATAAGCAAGGTCTTTGACTTAGTTTCTGAAATGACACTTTTGTCGAGGAGGCTCCACTTTTTGTGAAATTTGTAGCAGGGTCAATGTTGATTACGACAACAACATTGATGAATGCTGCTCAATGAAAGCAGGCAATCTTTATCAGCACTGTTAACCAGTAGCGTCTTTATAGATTTCAGCAGGACATAATGAGTTGACACAATAGGATTAAAGATACTGCTTAGCTATTAGCAGGAACTTTTTCTTCACTTGAGCAAGAAATTTATCATATTGCTAAGAACATAAGTTCTTGCTTAAGCATACAAAATGTTAGTACATCAGTATCTTACTATAAAATTTTACTCTAAATTAAGCATGCCTAATTCATTTATTAATTTGTTAAAACGATTTTCATCCAAGGGTTTTGTGAAAACGTCTACTAATTGATTTTCAGTAGGAATATAGTTTATTTCTATAGTACCTTGTTGTACATGATCCCTAATGAAATGATGCCTTATATCTATATGTTTAGTCCTAGAGTGTAAAACAGGATTATAAACAATGGCTACAGCACTAGTATTATCACAGAATATAGGGATAGACTTGAAATCAAACCCATAATCAACAAGTTGATTCTTCATCCACAAAATTTGTGCAGCACAACTTCCTGCTGATATGTACTCAGCTTCAGCAGTGGATGTTGATACAGAGTTTTGCTTCTTGCTGAACCATGGGACAAGTCTTCCTCCTAGAAATTGGCATGTACCACTAGTGCTTTTACGATCAATTTTACACCCAGCAAAGTCAGCATCTGAGTATCCAGCAAGGTTGAAGTTAGAATCTCTTGGATACCATATTCCTAAGTTAGGAGTTCCTCTGAGATATCTGAAAATTCTCTTAACAGAAGCTAAATGTGATTCCTTGGGGTTAGATTGAAAACGCGCGCAAATACATGTAGCAAACATAATGTCAGGTCTGCTTGCTGTTAAGTAAAGCAAGGATCCAATCATACCTCGATAGCTTGTTATATCTACGGATTTATCTTGCTCATCTTTGTCTAACTTTGTTGCTGATGACATGGGAGTTTTCATAGGACTTGCTGTCTCCAATCCGAATTTCTTAAGCAGGTCTTTAGTATACTTGGATTGATTTATGAAAATTTCATCATTGCTTTGCTTAATTTGAAGTCCAAGAAAAAAATTCAACTCTCCCATCATGCTCATCTCAAATTTACTCTGCATAAGCTTAGCAAATCTTGCACAAAGTTTTTCATTAGCAGAAACAAATATTATATCATCTACATAAATTTGTACAAGCAGTGTTTTATCTTTATGCTTCTTAATAAATAAAGTAGTGTCAACTTTACCTCTACTGAACCCTTCATTAACTAGAAAGGAAGATAAAGTGTCATACCATGCCCGTGGTGCTTGCTTAAGACCATATAAAGCTTTATTAAGCTTATATACATGGTTTGGATGAGAATGATTAGCAAAACCTGGGGGTTGCTCAACGTAGACTTCCTCTTGAAGTTGTCCATTCAGAAATGCACTCTTGACATCCATTTGAAACACCTTGAAGTCTTGATAAGCAGCATAAGCAAGAAAGATTCTTATGGCTTCGAGTCTTGCTATTGGAGCAAAGGTTTCATCATAATCAATCTCTTCCTCCTGTGAGTAGCCCTTGGCCACAAGTCTTGTTTTGTTCCTTGTGATGATTCCATCTTCATCCATCTTGTTTCGGAATACCCATTTGGTGCCTATCACTGTATGTTTAGCTCTTCTTGCATAGCAAGGATCCAATCAGCATCAGCAAAAGCATCCTCAATTTTCTTTGGTTCCATTTGAGATAGGAAACTTAGAAAACTACTTTCATTTTGAGTAAATCTTCTAGTCTTTACTGAACTTGTGGGATTTCCAGTGATCAAATCTTCTGAGTGAGATTTGGTCCACTTCAGTCTTCTTAGTAGATTTGTTTGAATGTCTTGCTGCCTCAGTTCCTCCAAGTTGGGTTCATCATCTTTTATTATAGCAGGGGTGCTTTCTATTGGCATGTTGTCTTTTGAAGGTTCCTTAGCAGGATCTTCCTTAGTTTCTGCAATCTGTTGACCTTCATCATGTTCCTGCTCAGCTATAAAAGGGAGTGAACCACTTGGTTCCTCATGGTTAGATTCATCAAATATAACATGAATAGATTCTTCAACTGTTAGAATTCTTTTATTGAAAATTCGAAAAGCCTTGCTATGAGTGGAATATCCTAAGAAAATACCTTCATCAGATTTTGCTTACCATTGTTGTGGACATAGCAAGGACATCCAAAGATGTGAAAATAGTTGATGTTGGGTTTTCTTCCTTTCCATAGTTCATATGGAGTTTTGCTTAAAGTAGGATGTATGAGAGAACGATTTTGAGTATAGCAAGCAGTATTTACTGCTTCTGCCCAGAAATACTCAGGGAGTCTAGCATCAGCAAACAACGTTCTTCCTGTTTCTTCCAAAGTTCTATTTTTCCTTTCAACCATTCCATTTTGCTGTGGAGTTCTAGGTGCTGAGAAGTTATGAGTTATTCTTTGCTTATCACAGAATTTAGTAAAGCCTCCAAAGTCAAATTCCTTCCCATGATCACTCCTTACTGACTTAATTCTGAGTTCCTTCTCATTTTGCACTTGTCTGCTGAACTTCTCAAACTTTGCTAGTGCATCATTCTTGTGAGCAAGAAATAATGCCCATGTATATCTTGTGAAATCATCCACAATAGGGAATACATATTTCATTCCACCAAGACAAGTTGATATAGGGCCAAACAAATCAAGATGTAGTAGTTGAAGAGGCATAGTGTTTGATTTTTCAGGTTTGCTTAAGAAAGATTTTTTTGTTCGCTTACCAAATTGGCAAGCTCTACATGGTTTTTCTTTTTCAAAAGAGAATTTAGGTAAACCTTTTACTAGTTCTTGAGCAGCAAGTTTTGAAATAGTTTTGAAATTTAAGTGTGAAAGTCTCTTATGTCATAACCAACTAGCATCTACTGATGCTTTAGCAAGAAAATAAGATGTTTCGGCAGGACTTAGCTTAGTCAAATCTACTACATAAACATTACCATTTCTTGAGCCAGAAAGCTTCAGAGAATTTGTTTGAAGATCTCTTACTTGACATTGATTATCTAAGAAGGTGACCTTATGTCCTTTGTCACACAATTGACTTATACTAAGCAAGTTGTGCTTGAGTCCTACCACATAAGCAACCTTGTTGAAACAGACTATTCCATTTCTTGCTGAACCATATCCCTTGGTTTTTCCAGAACTATTATCCCCAAAAATTACTTGAGGACCATCTTTCTCTTTAAAATTGGTGAGCAAGGGTTTGTCTCTTGTCATGTGTCTTGAACATCCACTGTCCAAGTAGCAAATTTGTTCCTTGCTCACATCCTATAATTCAATTCATCAGTATAGTCACATTGGTACCCAACAAGACTTGGGTCCATTTAGGTTAGTACCCTTGAGAACTCATACTTGTCTCATTTTTGGTCTTAGAGACCCAACAGTATAGTAGGGATCCGCAAGACAAAGAGAAGCAATGTGACCAAACCTATGACAGCAATAACATCTTAAATGCATCATGTTGTGTTGTGTGTGTTGCTTACCTCTTCTCTTTAGTTGAGGTTGTTTCCAGTGTTTGCTCCTAACCCAACCTTTGCAAAATTACAAATTCCATGTTGTGTTGTAATGATGAGTAGGGAGAACATGGTTCTTGCTAAATTTTCCACCCTTGGTCCATTTAGCACCATGTTCTTGCTTATGGTTACGGTCAGCAGGGAATTTGTGCTTTAGCATGGTAACATTTCTGTTACCCTTGGTTTTAGCAGGAGGTTCACACTCTGCTGAATGAATGGAGATTGTTTTGCTGATAGATTCAGCTTCACTTTCTCCACTTTCTTCAGCAAGAACTTCACAAGTTCCGGATCCAATTTCTCCTCGATCTAGCAAGCTTCTTTGGCTTTTTAACAAAGCACAAGCATTAGAGGATGACTTGTTCCATGTGGAGATTGTTGCTGTTAATTCCTCAACTTGGGAGGTTAACTTAGACTCCCTCTCTTGAGAGTCTCTGAGATGTTGTCTAAGCAGGGTCCTTTCATCATCAACAGCAACTAACTCCAAATTCTCAGCTTGCACTTTTTCAAGTGTAAGCAGAATTTCAGAGTTATTGCTCCTTAGTTGATTAGACTCTGCTGAAGCAGTTCTTAGCAATCTTCTATATCGATGCCACTGAGATGCAACCTCCTTAAGCAAGGAGTGCAACTCAACTTTAGTAATATCAGTAGAGTCAAAATCAAATACCTCAGTGAGATCTACTTCCTTGCTGGGTTTCGATTCTTTAGTCATTAAGCAGAGATTGACAATTTCTGGTCCTGAATCTTCTGATTCACTCTCACTGTCACTCCAAGATTTTTCAGCAAGGAGTCCCTTGTCTTTCTTGGAGGTACTATTCTTTTGCTGATATTTCTTGTAGTACTCTTTTCCCTTGCTCTTATCATTAGCAGGGTATTTCTTCTCCTCCCTTGCTGTGATTCGGCAATCAGCAGCATAGTGTCCTGGTTTCTTGCAGTTGTAGCAGAGATCTTTTGAAGAGTCTCTCTTGTTGCTACTTCCATTTCTTCTGAAGTTTCCTCTATCTTTCCTCAAAAATCTTCTGAACTTCCTTGCTAGCATGGCCATGTCTTTGTTGCTGTCTACAGATTCTGAGTCTGAGTCTGCTACTTGCTTAGGCTCAGTAGCCTTCATCGCCACTCCTCTGTCTTTCCTTCTGGGTTTAGTAGTAGCATCTCTTTGAGCTAATTCCATTTCATAGGTGAGTAGGTCTCCATATAGTTGTTGAAGATTAGTAGCATGTAAGTTCCTCAATTCCTTTACTGTAGTGGTTTTAGGATCCCACTGTCTTGGTAAAGATCTCATAAATTTGAGATTGATGTCCTTGGTGTCATAGGTTTTCCCTAGAGCACGTTGATTGTTGAGCAAGACAGTGAATCTTTCATATATAGCAGTAAGGTTTTCTCCTTGCTGCATACTGAACATTTCATGTTGCTGGATAAGCAAGGATTGCTTATTTTCTCTGACTTCTGTTTTTCCTTCATTTAGAACAACCAGTGCATCCCATACTTCTTTAGCAGAGGTGCAGTTTGACACACTTTCGAACATTTCTTCCTCAAGAGCCATGAAAAGAATGTTCATTGCTTTCTTATTAAATCCTACTAATTTCTTTTCTTCATCCGTCCATTCCTTTCTCTGCTTAGGATAAGCTTGTTGGGATCAGTAGGGTTTATCTTCTCTGGTATGTAAGGCCTAACTTTTATTGCTTCAAACAATTCTTCATCAATTGCATCCATGTACACCTGTATTTCCAATTAGCAAATCTATCTCTGGTGCACATAGCGGGTTTGCCACCGAAATCACTTCTTAAAGCTATTTAAAATTTAGGATCCTCTCAAGCTGTAGGGCTTAGCAAAGAGTGTTAAGCTCTGATACCACTTGTTAGGTCCCGAAGTGAAAAATACTAAAGGGGAGTTGAATAGTGTTTTTCAAAATTTTAGACTTGCTTAGAAAACTTTGCAGTTTTAAACACTTCTTTCTTATTAAAAGAGTTTCTTATATTTTGAAAAGATTTAGCAGCAGAATTTGTTAAGCAAAGAACCCCTTAGATTTTAGAATAAAGGTTAATGACTAAAGGAGCAATGACAGTAAGTCTTTGCTAAAAGAGTTTAGCAAAGACTTTAGGAAAGCAAGGGTAAAATAAATAAGCAGTGAGAAATATAAGTACGAGAATTTTTATAGTGGTTCGGTCTAAGCCTACTCCACTCTTCATCTCTTTTACTTGAGAAGGCACTCACTAGAATGTTCACACAGAACAATAAGCAAAGGAACACTTAGTCTAAAATTACACAAGGTCACTTAGACCAAATTCAAGTCACACAGACTATAAGCAGATTATAAATTTTGCTTGCTATCTCTAAGTAGAGAGCTCCTTGTTGAGCAGATTTGATAGCACTTGTTCAAACTTGTTGATGTCTTGCTAATTTCTTTGAGTGTCAGAATGTCAGAGCAATTCTTGGTTTTTCTGTCTTCATAAATGAAATTTATGACTCCTATTTATACTACTTCAAAAATTTATCCGTTGAGAATTTTGAAATAGATCCATTGGGAGTTGTACTGCCTTGACAGTGACTTGTACTTTTCCAGCTGTTCCTTACTTAGTTCAAAAAGATAGCCATTATTTTGTCTTCTAGTGCTTTTGAAAAAGCTCTCTAGGAGTTGACTAAGCAGGACAAAAGATAGTCTTTTTCTAACACTCTTGCTTGGATCAAGGTAAAGTATCTTGCTATATCATTCCTTGCTTATTTCCATTCTAAGCAGGACTATCCTTGAACTTTTTCTCTATATCTTCAGCATCCTTCTTGATCGATGTGCAGAGTCTTCATATGTGATAAAAATCCTTGCTTAACTAGTAGAACATATCCACCTAACAAGTTGGATATTTTTCTAAGTCCTTTTACATCATATAAGTAAGGACTATATGACATCATCAATTCTTATATAAAATAAATGTAAATTTTTAAGCAGTAGAAATATAAGCAGGGGTTCATCAACAGAATGCCTTATCCATAATACTATCTTAGAATATTATGTAGATTTTCTATATTATATTATATTATTACTAAAATCTCATTAAAAAAATGAGCTACAAACAACTATTTATATTAATATAAATTTATTCATACATAAACGAAAATACAAATAAAGAAAAATATACATGATAGAACTTTCAACTTTAAAAGAAAACACACAACAACATAACATAATTAAATAAAACATGAGACAATTTGTTAGAACAAAATAGGTTCAAGTGTTTGTAGAAGGGGGGGAGAGGGGTTGAATGCAAACACTCAAAACTTTTTCTCTCTTTTAAAACTTGTTAAGCACTGTTGGAAATAACTACAATATTAGAAAAACTATAATGAGTTTAAAATGAACACACAAGCATTCAAGTTAAAATAGTTGTATTAAAACTTGATGTTTTTCTGGAAATCTGGTTAACCATAAATGTGATTAAACAACTACAAATTCTATAACAAGTTACAGCTTCTCTGTAATAAAATTACAGCTCCTTTTTCCACACTCACTAGCTACTTCTTTTCTTTGAAATATCGCTATATAGATCTATTACAAATCTTCCTTCTAGTTTTCGTTGTGTGGCTTCTTGTTTGGTTGTCCTGTTGAATTTTCTTTATGTTTTCGTTTGTTGTTTTATCCACACTGTGTAATGAGAACTCTTTTGCATATATAGAAGATCAGTAGTTGAACCCACGTGCTTAGACGTGCTGCTCTTTCAACTTAGCCGCATATATGTCACATCGAAGTCCTTTAGGAATGATGTGTCAGACTGTTGTTACTTTTGTTGCTTTTTTTCATTCCCTGATCTGCGTGCATTTAATGATTGAGAGTTGTCGTTGGACCACCAAACTTCAAGAAATATCTTTCCAGTTTATATCTCTTGCTTCTGTAACAAGCTTCATTGATTTGCGTGTAAGACCTAATAACAAGTGTATGAAGTCATAACTGTCAACTGATAACAAACCCTGATGTGGATTTGATCAGTGCTCCCGAATCCCCTGATGACAAGTCCTGTTTAAGACTCGATCAGTGCTTCAACCTTCACTTTAGTTATCCAAGTGTTTTTTGATCCCCTAACGTTAAGACTCAAAGCATCCACTGATGCAGTGCTTAGTATTTCCCCTGACGGGTTTCACTGACGAGTTAGCTTACCACTGTCATATCCTGATGAGTTCCCCTGACGGGTTGACATGTCACTGTCATGCCCTGACGGGTTTGGCTTGCCACTGCCATACCCTGACGCATTCCCCTGATGGGTTAGTCTGCCTTTGTCATCCCCTGATGAGTTCCCCTGACAGTTTTAATCACTGAAGTTTTGTTGATTTTATTTGGAATGTCTGATGTGCAGAATACTTTAAATGTCTTTGAGTAACAACAAACATCCCTCTTCGCTATCAAGTCTTTTAGAAGTTTCAGCTGATGACTTGCCTAATGTGTAATACTTCATCTCCTGATGACTAAGTTGATCATTAGTGGATGCAAAATGTGTGTATATACTTAGGTATATAGAACATCCTGAGTATATACAGATACACAACCAAAACTCTAAGCATCATCATCATTTATACCAAACACAATTCAAAACAAACCAATTTCTTTAGCTAGTCCATCATACATAATTTTCTCAATATCTGATAGATATTGAGAAAATTTTCATCTTTTGTATCGTTTTGTCAGATTCAACCTTCTCTTTCAACATTTTATTTTTCATTGAATGAGTTTCTATCAAAGTGTTACCAAATGAATCCAATTTATTTGCTAAAAACATTTGCCCACCAAAATTATCACCTCATTGTTTCTTCTTTCCCTTTCCCTTTGCCTTCTTTACACCCTCTGGTAGATTCAAGGAACCAAAATTAGACATCATCTAAATTAAAGAGCATGCTTTGAGATGTAAGAATGAATCAATCTATAGAATCATCTCCATGGTATTTCTTTTTTCAGTACTTTTAGAACCAGTGCCAATTTTATCTAATGGAGGTGTAGGTTTAGAGGTGTTACCATTAGTTGTAGATCCTTATTTGTTAAAGTCTCGCAATTGGTTCCAATGCTCAAGATAATCAAACTTGTGTTTATATCTAGCTTGATACATTATTTGAGCAATGATTATGACATTATCTTCATTCATCCCACTTTTTCGCAATCTCTCAGCTTCCTCATAATTTCAACCCATTGCTTCAGTTTACTGCTTTTCTTTCTTTATCGAAGTCTAAGTGATTCAACGTCCTCTTTGAAATTTTTGTGTCGTCTTATTGTTCGAATTAATTATATATTTTTTGAATTTTCTTTCACACTAATGTAATTTTTTGATTAGTGTTGAGTCGCGGATCCGTGGACACCTTTGGTAGATATGAAAATTAAGTTCTCGTACAACTAATTTTTGCCTTTGATGGATTGGATTCTTTGAAAGTGGTTGGATCTAATTTTACACAACCTTCATTCGCATTAACACCCTTGGAACAAATTTTTTTAGATTCATAAATTTTTTGAAAATTAAGTTGCTGAAAGTGAGGATTATATGGCCATTCTCTGTTGTTGGATGTTGAACATATGAAGGGTTAATTGAAAGATTTTTTGGAATGAAATATGGATTTTTTGTAACTCATTGAGAGGAATATTGTCCATACGATAATGCCAACTAAGCAAATGAAGATATTTTTTTTTTTCTATATGTACATTGCACCAGGTTTACCACCCGGTGCAAATTCAAACTGTTAGAAGATCTGGTCCATTACTTTATGCCTATGTGGCACGGTAACCGTACTAAGGACTGAAGGGAGACCTTGCCGCTGCGGGTGCTCTTACGGATTATATTCTTGAAGTTGTCTATTTTATTCTTACAGTATTAAGTTAGTGCAAATTATATTCTCACATTTTCTAACAAAAAAAATTAAAACATCACAGTTTTATGAATCAAATTTTAATCTAACGTCGTGAATACTATATATAAATATCACATTACCAGCGTTCAGGTATAAATTTATAATCTCACTCTCGCAAACCTTTACAAATTACAATAAGCGTGATTTTTTTTTCTCCTAATTTTTAAATAACTCAAAATAAGTAACTTGAAAGACGTATTACACATATAATTGATGCAGTCAATAACTACAAACTTACGGTATTAATTATTTGAAAATTATAATCTCACAATGAATCAATCTCACAACAAGATTAATAAAAAAGTTTTTAGTAATGTGAGATAATTTAGGATTTTCAATTATTCAATATAAAAAATATTATGATTTATTTTTCATCATAATATTATGAAAAATATTATGATTTATTATTCAATTATTTTTCATCGCGGGATATTATATTAATTTTCCGTAATTTGTTTTCTTATATTCGTTATGTAACTTGAGATTATACGCAATTATGTTTGATTTATGTAATTTTTTTATATGGTATAATCCCTAATATATATCACAATATGTAATAAACTCACCGTTATAGAATATGTAATTATGGTATTCTTATAGTTTCGATTTGATGCAAATTATAATCTCACAATAGAAAAAAAAAAATATTTTTATATTTAAAAAAAAAATGTAGTTCAACTTTATATTCATGTTCGTTATTTAAGTGAGATTATATGTTATTATATTTGAGAGTGGCCCATCCACAATTTCTCTTTTTTAATTTTTTGTTTTCTTGTATTTGGATTTTAGAAGATGGGCCGGTTGAGTTGGCCTGTTCTGGGAAAGAAAGGAGAAACATGAAGCAATTTTCTTACACCAAAATTTTATTACTATTATTATTAATTTTTCTTCGGCGGGCTAGAGCGGGAGAGGGGGGGAGGGGGTGGTGGGGTTTGGGGATTAACCAATTCCCCGCCCAGGCCCAAATGAATACAAAAAGTAAAAGCAAAGTCAATTCAGTAAGGAGCATGGGATTGAACAGGTAAGAATTAGGGGGTGGGGGGTGGGGGGTGGGGTGCATATGACAGTTTCTAAATAAAGAATCAAACAAGCATTATTAATTTCTTTTCATTATCATTTGACTACAAAGAGATGAAGATAATTTAGATGATCACATCATTATCAACATGAGGCTGATTATTTCTATTTACATCCAATAGATTCCTTGTTTGACCAAGGATTTGCTTTCTTAATTAGTCTCTCTTTGTCTTTTATTCTTTAATTTCTAGGACACTAAGAATTTAATTTTTGACACATTAAGCTAGGCATTGTTTGGATGATGAATTAATAAGTCCATTCTTGAGGAAGTTGTATGTCTTGATTATTCGTTATTGCCTGCTGGGAATCAGTTAATTGCAACCGTTGATTTCTTTGTGCATGAAGCCGACCATTTGAATGTGTAAGAGCTTGTGTCTTCTCAAAGTGTTGCTTTAAAGTCTGCAACACTCTTTCTGGTATAAGAACAGTCGAGCATACTGTAGACATACAAAAATTAATAAATAAATAAATCAAAATAAAGCACGTTGAATATTCAACTTTATCCAAAAAAATAAAAATAAATCATGAAATGTGAACGTCACATTCTCCATAAAACACATGGAGTAAACTCAAATAATTGCTATATTTATGCTTTTGATTTTTTGCTTCATATTGCTACAAGGTCCATGAAATTTTCTATGTACAAGGAAACGCTATATATTTTGGCAAACAAAAATTTTATATTTTTATGTGTAGGATCCAAATTATATGCATGAATTTTTGTCTCATATGCACAAGAAAATTATACAAAAATAAAACTCTATATAAGATTTTAAATATACTTCCAAATAATCGCCTTAATTGTTGAACCGATATTAATTTTACATTGTCGCGCGACTTTCTAATACTTGAGTGAACAAGAGTTCATATACTCCCCAAATTAGGGGTGGATGAGGAATTATTATCCTTTTGTAATAATTTTAGTTATTGCATTTGATTGATTAAAATAAAATGACATTAGAGTACATAACAAGATATTAGAAATAAAATAAAATGTATACAAATCTTGCTTGTACTTAAATCGACAAAATCTAAGTAGGAGGTTAGATTTTAAATTATACCAAAAAATGTGGAATGGAAAAAAGTAAGAAATGAAATTTATACATAAAAGATTAAACAATTTTCACCAAATTTCCACAAGATTTTTATGTTCTTACTTGATCCACATTTGGTGCATTGATTACTTATATCTTATGCATAAAAAATTATAGAATTATAAGATTCGTATTAAAATATGAAAGAATTTTATTCCAACAAACTAAACATGAAACAAGTGACATCCTCAGTTTAATAATATTCAATAAGTTCTCTACGTTGTCAAACTATGTGTCTTTTCATTATTTTCTTTACATTTTGTAAACTAGGTAGTCTCTTCAGTTGCTTTATATAAGATGCGACTGATCAACAATATTTCAAATTTTGCACCGTTTCAAAGAACTGAATTAGATGTACGATTAGATATATCATAATAACAATTCAACAGCCTGAAACTAAAACTTATATCCGAATAATTATATTATTAATATTAGAGGCACTAACAAATTCTATTATTAAATTTTAAAAGTCTTATGAATCATAATTTTTTATGATTATTAATTATTACATGTTATACATTAATGACAACAATATCTACAAAAATTAAATACCTTCTATTCAAGATAATTATAATCAGAATTTTAAGAATTTTAATTGGTACAGAATGTATGAAGGCCATATGACTATAAAATAATGATAATGTACATGTAAATTTTAGATAATAACTTTCTATATATAAGAAAAAGAAAAAAATTAAATAACTTAAACCAATTTTGTAATATTTCTTATCCTATATACTCCCTGTGGTTTCCAATAATAGTTGCTTTATAAATTTATTAAAACTTTATTTTAATTAACATATTGTGATAATTTAGGCATATTAAGGAAGAAATTTACTATATTACCTTTATTTTTTGTTTATGACAAATATGCATATTAATTGAAAAACATGAAAAGTCTTAATTATTGTAAGGATAATATTATAATTTAAAATTATATTTAATCATTAATTTAACTAATTAATGTACTCTTTAATATCATTGTGAACTGGAGAGAGGGAGTATCACGGATTCATCATCTGTTCCCTTCTGAAACGCAAAGACTATTTCCATGAGACGAAGTCATGTTGACGCACAATAAGATTTAGGGCAAAATACAAATAACCACGTGGTATCACAAAATTTCAAGTAACCATCTGACCTTTAAAATCAAGCAAATAGCCACCCATGCTTTTTAGAACATCACAAATAACATCAAATCTGTTAAATAGTTTAACGGTGTTAACTTTTATATAAAAATAAATAATCAACTTATTTTGTTAAATATAAAAGTAAAACTTTAAATATAAAATGAGTAATTGATAATATATATAATAATTAAGCTATTTTTTGGTAAAACATTCAATATATAAAACAAATGTTATCTATATGAATAGTGTACATGTTTATACAGTATAATATGTAAATTTTGCTTTTAATGGAACTACAAGAATAAATAATTAAACCCTTCATATTAGTTTTACTAAAAAATTGTTAATTTGAACTTAATATATACTCCTACACTTTGTAATATAAATTTCTGTTAATAATGAAATACATGTTTTTCATATATAAGCTTATAAATTAGTAACTTACTTAAGAGATAGTTTGCAACTAATTTTTTGTTAGAAATAAATTGTTTTTCTATCATGTCATTAAAATGTTTTATGAATATAAACATCAGTATTTTTTAAGATTTGATAACATGTTATTTTCAAAACAGAATGCGATTTATACCTGTAACTAGAATAGTTTATTTTAATTATTGAAGGGTATATTAATTAATTTTGTTCGTATAACTTTTTGTTTTAAATTTATATAACTAAGAACTTAGTTATTATATATATATATATGTGTGTGTGTGTGTGTTATGAATCTATAATTTTATTATTTAATAAAAGTAGCTTTTATTATAATTAACCAAGTTAACATCGTTAAACTATTTAACGGATTTGAGGTTATTTGTAATATATTGTACACCACAAGTAGTTATTTGATTGATTTGTATTTTGCCTAAGATTTATATTAATGTTCAAGTAGACAAAGACATTTAAAATATTAAATGAATCTATTATGTCTTCTAGCAACAGCTATTGTTTTCATCAAAACCACTCAATAAACTATCTAAAAAAGTAAGTAATTTTAGTAAATCAATAATTGTCAACAATTGTGGGCCCCAGAGAAGATTCCTACATATGGTTGGTTCATGGTTGGGTGGTATAGCACGTTACACTCCATATATCGGCATGAAATGAAGCCAATCACCAGATCTAGATTACAACTTTTTTCCTTTTTCTTATTAATTATTATTAATTATATATTTATTTAATGAAAATGACATAGATTATAAGTTAGACAACAATTCAAACAAGGAGATGGATCACAAGTCACATCCAAACAACTAGTAGATGATAAATAATGTTACACCTAATAGCATTTTACTGCAGAAAACTAAATAGATTCCAAGTTAAAGAATCCAAATTGAATCTTACTACTATCAAACAAAAAAATAAATAGATTTGGGTACATTCAAGATCACATTTACTATCATCACCGACAAATATCATTCTATTAATCCAATTTACTAAGTTATCTCTTTTAAATTAGAATTTTAAATTTTAATTTTAAAAAATAATACGATTTATTATTGTTTGTGAAAATGATTGATATTTTAAATTTATGTGGACATGTCCAAGAAAGAAACTCTAGTACGTAATTTTTTTTTTAAATTGAAATTCAAAATTCATGGTGGAATACCTGGCTTCTTGCGGGACTGGTGATGATCTGTCAGATTATTATTGGCTGTACCCGGCAAGAAAACTCCGGTTCCGGACGACCCATTTCTTGACCCGACCCCTCCAAGAAACACCACTCTCATTCCCGACCCGGATGGTGATGGACTCAGAAAGCCTTCTCTTTTGCCATATGCCTGTGCATAGTCTCTGTTTTGTAGTGGGTGATGATGGGGTTTCTTTTGATTATGGTAATACTACAAATTAAAGTTAAAAAATATCATAAGGTAGTTATGAAATAAAATGCCATGTGTAAAGGCCATACGAATATAGCTAATTTCACAACTATATCTAAAAATTTATTATTTATCCCACACGTTTTCTTACAAGTTATACACCTTAAAATAGTAAATTGATTAATATGGTATTTCATCCTATAGGCATGTACTAAACCTAAGGGCTAGTACCAATTGTTACGAGGTGTATAATAGTTAATTTACTCTTTTTTGGTGTTCAAAACTTTTGAAATAATACTACTTTTGAAATAGTACAATAAACTATTTCGGTGCGTATTTATGATTTAAAATCTTTGGTGTAAAGTTAAAAAAAAGAATTCCCAATTCATAGTGATGATGACGAGATTTGAAGTTCAGATCTAAATGATAACAAAGTGGGTTGTATTAATGTAAGTATGACGTGTATTGATAAAAAGATTAAAAGAAAAGTTAATAACAGACTAAGCAAAAATATAAAACAAAAAGGAGGAAAAGAATATATTTACTACTCCGTAATATTTATATTAAATGAAAACATTGATCCTAATTTAGTAAGTTCTAGGATACATACTTTCATGTCACTAAAATCATGTTTAACATTCAACGTTTGGCAACTCAATCCAAGTACTAAAATAAAATATAAAATAACTAAATTTCAGACTCTTCCATAAAATTAACATCAAAATAAAATTATAGCCAGTTGAAAATTTACAGTCAGGTTGACAAAGATATAAGTTAACAGCAACTCCAAAATTTGGAGTTAAGTTTCCAAAGACAAATATTAGAATTCAAAAAGTGAATAGAACATATTAATCAGTTCAATTAATACTCACTTGTAAGTTGTACAAAAAGTAAAAAAATAAATTTAGTACTCACTTGATCAGCAAAAGCAGCATGGTGAGAATAAAGTTGGGTGGCAGGATATGAAGTGTGTGTTTCAGAAACATATGGTGGTGGTGGTGGTGGTGGTGCTTCTGCTTTTTTATCATCATCTTCCTCCTGAAGCATGTTTTCAGCCATTTGCCGAGTCAACTCAGCAATAAAATCGTCCTCCTCGCTCTCGGTCGAGTCCAGCTCCGACCCGGCAGGAGTGTTGAGATCAGAAGATGACCCGAATCCACTAAACACAGATTCACCACTTGTTGATGAACCTCCATGTTCATAGTTCATCTTCTCCTCCTCCTCCTCCATCATCTTTACTTGTCTCCCACAATTCAAACCTCCACAAGAAATTAAATAACCTGAAACCTAGGTGGGGTTAAGCAGAATTCAACAGAATTAGAGAAAATCTAGAGAGAGAGAAAGTTTAGAGAGAGAAAATCTAGGGAGAGAGACGAATTAAGTTTGGGAGGAACGGTGAGGGTGTTGAGAGAATAAAAGGGTAGGAACGAAAAGTAACGGGTGGGGTGGGGTCAAGGTTGTTTTTTTTTTTTTTTTTTTTGTTTGCCAAATGGGGTCAATGTTTTAACTTAATAAGTGGAGGGGTCTGTTAGCTAAGCCGCAATAGTTGGGGTTTAGTTAGTTGGACAGTGCATTTGTTCAGCTACACAACACAACTGACATTTGTGACTTTTTCGATTATTTATTTATATTATATCACATATTTTTTACATTATGTTTTAATTTATGCTCATATTTAATTATTCATAACCTTGAAGTTTCAATCCTAACGACAATGCAGTAGATACAAAAAGTTATGATTAGAAATGTCATAAATTATTTACTTAAATAGTTGACAATTTTGTTTTGCTTTTTAAGTCTCAACGTAAAAAAATGGGGGTGGGGTGGGGGGGTGGGGGTTGTTGTTTGATGATCCGGCATATTTATTTATTTTCTTTCACTTTGGGAGGGTGGGGGTTATTCGCTTTCTAGCTATTAAGACTGCTCTTTAGTTTATCTATTAACTTTTTCAAAGAAGTTGGTTAGGTGACCCAATCACACTGTATATATAATATATAAGGGATACCAGATATAGGTGATCTGACTGAAAAATGATTACATAATTTAATTTGTTCCGGAGGTGTGAGAAAAAAATTATGTATAAATAGATGATTGTTACGAAATAATTACCTATTTTTTGTTTTTTTGTATATAATTATATTTTTAGTTAGGAAAAATAAAAAAAAATTGAAAATTAAAACTGAAATTAGATGAGCAAATCATCAATCGTCCACATATGAATATATAGCTAATTTCGGCATTCCCACGGGAATAGCTCATTCGCTAGTTTTTGTCGATTAAAAATGGTAACGGAGAGGCCATTCTAAAATTGTTTGAAAATTGTATATTCACTTATTTATTTCTCTATATGATGCGTCTGTACAATTTAAATTACTTAATAATAAATAAATAAATAATATATATATATATATATATATATATATATATATATATATATATTTTTTTTTTTTTTTTTAAATTTTATGAAGTGTATCAAGGAAACTAGATAAACAAGGTAATAGATAGGGAGAACATAAAATTGATTTCGGAGCTGAAACTGTATCAAAAAACAAAAAAAATTGCATCAATTATACTGCACCATTGGTTGTGGTGGCAATGACAATTTTAATCCTTGACACAACAAATATATTAGTTTCAGTTTTGATTTTACACTCTATCCGCACCGAAACCGCATCAATATATAAATTTATATTTGTAATATATTAATTTGTTATTATTTTACGTATATACATATATGTATAAAGTTTTATATATACATAATTATTTGTATGCATGTATATATTTATTTTTGTTGGTATGAATATACAATTATGATAATATATTAGTTATCTATAACTCATATTACACGAATATTGATTTAATTGCAAATAATCTTAATTATCATGGGAACGAACAATCGTCCAAGTGAAAATTTAATGACTTAATAATTCAATTTTTATATTGATATAAGTCAATTACATTATAAATTAGTGAATTTTTTCAATTGAGTTTTTCAGTATAGTTATAAACACTTGTAATATTATAACAAGTTTTAAAATTGAAACCGCACAATTTAAAATTGAAAATACAAATATCGAAACCGTACTATATTAATTAGTTATGGTGGCGGTGACAATTTTAAATTTATAAATCACACTTTACACCGCACTATCTGATAGTAATTGATATGAACCAAATCCAAAGTTCGTTCCGTTGCCATTCTGTTTTCATCCAACAATATTGCACCATAATTAAGATGAAGTGTTGGTGGAGGAGGAGAGAGATGATACCAATTAGGGAAAATGACCGGGCAGCATTAGTTTAAAATTATTGTCAACATTAGTTTATAGTTTGTTACATTAGTCTCAAATCTGAGTTTACAAAGCGCCCTATCAATTTGTATCTTTATATCTATATACATTATTAATATAGGATCTAGGGATAATGTAATACAAAACTCATTGAAATCATTTGAGTTGTTTGTAATCACGCTAGTCAGTAAAAAAACGTCAAATTCTTTTGCTTAGTTGGTTAATTATCTTTTATAACATTCATTGTATATCTCTTATCTTAATTTATTTATTAATTAGTAAATTTATTTATTGGGTGTTGTTTGATATTCGGAGTAGTTTCTTCATGTCATATTTATTGAATTCATGTAATATGTGGGAGTGGTGCCAATATAATGATTACGTTGCACTTCAACTTGTGCAAGAAAGGATCTCGGGGGCCAGGGACAAATTACGGAAGGTGGTCATCACATTGCGGTGGACTCCCGGGCGGCTTTGTATACCAGAGATCTTAGAGCTGTAAGGAATGTAAACTATAATAGAACAAATAAAATTGAAGTGCCTTTAGAAGATGAGGCTGTTCGTGAGGTAGATGACATAGGATTCACTAAATACTTCTTTCCCAGATGTAATCCTCCATATGAAATTGTGGGGAATATTCTCCCTTCTGACACCTCTTCCTCTTCGGAAGACGGTGACCCTTCAGAGCAAAGTCTGGCATTCTTGGACTATTAAGGTCTGGCTTCAAATGATCTTTCCCAACAGCCTGCTGATGGAAGTTATGGATCCCATTCACAGGGTAATCAAATGGTAGTACCCTAAGGAGGGAAGCCAATGAGTTGTTAGCTTCGGAAGAGGATAATGATTTCATGAACACTGAGAGAATCTTGGGGATGGAATCAGGCTATTGTTCTTGAGAAAATTATGGATGTTCTTGATGACTTATGAATGTACATTCTATAACGAAACCTTTGCTCCAGTAGTAAAACTAAAACCTATCAGAATCTTCCTTTCTTATGTAGCAAATCAAAACTTCATAGTATTTTAAATAGACGTAAAGAGTGAATTTTTAAATGGAAATCTTCAACAGGAAGTCTACATAGAGCAGCCACTAGGTTTTGCTGATTCAACTCATTCAGACTATGTATACAAGCTTGATAAAGCCTTGTATAGTCTTAAACAAGCATCTAAAGCCTGCTATGATACACTCTCAACTTTCATTTTAGAAGAAAGTTTTTAGCAGAGGTAAAGTAGATACAACGTTGTTTATTAGAAAACATAATGATAAAACCCTGCTATTACAAATATATGTAGATAATATAATTTTTGGTTCTACTAACGAAAAATTTTGTATAGCGTTTGTTAAGTTAATGCAGAGCAAATTCAAAATGAACATGATGGGAGAGCTTAACTTTTTCTTAGGACTACAAGTTAAGCAATTCAAAGATGAAATTTTCATCAACTAAGCTAAGTACATCAAAGACTTGCTGAAAAAATATGGAATGGAATCAGCAAGCCCTATGAAAATTTCCATGGCCTCAACAACGAAGTTAGATAAGGACGAGCAAAGTAAATGTGTAGATATAACAAGCTATAGAGGTGTGATTGGATCCTTACGTTACTTAATTGCTAGCAGATCTGATATTATGTTTGCTTCGTGTATTTGTGTACGTTTTCAAGTTAACCCTAAAGAATCACACTTAAAATCTATTAATAGAAGTTTTAAATATCTTAGAGGAACTCCGAACTTAGGAATTTGGTATCCAAGGAACTCAACATTTGATCTTGCTTTTTGGATATTCTTATGCGGACTTTGCTGGATGAAAGATAGACAGAAAAAGCAGTAGTGGAACTTGCCAATTCCTTGGTGGAAGACTTGTGTTAAGGTTAAACACTGATGATGTTGTTTATGTAATAAATTGTGCAACTGTAAATACTTGAGGTGTTGTATAAACCTTGAGATAAGCACAAGTTTTGCATCCGCTGATGATAATAATATCCATCAGTGGATGATTTAGTTCTTCACAAGACAAGTTAGAAAATGAAACATTTGAAGGGCTTGGCTTCGTGGAGAAGAATGTCTGATGTTACTTAAACAGTCAAAGTATTCCGCACATCAGATATTCTAAATAAGAGTTACGTTGATTTCATACCATCAGGGGAACCCATCAGGGTGAACTCGTCAGGGGGAGCTTGTCAGGGGAACCCGTCAGGGGGAGCTCGTCAGGGGAACCAGTCAAGGGGAACCCGTCAGGGGGAGCTCGTCAAGGGAACCAATCAGGGGAACCTATCAGGGGATGACGAAGGCAGATCAACCCATCAGGGGGACACTTCAAGATATGTCAGTGTCAGGCCAATTCATCAGGGTAACCTGTCGGGGGGGATTGGTCAAACATGACATCAGTGGAAGCCATGAATGTATGCAGTCAGTCATAACCATCAGGATCAAGAAGCACTGAGTAAATCTCAAGTGAAGAACGAAGCCCTGAACCAGTCAATATGCATCAGGGGGTCCAGAAGCACTGCTCAACATCCATCAGGGTTGACCATCAGTGGATCGTTATGACAGCATACATCCGTCATCAGCATATACACGAAAATCAATGTAACTTGAACAGAAGCAAGATATATCAACTGGAAAGATATTTCTTGAAGTCTGTATCCATCCAATGAGAACTCTTGCGCATTAAATGCATACAGATCAGGGGAAGAAAAAGAAGCAACAAAGCATGCATCTGTCTGACATATTAGGCAGTGATGTGACATACTTGCGGCTAAGTTGAAAAAGGCAGCACGTCTCAAGCACGTGATTTTCAACCACTGATCTACATATATAAAGAAGGAGTTTTCATTGATGAACACATAGAGACAAATAGAAGCACACAAACACTGGGAAGCTCTGTAATATTTCTTGAGGGATTTATTGTCAGAGAGAAATCTTTGTAGCTAGTGAGTGTGAGAAGCTGTGAATTTTATTCACAGAAATTGTAGTTGTAATTCACATTTGTGATATTACAGATTTCCAGAAAAACACCAAGCTATAATACAACTATTTTAACTTGAATTTGAGTGTTGTTATTTCACTGTTTTTCTGTTATCTTGCTATTTCTGGAAGGAGCTATCGAAGTTCAACAGAGCGAAAAAGTTTTAAGTGTTTGTATTCATCCCCCCCTTCTACAAACACTTGAGCTTATTTTGCTCTAACAATTGGTATCAGAGCCACTTAGCAAATTACACGTGCTAACAACGATCTATCAAGCCCTGATGGCCTCTTCCACAGACAGCAATAGCTCACAAGTAAGTCTCGAAGTTTCCTCTAACATGTCTAAAACTGATTGTATTAAAAATGTTAAGGAAATGGCCTGTGAGATAAAGGATCTCTATAACACCCTAAGGAGTGCTGTGACTGAAACTGAAAGAGTGCAGAAAATAAATGATTAGTTGACTGCAAGAAACACCTTTTTAGAATTAGAGCTCTCTAGACTTGAGAATCTTGAAAAGGAACTCTCAAGGACTAAAAATCTTCTTGACTGTGCTATAAAAAGAGAGGAATGGACCTCAAATCTTCTTAGTCAAGAAAGGGAAGTTATTAAGAGATGGAATGAGTCTGGCAAGAAACTGGAGGATCAACTAAATAATCAAAAATCTGATCCAAAATCTGGTTTAGGTTACGAGGAGACTCTAGTGCAGCAACCTCCCATTGAGGTTGAAAATGCAGCTAGCTTTGGAAAAAGGACAATACAACCAATCAAGTTTGTAAAGGCAGTAACCAAGTTAGAAAAAGGGAATGTTTTCCCAAATAGTGAAGCTTCCACTAGTTGTGGGAGAGACAAGAAACATATTCTTGTTAAAGCACTCAAACTTCCAGTTAGAAAACAACTAGACTGTGCATCAGTGGATTCACAGTCATCAGGGGGAAAGAGTGCATCAGGCCATTGTAGCCCATCAAGGGAAAAAGGTCTGTCAGGGGAAGGTAAAAAGAATAGAAATGGTAAGCTAGGTATTAATAAGGCTAGCATTCACACTTCTACTCATGAAGCCCCTAGAAAAGTGTGTTGGAATTGTGGTAAATGTAATCATCTATCTTTTCAATGCAAAGAAAAACCACAAATTTTGACAGGCACTATTTTATATGTTGATGATTTACCAACAGCTAAAGCTGACTCTTCTAAGAGTAAAAGCAAATCTGTTGTTGAGAAATCAAAAGCATATGTTGAAGCTCCTAAAAAGGAGAAAGTTTTTAATTTGCCAAAACCAAAAGTCACTAATAAAGAAAAGGCTGTGTTATCTACAACTGTGACTAAACCAAGAGGACCCAAAACCAATTGGGTACCAAAAACAATTTAAATGTTTTTTTGTGTGCAGGGAAAGGTCAAAAGCAGTCAAATCTAGTTTCTAGATAGTGGCTGCTCAAGGCACATGACAGGAAACAAAGCCCTGCTCACAGAATTCCAAGAAAAGGCTGGTCCAGTAATTTCATTTGGTGATAATTGCAAAGGACTAACTCTTGGTTATGGCAAAGCAGCAAGTGGGAATGTCTCATTTGAAAATGTAGCACTGGTTGATGGGCTCAAGCACAATTTGCTAAGCATAAGTCAACTATGTGATAAAGGATTCATCACTTCCTTCAAAGGAGATCAGTACCTAATCTCAAATGAAAGTGATGGGAAGCTGGTTTTGTCAGGGATAAGAAAAGGAGATCTCTATATTGCTGATTTTAATTCAGTAAATGGAGAATCATGTTTCTACAGCAAGGCAACTCTTGATGAAAGCAGACTATGGCACAAGAAGCTCTCTCACCTGAACTTTAAGTCAATTAATGATCTAGTGAAGAGAGAGTTGGTAACTGGACTACCCCAAATGGAGTTTATCGAAGAAAGATTATGTTCAGCATGTCAACAAGGGAAGCAAAGGAAATCATCCTTTGTCAGCAAGGAAGCCACTATGATCAAAGATCCAATTCAATTGTTACATATAGATCTCTTTGGCCTTGTCAACATTATGTCAGTGTCAAAGAAAAGATTTGCAATGGTCATTGTGGATGACTACACCAGATACACTTGGGTAAAGTTTCAGCATACTAAATCAGAAGTATCTCAACAAATTATTGACCATATCAAGAAGGTCGAAATAGAATCAAGGTCAGTGGTTAGAATGTTGAGAACAGATAATGGAACTGAATTCAAGAATGCAGCTGTTAAGGGATTTTGTGTGGAGAAAGGCATAAATCATACATTTTCTGCTCCAAGGACTCCTCAACAGAATGGTGTAGTGGAAAGGAAAAATAGAACCCTGATAGAACCTGCTAGGTCAATGCTAGCAGAGGCAAAGATTCCCACCTATTTTTGGGCTGAAGCAATTTCCACTGCATGCTGTGCTCAGAATAGATCACTAATCAACAAGGCTCACAACAAGACACCATATGAGCTAATGACAGGGAGAAAGCCAAGTATCAAGTTCCTCCATGTTTTTGGATGCAAATGTTTTGTTATGAGGAATTGTGGTGAGAACTTAGGAAAATTTGATCCAAAAGCTGATGAAGCAATTTTCCTAGGTTATTCTCTGTCATCCAAGGCCTTCAAGGTTTACAACAAGAGACTTCAAGTGGTAATGGAGTCTATAAATGTAGCTTTTGATGATCAAGAAATTTCTGGGCTTGAAGACCCTGGTTTTCATGAAGAACTCAGGTTTGAAAATGAAGATGATATTGATTATCAAGAGAATGAAGCCGATGAGTGTAGACAAATGGATAACTTATCCATTCCTGATGTCAATCCACATTTTGTAGAAGCCCAATCAACAGATAGAGTCAATCTTCTGGACAACAGATCAGGAGATACTTCATCAGGGGATCATTCATCAGGACATGCAACATCAGGGGATAACTTGAATCTTGAATTATCCACTAATTCAAGGGGAGAGTTTACAGAAGCTGGGAGCACAGACTTAGGGGGAGGAAATGATAGTCAAGCAAGTTCATCAAGACACACTTCTAATCCTAAATGGGCTAGGAGTCACACATCAGATCTGATTATTGGTGACCCAAACAAGAAAGTGCAAACCAGGAGGGCAACATCTAATGAATGCCTATATGCTTGCTTTCTTTCTCAAATTGAACCAAAGAAGTTTGAAGAAGCTATTCAAGATGCAGATTGGATCTTGGCCATGCAGGAAGAGCTAAATCAATTTGAGAGAAACCAAGTATGGAAGCTTGTTCCTAAACCTGAAGACAGAATCATAATAGGTACCAAGTGGGTATTCAGAAATAAGATGGATGAAGCTGGCATTGTTGTAAGAAACAAAGCAAGACTGGTTGCAAAAGGATATCTTCAAGAAGAAGGGATTGACTTTGACAAGACCTTTGCACCAGTAGCCAGACTTGAGGCTATAAGAATTTTCTTAGCTTATGCAGCACATTCAAATTTTAAGGTCTATCAAATGGATGTGAAAAGTGCTTTTCTAAATGGAAAGTTGGAACAGGAGGTGTATGTCCAACAACCTCTAGGATTTGAATGCTCAAAGTTTCCAAATCATGTCTACAAACTGGAAAAGGCACTTTATGGACTGAAGCAAGCACCTAGAGCTTGGTATGATACACTGTCAAAGTTTTTGGTGGAAAACAAATTTTCAAGAGATATCATTGACAAAAAATTGTTCTTCAGACAACACCAAGGTCATCTGATTTTGGTTCAAATTTATGTTGATGATATTATTTTTGGATCCACTGACACAAGACTGTGTGAAAAGTTCTCCAAACTCATGCAAAGCAAGTATGAAATGAGCTTGATGGGTGAGTTGTCTTATTTCTTGGGATTGCAAGTGAAGCAAGTCACTGATGGAATTTACATTCATCAGACTAAATATGCAATAGAGCTTCTCAAGAAATTTGATATGGAGGACTCCAAAGTAGCAAAGACACCTATGGCCACTGCAACTAAAATTGACCCTGATAAGAATGGAAAGAAAGTAGACCTGAAGACATACAGGGGAATGATTGGATCTTTGTTGTATCTAACAGCAAGCAGGCCAGACATAATGTTTGCAACGTGTCTTTGTGCAAGATATCAAGCTGACCCAAAGGAATCTCATCTCATTGCAGTGAAGAAGATCTTGAGATACATCAAAGGCACTACAGAGTTGGGACTTTGGTATCCAAAGGAATCAGGATTTAAATTGCTAGGATATTCTGATGCTGACTTTGGAGGATGCAGGATTGACAGAAAGAGTACAACAGGAAGATGTCAATTTCTGGGAGAAAGGCTTGTATCTTGGTTCAGCAAGAAGGAGAATTCAATATCTACATCTACTGCAGAAGCTGAATACATCGCAGCTGGAAGTTGTTGTGCACAAATTCTATGGATGAAGAATCAGCTGATGGATTATGGCCTGAACTATACCAAGATTCGAATAAGGTGTGATAACACAAGTGCCATTGCCATTGCTAAAAATCCAGTACAACATTCCAGAACCAAGCATATATATATCAGATATCATTTTATCAGGGAACATGTCATGAATGGAAATATTGAACTACAATTTGTACCGTCCAACAAGTAGCTGGCAGATATATTCACCAAAGCTCTTGATGAAGCCACTTTCTCAAAACTTGTGGGAGAGCTGGGCATGGTGAATTATTCGTCAGGGTCAGGGTCAAATTCCTAAGTTCTGGTATTTCTAACTCATTTCATAAGTTTCTGATAAAAACAATTGATATGTGATTATATATGTTTGGTTTATGTAAATATGTAAATATATACTTGTATATACTATATTTTTGTTTGTTTGGTATTTTTCTTTTTGAACTAATGCATCAGGGTCAGGGCCTCCAATAGGACGCATCAGGGTCAGGGTGTCCGACTCGTACGTCCGGGTCAGGGTGTCCGACTTGCACGTCAGGGTCAGGGTGTCCGACTCGTACGTCTGGGTCAGGGTGTCTGACTTGCACGTCAGGGTCAGGGTGTCCGACTCACGTGTCAGGGTGAGGCAGTCTGACTTATGCATCAGGGACAGGGTATGTAAATATGGTAAACTTCAGGGTAAGTTTAAATGTTTTAACCGCTTCGGGAATCACGCTCAGTTAAGTAATGACAACTCATCATTAAGCTCTTATCTCACTGATGATGTGTCATCACTGAAACTGAACTGACACCCTGATAGTGTGTTTAAAGGAGCAGTTTTCAAACGTCAATAGGCGGGTATTAATACTCTATCTGTCCTACTTGTTAAAACTCCTTAACACATTTAATCTTTTTCTGATATTTGCTCGAGTTTTTGTTTCTCTTTCTCTCTCTTTTTTTTTTCACAGAAACCCTAGTTCTTCAAAGCTATCAAGCATCAATGGCACGCCAAGAAATTCCAAGGAACCTGACAGTCCCACCTACAAACTATGTGGGCTTCTCTGATATTAACGAGGTAAATGACTGCTTTAAACCTATGATGAATTATCTACTCACTTCTGAGTATAAGATAGCAATCTTTACCGATGACTAAATATCGGGGGAGGCATTGTCTCAACTTTGGACAAGCGCCAAGTTCATGTACTCCACCACACGCACTGATGTGGTCAAGGGAATCTCATTCAGAGTTTCTTCTGAGAAGGGGAAAATAACCCCATCCAGAATTAACTCTGCTTTGGGACTACCTAATCAAGACCTGGTGGAAGTACCCAGTGATGCGGAACTCCTGGATTTCTTGGGGGAACTGGGCTATAACGCTGCTCCCAACGCAGTGTTAAAGTTCAAGGACCTCAAGAGGGTGAACGTGAAGAGAGAGATTTCTTACCTTTTCAACACCATCACTAAGGTGTTCCCAGGTAAGTGTTCTAACTTTGAAGTCATTACTTCTTTAACTTTAAAAATAGCATACGCAATAATCAAAAATGTAAATATAAATATAGGTAAAATAATTTTTGATGACCTTGTAAATAAATTAGGTAATTTTAATAATAGGAAAACTGAAGTATACTATTCTAGATTTTTGTTTATGATTATTAAAGATCAGATTTTTAACTTTTCTTTTGAGAATGATATACCTGTACAAATATACAAGCAAACAAAGAAATTGTTTGCAGAAATAATAAAGAAGTCCTATACAGCCGAACCATTTGCACTTCCACAGCACATGGTACAGGTAGTAAATTCTTCTCCTTCCACTTCTCACACTGTACATTCTTCACCTTCATCTAGTACGGCAGAGAAATCAAACACCTCTCTGCCTACCCAAGTAGAACAACCAATTTCTTCACAACCATTCTCAACAACCCAACCCACAGTCTCCCAAAAGACTGTTGGGATTAAAAGAAAACCCAGTGAAGTTACCACAATAACTGAGGGGGAGCAAGAAGAGAGAGTGATTGGCTATAAGAGGAGATTGAAGAAGAAGAAGGGAGCCACGAGTGTTACCCAAAAGCCTGACCTAGCAGTATCCTCTCAAAAGGATGCTGCTTTTGATAAAGAATTAAACATATTTCTAACTAGTTCCTCTCGAAAGGAATTAGTTATTAAAAATAGTCCTCAACCAAGGACACAGATGAGTGAGGCACATACATTGACCATAGACACTGATGAACTTACCATCAGGGTCTCTGAGAGCTACTTGCAGATATCCTCCACAGTGAGTGCACACACCACTCAAGATGTTGTAGCTCAGAAGCTTCTCAATAAGATGCACATGAGTCATAAGCATTCTTCTACAGCATCTTTTGATGAATCACCTCCTCGGTCAGTGAATTTCTTCAGATATAATGACACAAACATTAAGTGTCATACAATCAGATTCTCCACATTCTCAATTCGTGGAGGAGCCAACACTCTCTGACACAGTGTTTGATAGTCACCACTCTCACATGGTGGACTCATTTTTACTTGATACAAACACTGATGATCAATCAGGGGACATAAACTCCACTGTACATACTACAGCAATAACACTTTATGTACCCCCAATTGTATATACTTCCTATACAGAAACATACACTTCTCCAATTGTACATAGACATTCTTCTTCCAATCCTTCTCCTATCACTGTTGTGGAACCAGAGCCTGTACATTCTTTACTTAAACTGGCCACAATAGCTGATTTCCAAGCCAATAGGAGCCCTTCTAGGACAATTTTGAGTGAGGCTGAGAGAATATATAGTGAAGAGAGGCAAAGTCAAACCCCTAAGAGGACTTTGGCAAAAGGAGAGGAAGAGAGTACTGCCTTAGTAGGCAATGAAAAAGGAGAGGATACGAGTGATGCCTTAGTAGGTACAGAAAAAGGAGAGGATGAGAGAGATAAGGATGAGATCCTTGTAAATAAAGAACAGAGAAAAAACACTGATACTGTAAATATTACTTCTTCTTCTGCAAGTGATGAAGATGATGCTCCACAAGATGATTTTTCCCAGTTCATCGGAGTTGATTTATACTTTAGACAGAATCAAATGTCTAATACTGTACAGTTATTGAAGCAGGAGTTAGCTAGGACTACTGATCCAGTCTTGATCAAAGTGTTAAAGTCACAGATCATGATTGGTCAGTCCGTAGATATAGAAAACCAAAAAATTGTATACACATTTTTCCACCATGTTACAGAATATACAACAAGTTGTCGACTCTCTGGTCACCAGCCAGGCTCTACTCCGAATGAAGAAGCAAGCTGACAATGTAGACAAAAAGCATGTTGATCTTTCTACTCAAATGAACAGCATGGAAACTCTGCAAAGATCCATGGCTGACACCATGACACAAGTTCTTCAAGTCACATCCCGACTCTCAACTCCCACTGATGATGCTGTCAAAAAGGGGGAGAAATCAACCAAGCAGTCGTCAGGGGATGTTGCTGAGAAATTGTTTTCCCAGTGAGATGCCGAGAACTTGTAGAAGGGGGGTTGAATACAAGTTCTTTGAAAATTCTTCGATTACTTGTTCTTAAAGAAACTAAATTTTTCTTGCGGAATAAAAAGAACAAGAACACAAATCTATTTATAAACAATTGCTTTATTAATTTACAATTGATTACAAATTCTAACAATCAATTTGATCGTCAGCTTCTCCTAATTCTAAACTGTATAGTAAAGATACAAAACA
>CM025787.1:15347655-15369909 GCA_014636745.2 Centella asiatica | reverse complement strand
TAAAATAAATTTTTATTAAACAATTATTTGCGTCGGTTTTTTTAAATGAACCGACGCAAATACTTAAATTATTTTTAAAATAAATTTTTATTAAACATTCATTTGCGTCGGTGTTTTTAAATTAACCGACGCAAATAGATTAAATTATTTTTAAAATAAATTTTATTAAACAATCATTTGCGTCAGTTTTCTTAAATTAACCGACGCAAATGATGATATTATTTGCGTCGATTTTATAAAGGTCCGACGCAAAATCTTCGTTTTTGGGTCATGTCTTTAACTGAAGCAAAATATTTAAGTTTTTTGCGTCTCCTCCATATGCGTCTCCTCGTAACCGACGCAAAATGTGTTAATTAACCGACGCATATGATCAATTTTATACTAGTGAAAGAATATGGTCCACCCACACTAGATGAATTTCTCAGAGAAGAAAGGCGCAAAAACCTGACATTTATGTTCTCAATAAAAAGCATAGATGTCAGGTTCAACAATAGAAGAGATCAGCTGATTACAATTCAATTAAAGAATGGGTCAGAATTCAATGTGGCAATGGACTGGTTCAGGAGATTGGATGCTGAGCAATTAGGACTGGTTCTAAACCTGATTCCAAGATCCTCTCAGGCTAATAAAGACTTAAGGGGGATAATCGACAGGCTGAGGAGTGCCATCAACAATGAAAGAAGCCTGCCCACAACATTGAAAAGTCCACTATAGTTATTTTATAAATCCACTGATGGGCAGGAAAAGAGTATAAGGATTAAAGAGGTTGATGGCCTAAGCCTGGAGGAAGCGATGCATGTTCTGAGTCAAATTGCAAATCACAAGTACGAACATGTCATCAAATTCAAAGTCCTGCTGATTCAAAGAGTACTGAAAGAGATTGAAGAAACCAGAGCTAATGATAGGAACACTGCAGTAAGGAATGTGCCACCAGTAAAGGGATTCAAAGTCTATCCCAAAATGATCACCAGCCCCATTGGAGTACAATTCAAAAACAAAAAGGGGGAGATCATTACCTTTTACTGGTCACAACTTGCTGTAGCCAATATTCAAGAAATCAAGACTGTCCTTGAAGCTTTGGAATCAAGCAGAAATGTTAACATAGTCAACTTCAGAAAGCTTCTTCAGAAGGAATTAGAGCAGCTGGAGGCAGGAGGAGAAGACAACAGACTCAGAATTCCTGATCAAAACCTTGAACAAAGAAGACAAGGCCTTGGTAGTGACTCCCAACCGATTGAATCAAGTCATCCATTGCCATTTGTCTCAGCTAAAAGGAAAAGGGATTCTGGTGTCTAAATACTAAATTCTTTTTGTAATAGATATAGGTTATACTTGTACAGAAATTCTTTTATTAGTTTATTCATTATTCTTTCTTAGATTTTATTTATTTTATTGGTTTTGACACCATCATCAGTGTATCTAGAGATTTATGATTATCAAACTGATAAACATAAATAGGGGGAGATTGTTAAGGTTAAACACTGATGATGATGTTTATGTAATAAATTGTGCAACTGTAAATACTTGAGGTGTTGTATAAACCTTGAGATAAGCACAAGTTTTGCATCCGCTGATGATAATAATATCCATCAGTGGATGATTTAGTTCTTCACAAGACAAGTCAGAAAATGGAACATTTGAAGGGCTTGGCTTCGTGGAGAAGAATGTCTGATGTTACTTAAACAGTCAAAGTATTCTGCACATCAGATATTCTAAATAAGAGTTAAGTTGATTTCATACCATCAGGGGAACCCATCAAGGTGAACCCGTCAGGGGGAGCTCGTCAGGGGAACCCGTCAGGGGGAGCTCGTCAGGGGAACCAGTCAGGGGGAACCCGTCAGGGGGAGCTCGTCAGGGGAACCAGTCAGGGGAACCTATCAGGGGATGACGAAGGCAGACCAACCCATCAGGGGGACACTTCAAGATATGTCAGTGTCAGACCAATTCATCAGGGTAACCTGTCGGGGGGGATCGGTCAAACATGACATTAGTGGAAGCCATGAATGTATGCAGTCAGTCATAACCATTAGGATCAAGAAGCACTAAGTAAATCTCAAGTGAAGAACGAAGCCTTGAACCAGTCAATATGCATCAGGGGGTCCAGAAGCACTGATCAAGATCCATCAGGGTTGACCATCAGTGGATCGTTATGACAGCATACATCCGTCATCAGCATATACACGAAAATCAATGTAACTTGAACAGAAGCAAGAGATATCAACTGGAAAGATATTTCTTGAAGTCTGTATCCATCCAATGAGAACTCTTGCGCATTAAATGCATACAGATCAGGGGAAGAAAAAGAAGCAACAAAGCATGCATCTGTTTGACACATTAGGCAGTGATGAAGAAATATCGACCGATGATGGAATATCGACCGATGAAGAATGATGAAGAAATATCAACCGATGATGGAATATCGATTGATGAAGGTTTATTGTGACAGCCCCAAAACCTTTACCAAAATTAGGGTTCCATCAAAGGGAAATAAAACTACATCTCATTCACTCATAGAATTTAATAATATTTTAGGAGAGATAACAGTGAGTTACTACAATCCAAAATATTACACCATCAACGGAAGCTAAACTATTCTCAGCTTTCAGTCTATATACAATTTAGCTCTTATCATCTTCCTTCCTCTTTTCCTTCATTTCCTTAGTGGCCACCCTAAGGGGTCAACATGACCTAGCAGCCATACAACCTTGCTTTCCCCTTGTCAGAGGGTTCAACCTTTGTACCACATCCTGTAAAATATTAAGTTCAACAAGAATGAGCGGTTTACACTCAGCAAGTATATAAATAGATCGAGGAATAAAAATGTAATATTAATGGGAGTTCAATTCTGTTTATGAGGCTCAGTGGAGCAATGCTAATGCCTCGAAAATCTCTGAAGAATCTTGAGGATTACTGATGATAAACAATTGTGTAATCCTTCTTAAAACAATGTATAACTTCCTTGAAGTAAAAAAATCCATCGCGAGCTAAACCCGTTTGATCAGCTAACCATACGGTATACAGCTGGCCTAACTGTGCCTGTATGATCCCTCATTGTGTGAACATACGTAGTCACATATCATTGCTCTAGGTCAGGTAAAAGAACAAATCAGTACCTTCCCTTTCCTCTAGCTAACCATGTGGCTTAGCCCCTTTTGCGGAACACCTCATTTCATGTACTTACACGGATATAATCATTTAAGAACAATTGATACATCAAAGTTTAGTTATATCCATTTACTTTCAGTCATATCATGCTAGCGGAATTTAAAGCATAGCATTCTCAATTAATAAAGCAATTGAAATATATGAATTGCAGCCTTGCTCGCATATCGAATCAAATGATCATGTGTTAACTTGAATAAACATCAGATTGAATATAGATATACTTGCCTCAGTCCTTAGCAAAATAAACTCAACTTCAGTTTACTCATGAATGGGTTATTTTGTACAATTTAATATGAGAAATTAATACCTTGATAAAGATAAGGAGGAAAATGCACATGTGATGTCCTTAAACCTTGAAAGTTTTAAGTCTGACGTCATCAGGGACTAATTAACCCATCGGAGACTAAGGCTGACGTCATCCGAGACTAAATAACTCATTAGAGACTGATGACGTCATCTTAACTCATTGGAGACTAAGGCTGACGTCATCATCAGAGACTAAATAACTGATCAGAGACTGATGACGTCATCTTAATTCATCGGAGACTATACTGACGTCATCATCAGAGACTAAAAACATCTCATCAGAGACTAATATTATCTCATCAGAGACTAACAACATCTCATCTGAGACTAATATTATCTCTTCAGAGGCTAACAACATCTCATCAGAGACTAATATTATCTCATTAGAGACTAATAACATCTCATTTGAGACTAATATTATCTCAACAAAGACTAACAACATCTCATTAGAGACTAATATTATCTCATCAGAGACTATCAACATCTCATCAGAGACTAATATTGAACTTATTTCTACTACGATGGAAAACCTAACATAACAAGGATGATGCCCAGAAATGAACAAACTCAATCCTAAGATGCATAATCATCGTCCTTTTTGCTGTGTGTAAAACTTCTTTTTTATAACATAAAGAGTATAATCTTTCAAAACTTTCTTTTTCTTTCTTAAAGACTTAGCACACATAGCTAATACTCTCGGATGCTATGCAAGGAAAGAAGAACAGAAGAGAGCATAAGATTCTTACCTCTTGGTCTTGAAGGAAAAGGTTTACAGCTTGTTTGTTTCAAGAAAACAATTGTTCGAGAGAAAGAACTAGAAATTTATGGATACGGTAGGTTTAAAAAGAAATTCTAAGAGAGAAATTTTGGTAAAGAAATTAGAATTTCATTTCGGATGAGGTATTTATAGAATTCAAGAGCAGTAGGTTAAGACTAAGCTTTGAGATAAGATGATTGGTTAATTTGGGCAGTAAAACGGCTGTTCATCATAACCTCTTGACAGCAAACAGCGTACTGTTGTCCTTCATACACAAGACTTTGCCACCTAAATAGCTCCTAATCAAACACGTAGTTATAAAACTACGTAATCCTCTCATCCTCTTCCAAGCTAATCAATATAATCTTATATGGGATTTGCTAATCCCCTTTTTAATACCTTTTAAGGAGCTTAACCTCATAATCATGGATATCATATCAACATAAAATTTTCATTGAAGATATGAATTCATCATTCATATCTAAAGAGATTAACCTCTATGCACAAAAATGAAATTTAACACAAAATGAATTATTTCTTATCATAAAATACATTTACAATTTTCGATTTCTCACATCCTCCTAAAAAAAAAAAAAGTTGGGAATATTTGTCGATCATGGCACTTTCAAGCTCCCAAGTAGCTTCTTCTACATTGTGATTTCTCCATAACACTTTTACGGAAGGAATCTCCTTCTTCCTTAAATTCTTTGTTTGTCGATCCAAGATTTGTACAGGAATTTTTTCATAGTGTAGATCTGGTTGAAGCTTAATCGGCTGATAATCAATTATTCCTTTATGATTTGCCTTGTAAGGGCATAATACCGATACATGAAATATGTCATGAATGTAACTTAGAGCTAGTGGTAGAGCTAATTGGTAAGCTACTTTACCTATTCTTATTAGCACCTCGAATGGTCCCACGTAGCGGGGACTCAACTTTCCTTTCTGGCCAAAACGCATTATACCTTTCCAGGGCAATACTTTCAATAATGCATGACTTCTAATTTCCAAGGTTTCATCTTTCTTATGTTGGTCAGCGTATCGTTTCTGTCGGTCTTGAGCTGCGTTCATTCTTATTCTGATTACTTTGATTGCTTCCTCGGTTTATTGGACTATCTCTGGTCTTATTAGCTTCCTTTCTCCCACTTCATTCTAGTTAAGTGGAGTTCTGCACCTTCGACCATAGAGTGCTTCAAATGGTGCCATACCAATACTGGCATGATAGCTATTGTTGTATGTGAATTCAATTAAGGGCAGACGGCTGTCCCAATGGTTCTTAAAATCGAGAACACAAGCGCATAGCATATCTTCTAGCGTTTGGATTGTTCGTTCAGATTGACCATCTGTTTGGGGATGATAAGTTGTGCTCATGTCCAATCTTGTCCCCAGATATTCTTGGAAACTTTTCCAAAACCTTGAGGTAAACCTCGGGTCTCGGTCAGAGACAATGGAGACTGGCACTCCATGTCAGCTCACAATTTCCTTAATATATAATCTTACCATCTGATCCATCTTATATGTATACTTCATGGCTATAAAGTGTGCTAACTTGGTCAATCTATCAACTATGACCCAAATGGCATTCATTCCTCCAAGTGTGGTTGGTAAACCAACTATGAAATCCATTGTGATAAACTCCCATTTCCACTCGGGAATCTCCAATGGTTGAAGCAGTCCACTTGGTTTTTGGTGCTCTGCTTTAATTCTTTGGCATGACAAGCATCTATTTACCTAATTGACTATTTCCCTCTTTATGTTGGGCCACCAAAAGTTTTGCTTCAAATCTTGGTACATTTTTGTGCCTCCAGGATGAATAGAGAGCTTGGAATTGTGAGCTTCATGTAGAAGTTCGTGCTTTAATTTGATCTTTGTAGGAATCCAAATTCGACCATCATATTGTAACAATCCATCATTGTGCATACAACACCTGCTTTTTCCTCCCTTAATTAATTTGTCCATTGCTTTGCAGTGCTCTGTTTGTGCGATTTTAATGAGATCGTGCAATCGAGGTCGAGCTCGGATTTCTTCTTCCATGTCTATCCTCTGGGCAGTAGTAAGAGCATTTAATTGAAGACGCTCAAATTCCTTTCTGATCTCTTCTTGGAGGGTCATTACATTCAGTCTTTCACAACGGCTGAGTACATCGGCAACCACATTTGCCTTCCCAAGATGATAGTTAATAGATCAGTCGTAGTCTTGAATCAATTCCAGCCATCGCCTTTGCCACATGTTAAGTTCTTTTTGCGTAAATATATACTTCAAACTTTTGTGATCAGTATATATCTCGCACTTTTCACCGTAAAGATAGTGCCTCCAAATTTTTAGCGCAAAAATGATAGCTGCCAATTCTATGTCATGAGTAGCGTATCATTTTTCGCAATCCTTTAACTGCCTTGAGGCATAAGCAATCACCTTGCCATGTTGCATTAAAATTGCTCCATGTCCTTGCTTTGACTTGTCACTGTAAATGAAAAATTCTCCCTTGTCATCAGGTAAAGCCAAGATAGGAGTGGTAGTAAACCTTGTTTTTAACTCCTGGAAGCTTTTCTCACAGTCCAAAGTCCAAACAAAATTTTCAGTTTTCCTTGTTAATCTCGTCAGGGGCACTAATAGTTTTGAAAAATCCTTAACAAATCTCCGGTAGTAGCCTACTAAGACTAAGAAACTCTTTATTTCTGTTGGGTTTGATGGTTGAGGCCATTTTGTGATTGCTTCAATCTTATTGGGGTCCACTGCAACACCAGTTTTATTAATCACATGACCCAGAAACTTCACTTCTTTCAGCCAAAACTCACATTTGGAAAATTTGGCAAATAATTGCTCCTTTCTTAGAATTTCCAATGTTGTTCTCAGGTGATCCTCGTGTTCTTTTGCTGTCTTAGAATAGGTAAGAATATCATCAATGAAAATGATGATGAACCTATCTAAAAATGGTTTGAAAACACGATTCATCAAGTCCATGAAAGCTGCTGGGGCATTTGTCAGTCCAAATGGCATCACTAAGAATTCATAGTGGCCATAACGAGTTCGAAATGCCGTATTTGATATGTCCTCTTCTTTGATCTTCAATTGGTGGTACCTTGAATAAAGATCAATTTTTGAAAAGTACCTCCCTCCTTTTAGTTGATCGAGGAGATCATCTATTCTTGGCAAAGGGTATCTGTTTTTGATCGTAACCTTATTTAATTCTCGGTAATCGATACAAAGTCTCATCGATCCATCTTTCTTTTGAACAAACAATACTGGTGCACCCTAGGGTGATACACTTGGTCTGATAAATCCTTGATCTAGAAGCTCCTGCAATTGCACCATCAGCTCTTTCATTTCAGATGGTGCCATTCGATATGGGGCTTTGGAGATTGGTGCAGTACCGGGAATTAAGTTGATTTTGAAATTTACATCTCTGTCCAGGGTTAAACCGGGCAACTTTTCTGGAAATACGTCTGAAAACTCCTTTACAACAAGGACACTCTTAATTCCTATCTTATTCTTGTTAGTGTCATGCACATATGTTAAGAAGGCTTCGTAACCTTTGTGAATCATCTTCCTTGCCTGGATCATGGTGAAGAATGGTGATGATTTTACCATTTTGGTGCCATGGAACCAAACCTTCGCTTTATGGGGAGATCGTAAAACGACTCTCTTCTTCTTGCAGTCAATGTTGGCTTGGTATTTGCATAACCAGTCCATTCCTAATATAATGTTGAATTATCCCAAAAGGAAAGGAATAAGATCGGCGAAAAATTCATGCTGGTTTATCTTCAAAGTACAATTAGGGTAAATGCTATCAATGCTTATTACCTCGCAATTGACAATGACTACCTTTAAAGGTTCAAGTAGATGCTCAAACAAGATTAGCATGCTTCTAGCTAACCGTTCAAATATAAAACTATGAGTAGCGCCTGAATCAAACAATACATGAACAAGTATGGAGTTTACTAGTATTGTACCTATCACAACATCATCAGAAGCCACTGCATCTTGTATTGTCATATTATAGGTCCTTGGTTGTGGTCGTGCTGGCACTGTGTTGGCTCCTATCGGCATTGGTTTGCCTCCTTTCTTCTGAGAGCAATTGGGAGAGATGTGCCCTTCTGCTCCGCACGTGTAACAGACTCTTACTAGGGCTAATGGCCGGTTAAACTATCGAGGTTGTTGTTGAGGTCTCCCTTGGAATAGGGTATTGGCGAGGTTCAAGGTCAGACAGTTTGAAGAGAAGTGCCCTGGTTGGTGGAACTTGAAGCAAACGTCTCATCCTTTCATGCATGGATTTGTGCCATGGTTCTTTCCGCAATTTGTGCATACGACAATCTTTTTGGCATTGTCATCCGATGTTTGCTCCTTTCACTTCCTTTTTCCACTGCTGATCGGATTATTATTGTTACTACTCCCTTCTTCTTTCTTTATACTTGCACCACCAAAGTTTTGGTGATTTCCTTTATCGTTTCCCTTCCTTCTGTCTCCCTTCTTATTTTCTCGATTAAAATTGTACAATGTCTTGTTACTCCATTCCGCAATTCTTGCTTTCACAACAATCGCGTCAAAAGTCTCTAACTGAAAAATTGCTACCTGTCTCAAGATCCACGGGTTTAATCCTTGTTCAAATCTTCGGGACTTCCTCCCTTTATCACTTACCTGATGGGGAGCGTATCTCATTAGTTCATTAAATTTTGCTCATACTCGTCCACCGTTATGGACCCTTGCTTCAGGTTTAGAAATTTTAATTCCATTGCATTGGAGACACTCAGAGGATAGAACTTTTCTCTGAATCTCTGGGTGAACAGTTCCCAAGTTATTATAGTATCGGTGCTTCCTACAATCTCCCTCTTTGCTAGCTCCATCCTCTTAGCTCCTTTCCACCAGTGGTTGGCTTCTTCTTTTAACATAAAAGTCGCATACTTAGTCTTACAATCTTCAGGTACATCCACTAAATCGAAGGCTTTCTAGATCTCTTCCAACCAATATTGTGCTACCGTAGGTCCTCCTCTTCTGTCAAAGGTCGGCGGGTTAATGCCAGTAAACTCTCGGATACAAGGTCCACGGGCAATAGGCCTAAGTGGTTATGGCGTTAGTGGAGCTGGTTGGTTTGTGGCCACGGCCTCTCGAATGATCTAAAGAAATTGAGTTAATGGATTATCATCTGTGTTCCTGGTAGTATTGTTGTGGTTGGCAAAATTATTGTTATTGGTTGGTGGTGGAACGTGTGGGGAATTGCAGTTAATTCCTTCCACCTCCTTTGAGTTATCGTCTTCTACGACAACTCTATTAGTATTAACAGCTTGGTTTTCCCTTTCCAGGTGTACGGAATTTTCGGGCCTCGAAATGTTCTTTCGAGAGGTTATCTTTCTAGGCCTTCCTAGTTTCCTGCCTCCAGCCATGATCTGATATAATATAAGCGTATAGTTATACATCTTTTACAAAACATTTCATTCCTTATGTGGTTCAAGAAATTAATGAAGCCAACAATGAAAATTTATAGAATGAAGAGCACTATGCAAAATATAAATATTTAGATACATCTCCATAATCATCACCGTTATACATAAGAGGACATCATAACATCATCCTCTACCAAACTCAAAACTAGCTAGTTATAGGCCCAAAACAAACTAACTAGAGGAAAACATCAGTAGTAATCATAGTTACCCTTCGAGGTTTACTAGAATAAAACCAAAATAGACTATTTCTAAAACTCCACATTAGTCTCTTTCACTTAATCCTTCTCATCTTCCGTGTCCAACTGTCCCTCTAGCTCTGCCTCTTGTTCCCACTGCCGAGACTATACACGCGTCTCCTCAATACAGCGCACACAGTGAGTGCTCATCTATTCCAAACATGTGATCATTGGATTGGCTTTGCTGCTGTGATCATCTGCGCATGCATCTCTAATGCTAAATGGTGGTACAGGCTCTGAGTCAGCCAGAAGGAGGATTGCCATGCTAATGCAGCTGTGCGAAATCTAGAAATAGTATTAGCCTGTCGTCGTATGGTCATAGTATGAGCTGCTAATTGATGGTGAACTTTTGCATTGTATTCTCGTACCATCTCGTCATGGGAGGGCACTAATGTTTGGGGTATAGGCGAGGCGAATTTTGAAGTGTCGTGTTCTGTTGGAAAGGCATCTTGCGTTGTATCAAGGTTGTTGATAGAATGGTAACATGTCGTGCTCTTCCGTGCTGTGTAGAGAATCAATGGACTCCTACGGACAATAGAGGATCCAGCCTTTTACGTCGATGCTGGGGCACAGATGAGGTCCCTTTGTACTGGAGATGATGTATGTTCACTTGGTGGTATGGGGGTGAACAATGGAGACTCCACACTAGGCTCTTCTTCCTCATCAGATAAACTATTGTAGACTGGAATGTTTACCCCAACAAAACACGCAGGGGATCTAGAATGATCTCCATCCATCTACATAAAACATTTTAAGTCAGAATTTTTAGACTTTCCCATGAACCAAGCATATAGCGTTAAGTCTATAATGTGGTGCATTAGTGAAAATCTTAACTTCCCTTAACAACTTCTAACCTTAAAGGTTTTAAAACATCTGATCCTAGCACAAGCCTTAACCCTTACTTGTATTCTATTGCCTCCATTCTATAGTCAAATCCTTAAATTCTTTACTTAAAAACTTCTGAAATGTACTACAGTATTCCCTACTTCTGGATAAGATCTACGGGCAGTGTTTCTTATGAATCACCTCTGGCCGTAAGTAGGGCTATGAAACCAAACTGTGACGGCCCCAAAACCCTTACCAAAATTAGGGTTCCGTCAAAGGAAAATAAAACTACATCTCATTCATTTATGGAATTTAATAATATTTTAGGAGAGATAACAGTGAGTTATTACAATCCAAAATATTACACCATCAGCGGAAGCTAAACTATTCTCAGCTTTCAGTCTATATACAATTTAGCTTTTATCATCTTCCTTCCTCTTTTCCTAAAACTACATCTCATTCATTCATGGAATTTAATAATATTTGAGGAGAGATAACAGTGAGTTATTACAATCCAAAATATTACACCATTAGCGGAAGCTAAACTATTCTCAGCTTTCAGTCTATATACAATTTAGCTTTTATCATCTTCCTTCCTCTTTTCCTTCCTTTCCTTAGTGGCCACCCTAAGGGGTCAACATGACCTAACAGCCATACAACCTTGCTTTCCCCTTATCAGAGGGTTCAACCTTTGTACCACATCCTGTAAAATATTAAGTTCAACAAGAATGAGCGGTTTACGCTCAGCAAGTATATAAATAGATCGAGGAATATTAATGGGAGTTCTTGAAGGAAAAGATTTACAGCTTCTTTGTTTCAAGAAAACAATTGCTCGAGAGAAAGAACTAGAAATTTATGGATACGGTAGGTTTAAAAAGAAATTCTAAGAGAGAAATTTTGGTAAAGAAATTAGAATTTCATTTCGGATGAGGTATTTATAGAATTCAAGAGCAGTAGGTTAAGACTAAGCTTTAAGATAAGATGATTGGTTAATTTGGGCAGTAAAACGGATGTTCATCATAACCTCTTGACTGCAAACAGCTGCTGTCCTACATGCACAAGACTTTGTCACATAAACAGCTTCTAATCAAACACGTAGTTATAAAACTACGTAATCCTCTCATCCTCTTCCAAGCTGATCAATATAATCTTATATGAGATTTGCTAATCCCCTTTTTAATACCTTTTAAGGAGCTTAACCTCATAATCATGGATATCATATCAACATAAAATTTTCATTGAAGATATGAATTCATCATTCATATCTAAAGAGATTAACCTCCATGCACAAAAATGAAATTTAACACAAAATGAATTATTTCTTATCATAAAATACATTTACAATTTTTGGTTTGTCACATTTATCCATCGATGACGAAGGTATTCAACTTCTTCGTCAAGGAAACTATAGAAGTTACTGACACTCTCTCTCTCTTTGCTTATTAATGAAAAACTAATCATCACACCTATACAACTAAATTTTACTAACAGTTATTTCCCAAAATCTTTACATCTTATCACATTAATCACCATGAACCTTTCACAGTTCAACCTCTTTTCACTCCCTATATAAATTAGATTTACCTCATTCATTACTTTACTTCCAACTACTCACTCTTGATGCAAAAATTTTCTCTCTAAACTCCTACAAAAAAAATCTTGTCAAGACAAAAAAAAACTCTGTTGAGAAAACTTGACCACCCTCTTTCAAAACTTTGCAATGGCTGCAATCCTACAAAAGATAGGGTATGAATCTATAATAGACTTCAACTCCTTTACTAAAGTTAATGAGGAAGGAATCAGAGAAGTAATACAGTTGTTCAGCACCTCTGATATCACCTATGTCATCATTGCTAAAACTCCAATCTACGATGATTTGTTAAAGGAATTCTATCATTTTGCTTAAGTCAGAGGAGAATTAATCATTGGCTCTGCTGAAGGGACAACTATCACTGTCAAAAAGGACAACTACTTGATGACAGTGATCTCGAGGAAAAGCTTGGAGACTTGGACTATAGAATGTCTTAGAGGTACAAGAAGAGAAAATTTTTTTCCAAAGAAATTCTGTTTCCTTATAGATGTGTTGCACAAATCTCTTATGTGCAAGTTTGTAACATAGGATGATGCTCCCACTAGGACCATCCTACCGACTCACATGCTGAAGAATGACACTGAGATTAGATGGAGTAAAATTTTTCTAGACATCCTAAGGAATACTTCAGCAAAACAAGGACAAAGGTCAAGCATGGAAGGACTTTATCCTTACTGATTAGAGAATCTCTTGGTCATCACTTCCCTATTAACACCAAAGGGAAGAAAATTCAAAGGACCAAGGTAATAACATTAGTCACCCTTGCTAACTATGAAAGGAATCTTATGTTCAATAGCGAGAATCATTGTTGAAAGAAACGCATAAGGCATTAAAACCCCAAAAAATCAAGCAGACATCATTGAACAGGAAGTATTCTATTAAAAATGTGGCTCTTGCTGAAAGTCACACAGTTCCAAATCTCAACAGGAACCTAAAAATAAAAAAGAATAAAGAAAAAGACGAGAGCTCAAAAGTCTCCTGCTAAAGATGGTGTTCAAATCCTCAACCCTACTAAACTCCAAATGGAAAACTACTTTGAATATTTGATACAATCAAACAAAGCAGAAAATCTATTAAAAGATATTGATGTGTCTGTTGAATCTTTTGTTCCTTTAGAAGTCTTTCAAATGACTGAATACTTTGAAGCACTGATCCAAGCCGATGAGATCAAATCCACAGTTGAAGATACAACCCCTGCTGAATTACCGGTTATTGTAGAAGTCATTGGAGATACAACCATAATCAACTCCGTAACCATGCAACAAACTGGTGATTATCACTACTAATCAGGAAGTGGAATACTTGGGGATAGTCCATGATGAAACTGTCATCCCTGAAAAGGTAAAGGAAGAACTACCAACAGAGGAAGAGTTTTTAGAGCTTGTAGCTGTTGAAAGAAGACCATCTTTACCTTTAGTTGTAATTAGAGTGGGCACTACTGAAAGAAAATCTGCTAGAATCATGGGAAAAGGGAAAAGGAATATTGTTTTTGATAGTAGCAATAACGACGAATATGTTCCCCCCCCCCCCCCCAAGAACATTGAAAAGAAGCTATTCATGCGAATCTTTCTAAACATCCTAAGGGAGGAAGCATAAGAGCTTGGCATCCTTGCTGATGAACATATTGCCAACATAATGACCATTGAAGGCACCTCACAGACCCTTGCTGAAAAAGAGGATTCTGCTGAGGGGCAGAAAGAAATGAGAAATGTTGAAGGGGAGCTTACTTAATAGGCATCAGTAGAGGAACTGCAAGAAGTATCCCCCTGCTGGAAACAAGAAAAAGGCTAGGTCTGCTAAGAAAGCTCGAAAGTCAAAGAAATCCACTGATGAAGCAAGGTTCCAAGGCTATGATACAAAAATAAGTGCTGTTGAGGCTAGATTATATAGGAAACTACTGATGATAAGGCTAAAGGAGATATGTTTCGATGCCCCCACAATGAGCCAAACCTACTATAAAAGAGTTTACGAGGAGATAGAACATTATAACTTCATACAGCAGTGGATGGCCAAGCATATTGGAACCATGACTTGTGTTGATTTTGCAAGATCGATTTATGGACGAAGGATCTTTGATGATTTCTAGGGTGATATCAATCCATTTGAACCCCCCAAGAAGTCACCCTTTTCCCTTGTTGAGAGGTAACTTGTTTCAAAACATAAGCACTTTTGATGTCTTACTATTTTTTCCACTTGTTCATGCTCTCAGCAATTGCATGGTTGTTCGGTTAATATCACATATCATGAGGAACTCTCTAAATATCCAACAACTTAAACATGATACATGGGGTGGCTTCAATTTCCTATTGAAATCTCACCTTGATGAATACCACTACCCCAATCATGGTCGTTTTGCTATGGGAAACCATCAAAGGCACAAAATTGATTTTAGAAATTATAAGTATCCAACCATCACACTCTCTAATGTTCTAGCAAGCTCAACCTTCAAAGCTCCTGCTCTAGCCTCTAAACTTGCTGAACAGAAGAAGAAAACACCTATAGAAGTAAAGAGAACCAAGTTCAGTTATGACGACAAACTTAACAACGCTCTACAAAAAATAAAGTCCTAAAAACCATAACGTACGGACCTTTAATCACAACGTCAAGCAGCATCTCACTAAACTTGAGAAGAAGCTAGATTCCCTACTAAACTCTCACCCTCCTAGTGCAACTTTCAATACTGTTGATACACCTTTTGGCCATGACCTTGAATGACGCCTACACACACTTGACAAAAAGCAAGACGCAGTGATCTCCTCTATAAAAAATCTTATTGCTTATCTCCCTATCATGGCTAATGATATCAAAAAGTGGGAGAAGAATAAGTCACTTGCTAATGATCCTACTGCTGAGGAAGACATTAAAAGCATCAAGGCCAAGCATGGACTTCTTGTTGGAGGAATTCCAAAACCAAAGCCCAAGTCTCTGAAGCAACAAGGCAAATCTAAAGGTGATGTAGAAATACACATTCTTTCTCTCCTTCACCATACTGAAACCTGAAGAAGGCTCTTAAAGAAGTAGAGTATCTTGAGAACAACTCTGGTCCTACTGAAAACCTAAAACTTCTCAGCAAGATCCAGGAATTTGAAGCCAAAATTAAAGAGATTGAATTGTAGAGACTTAAAGAAGAAATCAGCATAAATAAAGGGAGTACTATAGGAGAAAAGAGAGATTGTAGCAAAAATAGCTAAAGAAGCAAAAGAAGATGAAGAAAGAAGAAAAGGACTAGACATGTTTCATATTTTGTAATCTTCTTTATTTCTTGAACATTAGGGTATGTAACCTTTTACTGAAATTAATGAAATATTGTTGATGCTTGTTCTGTGGTGATCAAAATATCTCGTTTTGGCATCATCAATTAGGGGGAGATTGTTAAGTCCACCTTTGTGCACGTTCACTATTTAAAGTATTTATACTTAATATTTATTTGAAATTAATGATGTAAAAATGCATAATGTAATATAGTACTTACTTGAAATATTGTAAAAGGACTTAGAATAAAATCCTACTTGTAGAAGGATTTTAAGCAATGTAGTTTTTTAGTAAAGCTAGTTCATGCAAGGTTGATCAACAACAAGATTTCATCAACAAATCAAGGATGTTTCAAACTCAAATTATCCACTAATAGAAACTATCTGTTGGCAGACAATTATCCTCTGATGGACAATTAACCCCTGATGGACAATTATCCTCTGACACCCAATATCCGCTGATGGACAATTATTCTCGGACACCAAATATCACTTGATGGAAAATTATTCTCTGATGGCCAAATATCAGCAAATGGACATTTATCCTCTGACGACCAATTATCCGCTGATGGACAATTGTCAACCAATAGCCAAATATCCATTGATAAACAAATTATCAGTTGATAGACGATTATCCTCTGATGCTCAAATATCCTTCGATGGCCAAATACTTGTACTACTTCTAAAAGATCAATATAAGACAAAACAACAACTAACAAGTACAAATCTCCAAAAACTGTTTTTCAAATTAGCAATGGTCATATTTTGAAAAATCTATAAATACCAGTTATGAATTTCATTTATGATAACTGAATAACCAAGAGAATGCTCTGACACCTTGTTAGTGCAATATTAGCACAAGTGTTTGTAGAAGGGGGGGGGGGGTTGAATACAAACACCTGAAACTTTTCGCACTTAAAAACTTTATACGGCTTATTGAAAACAGTCGAACAACCAGAAAAACTATATGGAATGAACACACAGATTCAAGTTAAAATAGTTATATTATAACTCGAGGTTTTTCTGGAAATCTGTATAATCACAAATGTGATTTACAGCTACAAATTCTGTGAATAAAGTTCACAGCTTCTCACACTCACTAGCTTCTAATATTCTTTGAAATATCTCTCTCAAGATCTATTGCAAAGCTTCTCTCTAGTGTTTTGCGCTTCAGTGTTTTTTTGATCTGTTGGATGGATTCAATCAATCGTTATTTTTGTGTAATGAGAGCTCCGTTGCTTATATATCAATCAGTGGGTTGAATTCACGTTCTTGAGACGTGCTTCTCTTCTCAACTTAGCCGCAAGTATGTCACATCTAAATTTTATGTGTCAGACTGCTACAAACTTTGTTGCTGCTTTTCTTCCCCTGATTTGTGTGCATTTAATGCGAGAGAGTTCTCATTGGACCATTAACAAACTTCAAGAAATATCTTTCCAGTTAATATTTCTTGCTTCTGTAACACGTTACGTTGATTTCCGTGTAAGAACTGATGACGGATGTATGCTGTCATAACGATCCACTGACTGCTAGCCCTGATGGACTTTGATTAGTGCTTCTGGATCCCCTGATGGTTATTGACTGGATCAGGGCTTCGTCCTTCACTTGAGTTATACTCAGTGCTTCTTGACCCTGATGGTTATAGCTGACGGCATACACTGATGGCTTCCACTGATGTCATGTTGGTCATTCTCCCTGACAGTTTACCCTGATGGGTTTGCCTGACACAGATATGTCCTAAAGTGTTTCACTGACGGATTGGTCTGCCCTCGTCATACCCTGACAGGTTCCCTTGAGAGGTTCCCCTGATAGGTTCCCCCTGATGGGTTCCCCTGATGGGTTCCCCTAATGGGTTCCCCCTGATGGGTTCCCCTGATGAGTTCCCCTGATGGGTTCCCACTGATGGTACTTAATCAACGTAACTTTGATTTAAAACTTCTGATGTGCGGAATACTTCGTTTGCTTACAAGTAGCATCAGACATTCTCCTTCACTTTGTCAAGTCCTTTGAATGTTCCTATTTTCTGACTTGTCTTGTGAAGTTATTAACTATCCACTGATGAATAAATTTATCATCAGTGGATGCAAAACTTGTGTTGATCTTAAGGTTTATAAAATACCTCAAGTATTTACAGTTGCACAATTTATTACATAATCATCATCATCATCATTTATCTCTAACAATCTCCCCCTATTTATGTTTATCAATTTGATAACCATAAATCCCTAGATGCACTGATGATGATGTCAAAACCAATACTAAATACAATTTAAGAAAGAATAATGAATGAACTAATAAAAGAATTTATGTACAAGTATTTTCCTATAACTATTACAAAAAAAAAATGTAGTATAGACTTTAGGATTTCCTGTTCCTTTTTGCTGAGACAAAGGGCAATGGTCGATTAGACTCAATTGGTTGAGTGTCACTCCCAAGGCCTTGTCTCCTTTGATCAGGATTTTGCTCAGGAATCCTTAGTCTTGTGTCTTCCCTGCCTGTCTCCAGTTGCTCCAGCTCCTTTTGTAGAAGTCTTCTGAAATTGACAATGTTGACGTTGCTGCTTGATTTCAAGGCTTTAAGGACGCTTTTTATTTCTGAAATGTTGGCTGCAGCAAGTTGTGAGCAGTAGAAGGTAATGATCTCCCCCTTTTGATTTTTGAACTGTACACCCTTGGAGATTGTGATCATTTTTGGATATTCTGTGAATCCTTTCACTGATGGCACATGCCTCGTTGTAGTGTTCCTATCATCAGCCTTGGTTTCTTCAATCTCCTTCAGCACTTTCTGGGTCAGCAGGAATCTGAACTGGATGACATGTTCACTTTTATGATAAGCTATTTGATGAAGAACATTCATCGCTTCCTCCAGGTCGAGACCATCAATGTCATTTGTCTTGATGCTTTTCTCCTGCCCATCAGTGTTTTTGTAGAACAATCTCAGTGGACTTGGCAAAGCTGTGGGCAGGCTCCTTTCGTCATTGATGCCTCTCCTCAGCCTATCAATCAACCCCCTTAAGTCTCTGTTAGCCCGGGATGATTTAGTAATCACATTCAGGCACATCCCTAGCTGTTCAGCATCCATTCTCCTAAACCAATCTGGTGTAACATTGAAATGGCTCCCACTTTTGTCTTCAATAGTAATGAGCTGACCCTTTCTGTTGTTGAACCTGACATCTATGCTTTTTATGGAGAACATAAATGTCAGGTTTTTAATCCTTTCTGTTCGTAGGAATTCAGCTAGTATCGGTGGTCCATATTTTGTGATTATAGGAGAAGGTGCTTGACTTGTTGCTGCAGACGACTTTGGTTTGGTGACATCAGGGTCTTCTTGTTTGTCCTGCTTTTTATCCCCTGATGCACCTTTAGGGATTTGATTCTTTTTAGGCTGAGGTTTCCTGGAGGTCCTGGCCCTGACACTCTTTTTCTTCTTTTCTGCTTCCTCCTGTTCCTTTGCCATTTCCCTCTCTTCCTCTTCTTGTAGTTGTTGTGCAAAGAGTGCATTAGCTTCCATGAGATTTTTGTCCTAGGGATATACCAGCTCTACTTTGCCATCAATTACAGCTTCAACAGGTTGTGGAAAGTGGGCTGTCTTCATGGCATCTCCAAGCAGCTTAGGCCCTGATTGAGTGTGTGATTTCTTCTTTGGATCCTCAATCAGAATACCCTTGCCTTTATCCTTGGTTTGCGGAGCAGGAACAGGAGTAATCACATCCCCTAATGGTTTGCTTGACTGTCCAGCAACATCCCCTGATGCATGCTGGGTTGATTTCTCCCCCTTTTTGGCGGCAGCATCATCAGTAGGAGTTGGATGTAGGGATGCGACTTGAAGAATTTGTTGCAGAGTACCAGCCATGGATTATTGCAGAGTTGCCATGCTGGTCAGTTGTGAAGTGAGATCAGCAAGCTTGCGGTCAACAATGTCAGCCTGCTTCTTCATTCGGAGTAAAGTCTGGCTGGTGACTAGGGAATCCACAACTGTCTGTACATTTTGAAACTTTAAAGAAAAGTGTGTATACAAATTTTTGTTTTCTATGTCTATGGACTGACCAATCATGATCTGTGATTTTAACACTTTGATCAAGATTGGATCAGTGGTTCTTACTAACTCCTGCTTTAATAACTGTACAGTATCCGCCATCTGATTCTGCTGAAAATACAAATCAACTCTAATGAACTGGGAAAAATCATCTTGTGGAGCATCATCTTCATCACTTTCAGAAGTGGAAGTAATATTTACAGTATGACTATTTTCTCTCTTTTCTTTATTTACAAGGATCTCATCCTTATCTCTCTCATCCTCTCCTTTTTCTGTACCTTCTAAGGTAGCACTCATATCCTCTCCTTTTTCATTGCCTACTAAGGCAGTACTCTCTTCCTCTCCTTTTGCCAAAGTCCTCTCAGGGGTTTGACTTTGCCTCTCTGCACTAAGTATTTTCTCATTCTCATTCAAAATTGTCCTAGAGGGGCTCCTATAGGCTTGGAAATCATCAACTGTGACCAGTTCAAGTGAAGTATTTACAGATTCTGGTTCAACAGTTGTGATAGGATAAGGATTGGAAAAAGAATGTGTATGTACAATTGGAGAAGTATAGGTTTCTGTAGAGGATGTATATACAATTGGGGGTACATAAAGAGTTATGGCTGTGGTATGTACAGTGGTATTTATGTCCCCTGCCTGATCACTAGTGTTTGTATCAATTAAAAATGAGTCAGCCATTTGAGTGTGGTGACTTTCAAACACTGTGTCAGAGAGTGTTGGCTCCTCCACGAAATGAGAATGTGGAGAATCTGATTGTATGACACTTAAAGTTTGTGTCATTATATCTGAAGATATTTGAGGAACAGAGAAAGAAGGAAGTGGTGTAGATGGGAGTGTTGGCTGAATCACTGAATGAGGAGGTGATTCATCAAAAGAAGTGTGTGCCCTCACTGTGTCAGCTATCTGCAAGTGGCTCTCAGAGACCCTGATGGTAGGTTCATCAGTGTCTATGGTTACTGTATGTGCCTCACTTATCTGTGTCCCTGGTTGAGGACTATTTTCAATATTGAATCCCTTTTGAGAGGAAATAGATAGAAATATGTTTAATTCCTTATCAAAGGCTGTATCCTGTTGAGAGGATACACCCTGGTCAGGCTGTTGGGTTTCACTCGTGGCTCCCGTCTTCTTCTTCAATCTTCTCCTATAGCCAAGCACTCTCACTCCTTGCTCCCCCTCAATTGATGTGGTAACTTCACTGGTTTTTCTTTTAATCCCAACAGTCTTTTGGGAGACTGTGGGTTGGGCTATTGAGAGTGGTTGTGAAGAAATTGGTTGTTCTACTTGGGTAGGCAGAGAGTTGGTTGTATTCTCTGCCATAGTAGATGAAGGTGAAGAATGTACAGTGTGAGAAGTGGAAGATGTAGAATTTACTACCTGTATCATATGCGTTGGGAGAGCATATGATTCAGTTGTATATGATTTCTTCATTATTTCTGCAAACAGTTTCTTTGTTTGCTTGTATGTCTGTACAGGTATATCATTCTCAAAAGAAAGATTAGTAATTTGATCTTTAATAATCATAAACAAAAATCTAGAATAGTATACTTCAGTTTTCCTATTATTTACATTACCTAATTTATTTACAAGATCATCAAAAATAATTTTACCTATATTTATATTTACATTTTTAACCATCGCATATGCTATTTTTAAAGTTAAAGAGGTAATAACCTCAAAATTAGAACACTTACCTAAGAACGCCTTGGTGATTGTATCAAACAGGTAGGAGATTTCCCGCTTAACATTCACCCTTTTGAGATCTTTGAACTTTAACACTGCGTTGGGAGCAGCATTATAGCCCAATTCTCTCAAGAAATCCAGTAGGTCGGCATCACTTGGAGCATCCACCAGATCTTGAGTAGGTAACCCCAAAACAGAGTTAAGTTTGGAAGGAGTTATTTTTCCTTTCTCAGACGAAACCTTGAATGAGATACCCTTGACCACATCTGGCTTGGTGGTTGAGTACATGAATTTAGCACTAGTCCACAGTTGTGACAGTGCCTCTCCCGACATTTCTTCATCGGTAAAGATGGCTTTACTATACTCAGATTTGAGCAGATAGTTCATTATTGGTTTGAAGCAATCACTTACCTCATCAATGCCGGAGAAGCCCACAAAATTTGTGGATGGGACTGTCAAGTTCCTCTGAATTTGTTGACGTGCCATGGATGCTTTGAGGATTTGAGATTCTAGGGTTTCTGCGAAAAGTCGAGAGAAAAAGAACTCTAGCAAATATCAGGTTTAGATTAAGTGTTTGAGAGTTTCAAAAAGTAGGAGAGATAATATATTAATACCCGCTAAAAGACGTTTGAAAACTTTCACTGATACACGTTATCAGGGTGTCAGTTCAGTTTCTGTGTTGACACGTCATCAGTGAGAGAAGAGTTCAATAATGAGTTGTCATCACTTAACTGGCCTGGAAACCCGATGCAAAATAAATTTAAACTTACCCTGATGATTCACTGTATGTACATACCCTGACCCTGATGCACAAGCTGGACAACCTGATCCTTACGAACGAGTTGAGTACCCTGATCCTGACGAGAGATCCGGACACCCTGACCCTGACGCACAGGTAGGAGACCCTAACCCTGATGAATAGGTGGGATACCCTGACCCTGACGAACAGGTAGGAGACCCTGACCCT
>CM025787.1:15297246-15347645 GCA_014636745.2 Centella asiatica | reverse complement strand
TGGGATACCCTGACCCTGACGAACAGGTAGGAGACCCTGACCCTGACGAACAGGTGGGATACCCTGACCCTGACGAGAGATCCGGACACCCTGACCCTGATGCGTCTTTAAGGAAGCCCTGACCCTGATGCATTAGTCAAAAACAAAAACAAAATAACAAAAGGCAGAATGTAGAAGTATATACTTATTTACAATTTGAACATATATAACCACATATCAGTTTGATTTTATCAAGAAATTATGAAATGAGTTAGAGATACCAGAATTTTTAGGATTTTGACTCTGACCCTGACGCATAATTTACCATTCCTAGCTCCCTCACAAGATTTGAAAAAGTGGCTTCATCAAGAGCTTTGGTGAATATGTCTGCCAGCTGCTTGTTGGATGGTACAAATTGTAGTTCAATATCTCCATTCATTACATGCTCCCTGATAAAGTGATATCTGATTTCTATATGCTTGGTTCTGGAATGCTGTACTGGATTTTCAGCAATGGCAATGGCACTTGTGTTGTCACACCTTATTGGAATTTTGGAATAGTTCAGACCATAATCCATCAGCTGATTTTTCATCCATAGAATTTGTGCACAACAACTTCCAGCTGCAATATATTCAGCTTCAATAGTAGATGTAGAAATAGAATGCTGCTTTTTGCTGAACCAAGATACAAGCCTTCCCCCTAGAAATTGGCAGCTTCCAGTTGTACTCTTTCTGTCAATTCTGCATCCTCCAAAGTCAACATCAGAATATACTAGCAATTCAAATCCGGACTCCTTTGGATACCAAAGTCCCAATTCTGCAGTGCCCTTGATATATCTCAAGATTCTTTTCACTGCAATAAGATGAGATTCCTTTGGATCAGCTTGATATCTTGCACAAAGACATGTTGCAAACATTATGTCTGGCCTGCTTGCTGTCAGATATAGCAATGATCCAATCATTCCCCTGTAAGTCTTCAAATCAACTTTCTTTCCATTCTTATCAGGGTCAATCTTAGTTGCAGTGGCCATAGGTGTCTTTGCTACTTTTGAATCCTCCATATCAAATTTCTTGAGAAGTTCTTTGGCATATTTTGTCTGATGAATATAGATTCCATCAGAGTCTTGTTTAACTTGCAATCCCAAGAAATAAGATAACTCACCCATCAAACTCATCTCATATTTGCTTTGCATGAGTTTGGAGAATTTTTCACACAGTCTTGTGTCAGTGGATCCAAAAATAATATCATCAACATAAATTTGAACCAAAATCAGATGACCTTGGTGTTGTCTGAAGAACAAGGTTTTGTCAATGATACCTCTTGTAAATTTGTTTTCCACCAGAAATTTTGACAGTGTGTCATACCAAGCTCTAGGTGCTTGCTTCAGTCCATAAAGTGCCTTTTCCAATTTGTAAACATGATTTGGAAATTTTGAGCATTCAAAACCTGGAGGTTGTTGGACATACACCTCCTGTTCCAATTTCCCATTCAGAAAAGCACTTTTCACATCCATTTGATATACTCTAAAATTTGAATGTGCTGCATAGGCTAAGAAAATTCTTATAGCCTCAAGTCTGGCTACTGGTGCAAAGGTTTCATCAAAATCAATCTCTTCTTCTTGAAGATATCCCTTTGCAACTAGTCTTGCTTTGATTTTAACAACAATGCCAGCTTCATCCATCTTATTTCTGAATACCCACTTTGTACCTATTATGATCCTATCTTTGGGCTTGGGTACAAGCTTCCATACTTGATTCCTTTCAAATTGATTTAACTCTTCCTGCATTGCCAAAATCCAGTCAGCATCTTGAAAAGCTTCTTCAACCTTCTTTGGTTCAATTTGAGAAAGAAAACAAGCATATAGGCATTCATTAGATGTAGCTTTCCTGGTCTGCACACTTTTGCTCGGGTCACCAATAATCAGATCTGTTGTGTGACTTCTGGCCCATTTAGGATTAGAAATGTGTCTTGATGAGCTTGCTTGACTATCATTTCCTCCCCCTAAGCCTGTGCTCCCAGCTTCTGAAAACTCTCCCCCTGAATTAGTGGATAATTCAAGGTTCAAGTTATCCCCTGATGGTGCATGTCCTGATGAATGATCCCCTGATGAAGTATCCCCTGATCTGTTGTCCAGGAAATTAGCTCTATCTGTTGAAGGGGATGCTTCATTGATTGGATTGACATCAGGAATGGATATATTCTCCATTTGTCTGCACACATCAGCTTCATTCTCTTGATAATCAATATCATCTTCATTTTCAAACCTGAGTTCTTCATGAAAACCAGGGTCTTCATGTCCAGATATTTCTTGATCATCAAAAGCTACATTTATAGACTCCATCACCACTTGAAGTCTTTTGTTGTAAACCCTGAAGGCCTTGGATGACAGAGAATAACCTAGGAAAATTGCTTCATCAGCCTTAGGATCAAATTTTCCTAAGTTTTCACCAAAATTTCTCAGAACAAAACATTTGCATCCAAAGACATGGAGAAACTTGATGCTTGGCTTTCTCCCTGTCATTAGCTCATATGGTGTCTTGTTGTAAGCCTTGTTGATTAGAGATCTATTCTGAGTAAAGCAAGCAGTGGAAATTGCTTCAGCCCAAAAATAGGTGGGAATTTTTGCCTCTGCTAGCATTGTCCTAGCAGCTTCTATCAGGGTTCTATTTTTTCTTTCCACTACACCATTCTGTTGAGGAGTCCTTGGAGCAGAAAATGTATGATTTATGCCTTTCTCCACACAAAATCCCTCAACAACTGCATTCTTGAATTCAGTTCCATTATCTGTTCTCAACATTCTAACCACTGACCCTGATTCTGTTTCCACCTTTTTGATATGTCAATAATTTGTTGAAATACTTCTGAATTAGCATGCTGAAACTTTACCCAAGTGTATCTGGTGTAGTCATCCACTATGACCATTGCAAATCTTTTCTTTGACACTGACATAATGTTGACAGGGCCAAAGAGATCCATATGTAACAATTGAATTGGATCTTTGATCATGGTGGCTTCTTTGCTGACAAAGGATGACTTCCTTTGCTTCCCTTGTTGACATGTTGAACATAATCCTTCTTGAATAAACTCCATTTGGGGTAGTCCAGTTACCAACTCTCTCTTCACTAGATCATTAATTGACTTGAAGTTCAAGTGAGAGAGCTTCTTGTGCCACAGCCTGCTTTCATCAGGGGATGCCTTGCTGTAGAAACATGATTCTCCATTTACTGAATTAAAATCAGCAACATAGAGATCTCCTTTTCCTATCCCTGACAAAACCAGCTTCCCATCACTTTCATTTGAGATTAGGCACTGATCTCCTTTGAAGGAAGTGATGAATCCTTTGTCACTTAGTTGACTTATGCTTAGCAAATTATGTTTGAGCCCATCAACCAGTGCTACATTCTCAAATGAAACATTCCCATTTGCTGCTTTGCCATAACCAAGAGTTAGTCCTTTGCTGTTATCACCAAATGAAATTACTGGACCAGCCTTTTCTTGAAATTCTATGAGCAGGGCTTTGTTTCCTGTCATATGCCTTGAACAGCCACTATCTAGAAACCAGATTTGACTGCTTTTGTTCTTTCCCTGCACACAATAAAACATTTAAATTGTTTTTGGTACCCAATTTGTTTTGGGTCCTCTTAGTTTAGTCACAGTAACAGGTAATACTACTTTTTCTTTATTAGTTATTTTTGGTTTTGGCAAATTTAAAACTTTCTCCTTTTTAGGAGCTTCAATATATGCTTTTGATTTCTCAACAGTTATTTTACCTTTTTCCTTGGAGGAGCAGGTTTTAACAGTTGGTAAATCATTATCATACAAAATTGTGCCAGTCAAAATTTGTGGTTTTTCTTTGCATTGAAAAGACAAATGATTACAGCTACCACAATTCCAGCACACTTTCTAGGGGCTTCATGAATAGAAGAATAATTTCTAGATTTATTAACACCTAGCTTACCATTTCTATTCTTCCTGTTTTCCCCTGACAGGCCTTTTTCCCTTGACGGGCTGCTATGGCCTGATTCACTCTTTCCCCCTGACGACTGTGTATCCACTGATGCACAGTCTAGTTTTTTCATTATTGGAGGATTGAGTGTTTTGGCAAGGATACTTTTCTTGCCTCTCCCACCACTAGTGGAAGCTTCATTCACTGGGAAGACATTTCCAGATTCTAGCTTTGCTGTTGCCTTAACAAACTTGATAGTTTGTGATGGCCTTTTCCCAGAGCTAGCTGCGATCTCAACCTTAATGGGAGGTTGTTGCACATGAGTCTCTTCATAGCCCAAACCAGATTTTGGATCAGATTTCTGACTTTTCAAACGATCCTCCAGTTTTCTGCTAGACTCATTCCATCTCTTAATGACTTCCCTTTCTTGACTAAGAAGATTTGAAGTCCATTCTTCCCTTTTAATAGCACAGTCAAGAAGATTTTTAGTCCTCGAAGGTTTCTTTTTAAGACTCTCAAGTCTGGAGTTCTCTGATTCTAAAAGAGTGTTCCTGACAGATAATTGTTCATTTATTTTCTATACTCTCTCAGTTTCAGCTACAGCACTCCTCAGGGTGTCATAGAGATCCTTTATCTTACAAGTCATTTCCTTAACAGTTTTAACACAATCATTTTTAGACATGTTAGAGGAAATTTCGAGGCTTACCTGTGAGCTGCTACTGTCAGTGGATGAGGCCATCAGGGCTCGGTTGACATACTCTTCATTTTCTTCTTCATCAGAGTCAGCCCAGTCTTTTCCCTCTGCAATGTATGCTTTTCCCTTCTTGTTTGCATTAAGAAGGTCAAAGTATTTCTTCTTGTAGTCCACAACAGCTTCTTTGTCTCTGGATTCACCATCTTTTGTGACCTTGCGGCACTCATTTGCAAAGTGACCCATCTCATTACATTTGTAGCACTTTATTCTTGATTTGTCAATAAAGTTTTTCATGCTACTGGATTTCCTTGCTGAAAATCTTTTAGATCCTGATGGCTTTTGGAATTTCAACTTGGAAAACCTTTTTGCAAGAAAGGCCATGGTTTCATCCAGCTCCTCTAACTCCTGTGGAGTATATTCTTCCTCCTTGAAGTTAGCTTCTTTATCCCCTTCAATTTCAGCATCTTCTAGTTGCTGCTTCATCAAGACACTAGGCCTTGCTTCTTGTTTGTCCTTCATGGCAGCCATCAGGGCTACTGATTTAAGCTTTCTAGCATCCCCTGACATTTTAGATCTTTGTTGAACTTCAAGTTCATATGTCTTTAAGGTGCCATAAAGCCTATCCAAATCTAGAAGATTCATGTCCTTGGATTCCCTGATGGCTGTTGTCTTTGGATCCCATGATATGGGAAGGGCTCTCATGAACTTTCTGTTCACATCCTTGTTAGCATATGCCTTCCCATATAATCTCAGGTCATTTACCAACCTGTTGAATCTGTCAAACATTTCAGTAAGTGTTTCACCATTTTTCATTGTGAACCACTCATACTATTGTGTCAACAGCTGTAGTTTGTTTTCCCTCACTTCCTCAGTACCATCACAAAGGATTTGTATGGTATCCCATATAGATTTAGACGTGGTTAGATTCATGATACTATTCAGCATATCATCGTCTAAACCATTATACAGGATTCCAGTTACTTTTAGATCCTTTTTCACCTTTTCTCTTTCCTCTATCGTCATTTCATCAGTTGTCTTTGGAACAAGCTTTTAAGGAATACTGATTCCATTAACGACTTCTATAGGAATGAGCTTCTTGGGAACGTGAGGTCCTTCCTCTAGAATCTGCAAATATTCATCATCAATAGCTCTTAGATGAACTATCATTCTTTGTCTCCAGAAGAAGTATTTGCCCCTTTCCAACATGGGGACTTTACTGTTTCCAGCTTTATTGGCCATAGATAGTGATCGTATTTAGCAAGTGAAATCTGCTAAGAGGCTCTGATACCAATTGTTAGTGCAATATTAGCACAAGTGTTTGTAGAAGGGGGGGGGGGGGTTGAATACAAACACCTGAAACTTTTCGCACTTAAAAACTTTATACGGCTTATTGAAAACAGTCGAACAACCAGAAAAACTATATGGAATGAACACACAGATTCAAGTTAAAATAGTTATATTATAACTCGAGGTTTTTCTGGAAATCTGTATAATCACAAATGTGATTTACAGCTACAAATTCTGTGAATAAAGTTCACAGCTTCTCACACTCACTAGCTTCTAATATTCTTTGAAATATCTCTCTCAAGATCTATTGCAAAGCTTCTCTCTAGTGTTTTGCGCTTCAGTGTTTTTTTGATCTGTTGGATGGATTCAATCAATCGTTATTTTTGTGTAATGAGAGCTCCGTTGCTTATATATCAATCAGTGGGTTGAATTCACGTTCTTGAGACGTGCTTCTCTTCTCAACTTAGCCGCAAGTATGTCACATCTAAATTTTATGTGTCAGACTGCTACAAACTTTGTTGCTGCTTTTCTTCCCCTGATCTGTGTGCATTTAATGCGAGAGAGTTCTCATTGGACCATTAACAAACTTCAAGAAATATCTTTCCAGTTAATATTTCTTGCTTCTGTAACACGTTACGTTGATTTCCGTGTAAGAACTGATGATGGATGTATGCTGTCATAACGATCCACTGACTGCTAGCCCTGACGGACTTTGATCAGTGCTTATGGATCCCCTGATGGTTATTAACTAGATCAGGGCTTCGTCCTTCACTTGAGTTATACTCAGTGCTTCTTGACCCTGATGGTTATAGCTGACGGCATACATTGATGGCTTCCACTGATGTCATGTTGGTCATTCTCCCTGACAGGTTACCCTGATGGGTTTGCCTAACACAGATATGTCCCGAAGTGTTTCACTGACGGATTGGTCTGCCCTCGTCATACCCTGACAGGTTCCCCTGATAGGTTCCCCCTGATGGGTTCCCCCTGATGGGTTCCCACTGATGGGTTCCCCTGATGGGTTCCCCTGATGGGTTCCCCTGATGGGTTCCCACTGATGGGTTCCCACTGATGGTACTTAATCAACGTAACTTTGATTTAGAACTTCTGATGTGCGGAATGCTTGTTTGCTTACAAGTAGCATCAGACATTCTCCTTCACTTTGTCAAGTCCTTTGAATGTTCCTGTTTTCTGACTTGTCTTGTGAAGTTATTAACTATCCACTGATGAATAAACTTATCATCAGTGGATGCAAAACTTGTGCTGATCTTAAGGTTTATAAAATACCTCAAGTATTTACAGTTGCACAATTTATTACATAATCATCATCATCATCATTTATCTCTAACACACCTCATATCCTAAAGCTTTCCGCAAGACAATCAAACTCACAAGATTGAACAGACTGCTGGCTATATACTCAATAAGGAGTTTTACTTAAAGGCCAACAAACAAGATTCTATATATATCTTTAGAGACGTTTAAGTGACTTAGAAGTCTGTGTGACAATCAAGTTTGTGTGACTTAAGCAAGGTCTAAGTGACCATTTGTAGAAGTTAACTAAGTATCCTTGTATAATCAAGTTCTGTGTGAACTTTTATAGTGGGTGCCTTCTCTTAAGTAAAAAGAAAAGAAGAGTGGATGTAAGCGTTGATGAACCACTATAAAATTATTGTCTCATCTCTTGCTTATTTTTATTACTGTGCTTATATTTCTTTTCTTGCTTAAATATTGCTTTCTAGTCTTAAAATACTTGTAAGGGGATTTCTTATTCCGCTGCCTTCAAAATTCTAACCAACTTTTCTCAAACCTTGCTTAGGCAATGGAAGAGGTTTTTTCGTAAGTCCGATGGCCAATGCCACTTAAGGACCGATCCCTCAAAAAGGGATACTTCCCAATATTGTCAATATCACAAGGATCATGGTCATAACACCAATAATTGCAAGAAGCTAAAGGTTGAGATCAAATTTCTCATGAGAAAAGGTTGTTGGCCCAGGCCCAGTATGTATAGAGGGAATGAACTGAGCCTTCAGGAGAAAGAAAGAGAGACAAGCGAGAGCGCCCAAAAAACCAGGAGTGAGATAATCAACCTCGACGGGGAGTGATTAATGTAATCTTCGAGGGAATGACATCATGAGGAAGTTCAAATTCTTCAAAGAAAGCTTATGCCCAGGAAGTTTTGATTGTCGAAACTCCCCCGAAGAAAGGTAAAATGAACCTGTCAATAACTTCTGGTGATGAAGATCTTGAAGGGGTAAAATTCCCACATGATGATCCATTGGTCATTGAAGTGGCAGGCAGAAATTTTCTTGTGAAAATGGTGCTTATAGATAGTAGTAGTAGTGTTGATGTGCTATATTATCAACTTTTCAAAGATATGGGGTAATGATGAAGCCCAAGTCATTCCATCTCTAACTCCATTATACATATTCACGGGGATGGAAACGAAAATATAAGGTACTATGTTGTTACTCGTCACCATGGGGGAATATCCTTAACACGTCACGATGATGATGAACTTTTTGGTGGTGAAGGTGCCATCTTCATATAATATTATCCTCGAAAGGATAGCGTTAAATCAGTTTAAAGTCATCCTTTCGACCTTCCACTTAAAAGTGAAATTTTCAACACCAAAAGGAGTGGGAGTAGTCAAGATAGATCAAAAGCAAGCCTGCATATGCTACTTAATGGCACTAAAAATTAGCGGGGATGGGGGACAGGTTATGCCCATAGAAACCCTCGACTCAAAAGACACTATGTATGAGCAGAGGGCTGAGCCCATAAAAGAACTTGAGTCAGTATCCCTTAGTGATACGAACCCCAAAAAAGTGACCTATATCGATTCTCAACTAAGTCCAAAGATAAAGAGGAGTCTCATTTGCTTCTTAAGGAAAAATGCAGATGTTTTTTGCGTGGTTGGCACTCGATATACCCGGAATAGACCCAAAAATTATTACACACAAATTAAATTTAGACCCCTATAAAAAGCTTATCAATCAAAAGAAAAGGTCATCTTCCTTCTAGGAATTATAGCATTTGATGATGATGTATAATGCTTAGAATTGTTAGAGTTTGTACGTGGCGGCCCCAAAATTCTCATACCGGACTTCAGGCGCCAACAATAATTACAAAAGGAAAGTAATAACATCCAAGCATGCATATCATTAAATAAGATAAATAAATAGTCATCTCTATTACATTCATCCAAAATAAAATTCTAACAGTGGAGGTCTATGAGGGGCCCACACAGGCCTTACAATCTAAAAATTTCAATAATCACCTCATGCTTCACTCTTCCCCTGGATTCCATCCATAAGAGGACAATCAGGAAATGTTCATCATATCATCCTTGCTTTGCCTTTATCAGAGGGCTCGACCTTTTCGCCATATCCTGTAAACATTAGATAATAGCAACATGAGCGATTTACGCTCGCAAGTATATAATCAAGTATTGGGTGAGCTTTAAAAGATGGAAAATTTAGACAGCTTAAGTGTTTGTGAGGTTGGGCAGAGGAAATACTAACACCTCTTGATAAATTGAAAAAAGTATAGCTTCCAGGGTCCCAAGTGATAACGAGGGATTTGACCCCTTACTTGAAAAAAGCCTTAAGTAATTCACATGCGCCTTGTAATCATGTCTATTTGGCGCACATGCCCTTAGGAACTTTGTGTCAAATAGTATATTAGCTGGCTAGCCTGACCACCATCTGACTTCATCATAATGACATACGTAGTCAAAGCAGAAATCTTTTATCTGCGAGGGTTCGGTTACCGAAGCCTAGGTTTTCCTTCCCTATCAATCCTAGGCCCGAGGTGCCAGGCAGATGCAACCCACTAGCCTTTAGTTACCCACACAGATATACTTTACAAGTATGAGGTGAGAAAAAATTAAGTGTTTCTCTATGCGTATAGGATTTATCTTGGCATGTTAGCGAATTTGAATAGCTAACATTCGCCCCAAGAATTCTAGATTCTAGTACAACATTTTCACATACATCAGATCAAGGGATCATACGTTACTTAACTTGAAGAATTTGAATTATGAATATTGACATAATAACAACTCAAATACATTACGTATATCAAAAGAATGATCATACGTATTAATTAAAAGAAAGTAGAGTGAGTATATACTTGCCTTAATCCTTAGCAAAAATCTAATTCAATTCACTTGTGAGTGAGACACTTTGTAAAACATACATATTGTCAATCATGATAAATTTATACCTTTGATAAAGATATGAGAAAATGCGCACATGTGATGTCCTTAGACTTTTAATGTCTTAATTTGACATCTGAACTATTGAGGTTTAATAATTAATAAAAATTATCTTAATTAATTGAAGAAAATAATATTTTATACCCTTAAAGATAAATTGCGCATCAATGGGTAGTCGTTGAAGCATAAAAGTGGTCATCAAGGGGCTAAGAATGACCATCAGGGGATAAATTAACCATCAGTGGATAATTTACTCATCAGGGGATGACTAGTCATCAGAAGATAATTTACTCATCATGAGATGACTGGTCTTCAGTGGATAAATTACCTGTCAGGGATGATTGGTCATCAGTGGATAAATTACCTGTCAGGGGTTGGCTTTCGGCCATCAGGGGATGGTCTTCGGCCATCAGGGGGTGATCTTCGACCATCAGGGGATGGCCTTCGGTCATCAAGGGATGACCTTCGACCATCAGGGGATGATCTTGTTCATCGCCAAACTCATCAGTAATCCATTTGACTATCGCCAAAGTCTCTTGGCTGTAGCCAAACTCATCGGTGAGTAATTTGTTTATCTCCAAACTCAATAAGTCAGCACCGATCTCATCAGTAGATAATTTGTTTAGCGCCAAACTTAATAAGTCAGTGCCAAACTCGTTAGAGGCTAACAAAATTTGCCCATCGTAGACTAACAAATTTTGTTCCTTGGAGACAAATAAAATTTGTTCCTCGGAGACTAATTTTCTACATTGTTGGAGACTAAGTTGTAATCTCTTGGGGACTAATTTAGGACTTGTCTCCAATACAGTGGTGATTTCTTCATTCTTTTAATGGGTGGTGTTATCAATAGATAACCATACAAAGGGCATTCTTTCATCATCTTATCTGTAGCGTGCAACATTTCTTGTCGACTTCTTATTCTTATGGAAACTGCTAGATTTGAAGGACTCTGGTTGTAAAAGACACAAGCATGGTGTTTTAACTACTGATAAATAGAATTATTTGGAAGTTAATAGTTTGTTTACTAAGTGGTTGTCGACATTTCTTACTCTCACCTTGGATAGCCTTTTTAGAATAAATGGTATTAACTCTAGATATTAAAAGCACGCATTAAATCATACTTCTGGAAGTGAATAAACAAGGTATTTTTACAAACATGGCATGCATAACAGAACAAAATAGTGCAGGAAAAGAGCATGCTTTTAATATAGTGCTCTTACCTCTTTGGCTATAAAGAAAAAGTTAAAAGCTTGGGTTGTTCTTCTAGAAAGACAATTGCTCTTGAAAGTGAACCTGAATTTTGTGGGTGGTTGGTTGTATAGAAAATTTATGAAAGTGGGGCTAGGGTTGTACTCCAAATGATATATTTTTATCACTTGTCGAGCAACATGAGTAGTTAGATTATTTGAGAATAGATTTCAGTTGTTGACTATAATGGGCAGTAACAAGCTTTTAGAAAGAAGTTATTCGTTAGAAAGGCCTATGTTAGGACTACTAAAAGTCAGTCAGTCATCTATTATAGCCAACAATCTAGTGTACTGTTGGAGTTGTTTACAATTTGACGGGTCACATGCAACTTAACCTAATATAATATAATTATATCACTTGTTTCACTACAGTCCTTGGTTCAAACATGGACACTGTAGCTCACTTGTGTGTTGCCTTTTTGACGTGAGAAATTACACTTATTTCTTGTTAGCACTTGGATAAAAATAAACGATTAAAGATTTGAGTTCAAAAATATATTTAAAATCTTTTAGACATCACATTGCCATAGAAAAGTTTATTCAAGATATGAATTTATTATTCATACTGAATAAAAATTAAGCCTTCATACATAATATGAATTTTTTATCCATACAACAAAACCTATCTTAACTTTTTAGGTTCTCACGTCCTCCCCCCTTAAATAAGTTTCGTCCTCAAAACTTGACTAGTGAAAGAGATAGGGGTACTTTTGCATCATCGTCTCTTCTAATTCTCGTGTTACCTATTCAACATTGTGATTCCTCCATAGTACTTTCACGGAGGGAATCTCTTTATTTCTTAAAATCTTTACTTGTCGATCTAGGATTTGCATTGGAATCTCTTTGTAGTGCAAATCTGTCTGAAGCTCAATTGCCTGGTAATCAATGATGCCAGTGTGATCCCCTTTATAGGGTCAAAGTACTGACACATGAAAAACATCATGCACGTGCCCCAAAGCTGGGGGTAGTACCAATTGGTAAGCTACTTCACCAATGCGTCGGAGTATCTCAAAAGGTCCAATGTAGCGAGGGCCTAGTTTCCTTTTCTATCTGAAATGCATGATGCCCTTCCATGGAGAAATTTTTAGTAATGCATGACCTCTGACTTCTAATGTTTGATCCTTTTGATGTTGATCTATATGCTGCTTCTGTCAATCCTATGCATCTTGCATTCTCTGTCGAGTGACTCTAATTACATCTTCAGTCTGTTGAACCATCTCGGGTCCCTCAAGTCTTCTTTCTTCGACTTCATTCCAATATAATGGTGTTCTACACTTCCTACTCTATAGGGCTTCAAACAGAGTCATGTCGATGCTTGCATGGAAGCTATTATTTTAGGTGAATTCGATGAGTGGTAGATGTTCATCCCAGTTACCACTAAAGTCTAATGAACACACCCTTAACATATCTTTCAAAGTTTAAATAGTCCTTTCAGATTGTCCATCAGTCTGTAGGTGGAATACCATACTCATGTCCAATTGTGTACCCAAATAGTCTTGGAAGTTGCGCCAAAATCTAGACATGAAGCACAAATCGCGATGTGACACAATCGAGTCCGACACTTCATGTCGGCTGAGAATTTCCTTCACATATAGCTTAACTAACTGATCCATCTTGTAGTTATCCTTGATGAGCAAAAAGTGAGTAGATTTGGTTAATCTATCCACTATTACCCATATTAAGTTAGCTCTCTTCAATGTTGCCTATAGTCTAACTACGAAGCTCGTTGTCATGTACTCCAATTTCCATTCTGGGATATCCAAGGATTGTAATAGTCCACTCGGCTTCTGATGTTCAACTTTGACCCTTTAATAAGTGAGACATGTGTTGACCCATTCAGCTATCTCTCTCTTCATATTTGGCCACCAAAAGTTCAGCTTCAAGTCTTGATACATCTTTGTCCCCCTGGATGCATAGAGAATCTTGAATTATGAGCCACTTGCAAAAATTCTCTCTTTAACTCCACTTTTGCTGGAATCCAGACTCTGTCCTCAAATCTCATTAAGCCATCATCGTGGATTCGACACTTTCCATCTCTTCCTTTAATCAACTTCCCTCCTTCGTATGCAAAGTCCTCTTGAGCTACCTTGATTATGTCCGATAATTGCGGCCTCACTCTGACTTCTTCCTCAATTTCCCATCTCTACTTTATTGTGATAACGTTCAGTTGAAATCTCTCTAGGTCCATCCTTACCTCTTCCTGAATTGTCATCACGTCAGATTTCTCCCGTTTGCTCAGTGCATCAACCACTATGTTTGCCGTACCAGGGTGATAGTTGATCGAGCAGTCGTAGTCCTTGATCAATTCCAACCATCTCCTTTGTCTCATGTTCAATTCCTTTTGTGAGAAAATTTACTTCAGGCTTTTGTGGTTGGTATAGATCTCACATTTTCCCCTGTATAGGTAACGACTCCAAATCTTTAAGGAAAAGACAATAGCAACTAATTCCATGTTATGAGCCAGATATCTTTTCTCACAGTCCTTCAATTGTCGAGATGCTTAGGTGATGAATTTGTCATGTTGCATCAGGACGACTCCTAATCCATTTAGTGAAGCATCGCTGTAGATGACGAAATTTCCTTTGTCATCTAGTAGGCTTAACACTGGTGCAGTAGTCAGCATCTTCTTTAGCTTTTGGAAGCTCTTCTCACATTCTGGAGCCCAAGCATACTTCACCGTCTTTCTCATCAAATTCGTCAATGGCATAGACAATTTTGAAAAGTCCTGGACGAATCTGCAATAGTAGCCTACTAAACCCAAAAAGCTTCGTACTTCAGTAGGAGTCTTTGATTGCGGCCAATGGGTGATAGCTTCAATCTCTATGGGGTCTGTGGACACACCATGCTTGTTGATCACATGACCCAAAAATTTCACCTCTCTAAGCCAGAAGTCGCACGTTGTCGAGAATTTGGCTTAGAGTCTTTCATGTCTCAGCGTCTCCAATACCATTCTCAAATGCTCAGTATGTTCCTCTCCCATCTTGGAGTATATGAGAATGTCATCGATGAACACAATGATGAACTTATCTAATTGTGGCTTGAAAACTTGGTTCATCAGATCCATGAAAGTAGCTGGGGAATTAGTGAGTCCGAATGACATTCCCAGAAATTTGTAATGGCCATATCGGGTCCTAAATGTCGACTTTGAGATGTTTTTACCTTTGATCTTCAATTGGTGATATCCTGACCTTAAGTCGATCTTTAAAAAGTATTTTGCATCCTTGAGTTAATCAAACAAGTCGTCAATCCTTGGTAGTGGATATTGATTCTTCACCATCACTTTATTCAGATATCGGTAGTCAATGCACAATCTCATTGATCCATCTTTCTTCTTCATGAACAAAACAGGGGCTCCCCATGGTGAGACGCTCATCCTGAAATATCCTTGATCTAACAATTCTTGCAATTGTGCCGTAAGCTCCTTCAATTCTGAAGGGGCCATTCTGTATGGAGCCTTGGATATCAAAGTAGTCCCTGGTACTAGGTCGATCCTAAACTCTACTTGCCTGTCTAGCGATAATCCCGACAGCTCTTCTGGAAAGACATCTCTAAATTCCTTCACAATGGAAATATTTTCTAACCTCGATGTTTCCTTTCCAGCATCATGCACATAAGCTAATAATGCTTCGCATCGCTTACGTATCATTCTCTTAGCTTTTATCATGGTAAGGAAGTGGGACAATTTGGTAGTCTTGCTTTCGTGAAATAACACCTTTATTGTTTGAAGGTGTTCTTAAGGAAACCTTCTTCCTCTTATAGTCTATTCTAGCTTGGTACTTACACAACCAATCCATGCCTAGTATCATGTTGAACTCTCCCAAAGGGAAGGGTGTTAGAGTTAATTAATGATGATGATGTTTAGGAAATAAATTGTGCAACTGTAAATACTTAAGGTATATTATAAACCTTAAGATCAGCACAAGTTTTGCATCCATTGATGTTAATCTTATTCATCAGGGGATGGTCAATCACTTCACAAGACAAGTCGATATATGGAACCTCTGAAGGACTTGACAAGTGAAGAAGAATCTCTTATGCTACTTCATAACAGTCAAAGTATTCCGCACATCAGATATTCTAAACAAAGTTTTGTTGATTAAGAACAATCAGGGAAACCCATTAGGGGAAACTGATCAGGGGAACTTGTTAGGGGATGACGAAGGCAGACCAACCCATCAGGGTGAGACTTCAGGGTATGACAGTGTCAGGCTAACCCATCAGGGTAACCCGTCAGGGGAAAAGCTCAACACTATATCAGTGGAAGCCATCAGTGTGTGTAGATAGTCATAACATCAGTGGATCAAAAAGCACTAAGTAAAACTCAAGTGAAGGTTGAAGCCCTGATCCAGTCTGTAACAATCAGGGGATCCAGAAGCACTGATAAAGTCCATCAGGGTTGGTCATCAGTGTAAGATTATGACAGCATGCACCCGTCATCAGTTCTTACATGCAAATCAACATAACTTGTTATAGAAGCAAGAGATATTAACTGGAAAGATATTTCTTAAAGTTTGTTATGGTCCAATGAGAACTCTCAAACATTAAATTCACGCAGATCAGGGGAAAAAAAAGAAGCAACAAAAGTAGCAGCAGTCTGACACATAGTTTCCAAAGGACAATGATGTGACATATATGCGGCTAAGTTGAAAAGAGCAGCACGCCTTCTGTGACGACCCCAAAATCCCTTACTGGATTAGGGCATCCTCAAAAGAAGGAAAAGATAACCATACATCCATTCATAGCATAAATACTGGATAAGGGCAGTATTAGAGAGTTATTACAACCCAAGAGTAATACAATTATAGCGGAAGCTATTACATCATCTTTGATTACAAATCAAAATCATCACTACTTCTAATATCTTCCTTCCTTCCTCAGTGTTATCAAAAGAGTAAATAACTTAGTAGTTTATCATCTTTGCTTTCCCCTTGTCAGAGGGTTCAACCTTAGCATTCTGTCCTGCAAGACATTAACATTCAACAAGGATGAGCGATTTATGCCCAACAAGTATATACACATTGAAGAAGTATATAAACAATTTAAAAGAATGTATTTGGAACATCGAAGGAAGTTCAAATCTATTCGTGAGGCTTGGTGAAACAATGCCAAGGCCTCGGAAACCTTCAAAGATCATTGAGGATTCACTGATGATGCACAACATGTGATCCTCCTTGAAGAAAGACAGGTATACACCTGAGCATAACTTTCTCAAAATATCAATCAGGGGCTAAACCCGTGGACCTGCTAACTATACAGTATACAGTTGGCCAAACTAAACCGCATGATCCCTTTTGAGTGGACTACGTAGTCACTTATCATTCCGCTACGTCAGGTGAAGAACACATCAGCACCTTTCCTTTCCTCTTGCCAACCATGTGGCATAACCCATTTAAGGGACATCATTCTCATGCCCCATTTAAGAGACATATCATTCTCATTCATTAGCATGGATATAATAATGAAAAACAATAGCTGATAATCAAAGCTCAGTTATATCCATGCATTATCATTCATATCATGCTAGCAGAATCTAAAGCATAGCATGCTTAATCATAAAAGCAATTGAAACATATAATTCAAGCCTTGCACGCATATCGAATCAAATGATAATTAGTTAAACTGAAATAAACATCAGATTGAATGTATATACTTGCCTCAGTCCTTTGCTCAAAAACAAATTCAATTTACTTGAGAGGGAAAGATTCTGTAAAATATACATATCCCAAAATAAATTTAGTACTTAGGTTAAAATATGAGAGAAAGTGCATATGTGATGTCCTTAAACTTTTAAGGTTTCCAAAACTGCTATAAAAACTGTTTAGGGTGAATACATAATTAAACATCATAAATAATTTTAAGAAAATCATGTTTTATAGTTTTGAAGGCAGACTGCCCGTTAGGGGATAATCTGCTACGTCAGGGATTAATCATTCGTCAGGGGTTAATTACCCGTCAGGGAATGACTAGTCGTCAGGGGATATCTCACCCGTCAGGCGATGTCTCTCAGCCATCAGGGGATCTTTCACTCATCAGGGAATAGTCATCAGGGGATAACTCACTCACCGCCAAACTCATTGGTTGGTAACTTGACCATTGCTGAACTTCATCAGTGGATAACCTATTCAGCGCCAAACTCAGTTAGCCATCGCCAAACTAGTCGGGTGTTAACTTGTTCAGTGCCGAACTTGCTAAGTCATCGCTGAACTCATTAGTGGATGATTTGCTCAGTACCAAACTCCTCGGTTGTCAGGGAATGATTTGTTCATCGCCAAACTCTTTGGAAACTAACCTCTTTAGTCATCAGAGATTAACCTACTTTCCTTCATCAGAGACTAACAACTTCTTTCATCAGAGACTAACTCATCTCATCAGAGACTAACTCATCTCATCAGAGACTAACTTAGAGTCTCTCAGGGACTATCTCATATCGTCAGAGACTAAGTTAAGACTTGCCTCAGATACAGTGGTGTCTTCCTCATTCCTCCATGGGTGATGTTCTCAACTATAACCATACTTAGGTTAACTCTCATCATCCTCTCAGGATACATAACATTTCCTATGGTCTGCATGCCCCCCCTAGACATGGTTTAGGGTTCAAAACTTAGGTTAAAGAAAAGTACTCAAGCATGAGATTGTAACTATTGACAAAAGAATGTTTGGTAGTTAAGGGCTTGTCTACCAGGTGGTTGTCAACAAATTTACACTCATCTTAGACAACTTTTCGAAATAAATGGCATTAACTCCGGGTTTTAAAAGCATGCATTAAATCATATCTTTTAGAAATGAATGAACAAAGTATTAAACATGGTATACAGAATAGAACAAAAGTGTAAGAAATAGAGCAGAACTTTAATGAAATGCTCTTACCTCCTTGGCTGCAAGAAAGAGTTAAAAGCTCTAGTTGTTCTTCCAAAAAGGACAGTTGTCTTGAGAGTATGCTCGGGTTTGGTGGTATACTGTAGAGAAATTTATGAAGGTGCAACTAGGGTTATAACAACGTGATATATATATATATATATATATATATATATATATATATATATATCACCTGTTGAGCAACAAAGGCCGTCAGATTAATTTGATATCAGCCGTTGGCTGTGAAAGAAAAAGAAATGACTGATGAGAAAAGAGTGGTTGCAACGGTTGCTAGCGTCCATCGGTCATTTTTCATTGCCCACTCTAGGGTAATGATGGAGGTGATGTGCATTAAATGCTATTGTCCCTCAGCAGTTGGGTTTAAAACGGTTATTGTAGCTAAGCCTGTTCACACTTGGTGAACCTCCTCCTCACGTGAGGAACAAATATTTCCCTTCCTTTAGATAAACTTGAAGAATAAGAAAATTGTATAAAATATCCATTTGAAAACTTGTGTACAAAATACGTTTAAAACCTTTTTGGACATCACACTGCCATTGAATTTTTTCATATAAATATATAATTTTCATCATTTATACCTAATAAGAAATTAAACCTTTATGCAGAAAATAAAATAAAATAAATAATTCTCATAACAAAATTCATTAACATTTTCAGGTTCTCACATCCTCCCTCCCTTAAAAGAAGTTTCGTCCTCGAAACTTAGCTATTAAATAGATAGGGATATCTGCTCATCATAGCGCTTTCAAGCTCCCAAGTAGCTTCCTCTACACTATGATTCCTCCATAACACTTTTACAGAAGGAATTTCTTTATTCCTTAGAATTTTAACCTGTCGATCTAATATCTGGAGAGGGACCTCTTCATACCTTAAATCAGTTTGCAGATCTATCGATTGATAGTCTATTATTCCTCTGTGGTCGCCTTTATAAGGACGCAATACTGATATATGAAATACATCATGCACGTGGCCCAAAGCCCGTGGCAGTGCCAATTGATAGGCCATTTCACCAATCCTCCTCAATACCTCAAATGGTCCCACATAGCGGGGGCTTAACTTTTCTTTCTTGCCAAAACGCATTACGCCTTTCCAGGGTGACACTTTCAGTAATGCATAACTTCCAATTTCCAGGGTTTGGTCCTTCCTGTGTTGATCAACATATTGCTTTTGTCGGTCTTGAGCTGCCCTCATTCTTGTTCTGATCACCTTGATCGCTTCCTCAGTCTGTTGGACTATCTCTGGTCCTATTAACTTCCTTTCTCCCACTTCATTCCAGTAAAGGGGAGTTCTGCACTTCTGACCATACATCGCTTCAAATGGCGCCATGCCAATGCTGACATGATAGCTATTATTGTAGGTGAATTCAATCAGTGGTAGATGGTTGTCCCAATGCCCTTTAAAATCGAGAACGCAAGCTCGTAACATATCTTCTAGGGTTTGAATCGTGCGTTCAGATTGACCATCAATCTGGGGATGATAGGCTGTACTCATGTCTAGCCTTGTCCCCAGATAATCTTGGAAGCTCTTCCAAAACCTTGAGGTAAACCTCGGATCTCGATCAGAGACGATGGAGACTGGCACTCCATGTTGACTCACAATTTTCTTGACATATAACCTCACCATTTGATCCATCTTGTATGTGTACTTTATAGCCAAAAAGTGTGCTGATTTGGTCAATCTATTGACTATGACCCAAATGGCATTCATCCCTCCATGCGTGGTTGGTAAACCAACTACGAAATCCATCGTGATAAATTCCCACTTCCACTCAGGAATTTCCAACGATTGTAGTAGTCCGCTTGGTTTCTAATGCTTTACTTTAACCCTTTGGCAAGTTAAGCATCTGCTTACCCACTCAGCTATCTCCCTCTTCATGTTGGGCCACCAAAAACTTTGCTTCAAATCTTGGTACATCTTTGTGCCTCCTGGATGAATAGAGAACCTTGAGTTGTGGGCTTCGTGCAAAAGCTCTTGTCTCAATTCAGTTTTTGCAGGAATCTACATTCGACCTTCATATCGCAAAAATCCATCATTGTGCATGAGACATTTTCCTTTCTCTCCTTTAATTAATCTGTCCCTTTCTTCACAATGCTCTTCTTGTGCAACTTTAACGTGGTCGTGCAATTGGGGCCGAGCTCGAATCTCTTCTTCTACTTCCATCCTTTGAGCAGTGGTAAGTGTATGCAGTTGTAGGCGCTCAAATTCCTTTCGGACATCTTTTTGGATAATCATCACATTCAGTCTTTCACGACGGCTGAGCGCGTCTGCAACTACATTTGCCTTCCTAGGGTGGTAGTTGATAGAGCAGTGATAATCCTGAATCAACTCCAACCAACGCCTTTGTCGCAAGTTAAGTTCTTTTTGCGTAAATATATACTTCAAACTTTTGTGGTCAGTATATATTTCGCACTTCTCACAGTAAAGGTAGTGCCTCCAAATCTTCAATGCAAAGACGATAGCTGCCAGTTCTATGTCGTGCATAGGATATCGTTTCTCGCAATCCTTTAGCTGCCTCGAGGCGTAAGCAATTACCTTGCCATGCTGCATCAAAACTGCTCCAAGTCCTTGTTTTGACGCATCGCTGTAAATAACGAAATCGCCCTTGTCATCCGATAGGGTCAGAATAGGGGCTGTAGTTAACCTTGTCTTCAATTCCTAGAAACTCTTCTTGCAATCAGAAGTCCAATCAAATTTTATGCTCTTTCTCGTCAAGTTCGTCAAAGGCACGACTAATTTTGAGAAATTTTTAACAAACCTCCGGTAATAGCCTGCCAAACCTAAGAAACTCCTGACCTCCGTTGGGTTTGTTGGCTGAGGCCACCTCATGATTGCTTCTATCTTACTGGGGTCCACTGTGACACCAGTCTCATTGATCACATGACCAAGAAACTTCACTTCCTTTAGCTAGAATTCACATTTAGAAAATTTGGCAAATAATTGCTCCTTTCTTAAAATCTCCAACACTGTCCTTAGGTGTTCCTCATGCTCTTCCGCCGTCTTTGAATAAAGAAGAATGTCATCAATGAAAACAATGATGAACTTATCCAAGAATGGTTTGAAGACGCGATTCATCAAATCCATGAAAGCTGCTGGCGCGTTCGTCAATCCAAAAGACATTACTAAGAATTCGTAGTGACCATAACGAGTCCGGAATGCCGTCTTTGGTATGTCTTCCTTCTTGATCTTTAATTGGTGATACCCTGAGCGAAGATCAATCTTAGAGAAGTACCTCCCTCCTCTAAGTTGGTCAAAAAGGTCATCTATCCTCGGCAAGGGGTACCTATTCTTGATTGTGACCTTGTTCAGTTCTCGATAATCAATGCAGAGTCTCATCAATCCATCTTTCTTTCGAACGAATAGCACTGGCGCTCCCCATGGTGAAACGCTTGGTCTGATCAATCCTCGTTCTAAGAGTTCTTGCAACTGCTTCATTAGTTCCTTTAGCTCAAATGGTGACATGAGGTAAGGGGCCTTGGAGATTGGCACGGTACTGGGGATCAAGTTGATTTCAAATTCCATTTCTCTATCCGGAGGTAATCCAGGCAACTCTTCTGGAAATACATCTGCAAACTCCCTTACAACATGGACATCCTCGATCTTAATTTCATCCCTGTAAATATCATGCACATAAGCTAAGAAGGCTTCGCAACCCTTGCGAACCATTTTCTGTGCTTGGATCATGGTCAAGAATGGCGATGATTTCACCATCTTGGTTCCATGGAACCAAACCTTCGCCTTCTAGGGAGAGCATAGGACTACACACTTTTTCTCACAATCAATGTTGGCTTGGTATTTATATAACCAAGTCCATTCCCAATATTACGTCAAATTCTCCCAAAGGAAAAGGAATAAGATCAACAAGAAATTCATGTTGATCTATCTTCAAGGTGCAGTTACGGTAGACATGAGAAATGTTCACTACTTCGCGATTAGCAACGACTACCTCCAAGGGATTAGGTAGAAGCTCAGGCAATACTAGCATGCTACTAGCTAATCATTCAGAAATAAAACTACGAGTAGCACCCGAATCAAATAACACATGAGCAGGTATGGAGTTCACTAGTAGTGTACCTGTCACAACATCGTCAGAAGCCACAGCATCTTGCAGCGTCATATTGTAAGTCCTTGCTTGTGGCCGCACGGGCACGGTGTTGGCTCCTGTCAGCATTGGTCTACCACTTTTCTTTTGAGGGCAATTAGGAGAAATGTGCCCTTCCATTCCACATGTATAACATGTCCTTGCCGCAGCAAGTGGTCTATTAAGTTGTTGAGGTTGTTGTTGTGATCTCCCTTGTGGCGGAACCGCGGCAGGGTTCGACGTTGGGCAGTTTGAGGAGAAGTGTCCTGGTTGGCGACACTTGAAGCAAACATCCTTCCCCCTCAAGCATGGAGTTGAGCCATGGTTCTTCCCACACTTTGAACATACAACAGTCCTCCTTGCAATGCCATCAGATGATTGCTCCCTCCACTTCCTCTTTCCACTATTGATCAGACTACTATTATTGTTGCTTTCTTCTTCTTTCTTCACAATCACACCACCAAAGTTTTGGTGGTTTCCTTTATCATTTCCTTTTCTCTTCCCTTCCTTCTTGTTTTCCTGACTGTACTCATGTACTGCCTTATTGCTCCATTCAGCAATCCTTGCCTTTTCCACCACTGTATCAAAAGTTTCCAGCTGAAAAATTGATACCTGCCTCAGAATCCAAGGATTCAATCCTTGCTCAAATCTTTGGGCTTTCCTTCCTTCATCGCTTACCTGATAAGGAGCATACCTCATCAATTCATTAAACCTTGCCTCATACTTGTCCACCGTCATGGACCCTTACTTCAGATTCAAAAATTTTAACTCCATTGCATTAGAGACACTGAGGGGGTAAAATTTCTGGGTAAACAGTTCCCAGGTTATCACTGTATTGGTGTTCCTTGTAGTTTCCCTTTTTGCTAGCTCCATTCTCTTGGCACCTTTCCACCAGTGGTTGGCTTCCTCTTTCAGCATGAAAGCCGAATATTTAGTCTTACAATCTTCTGGCACATCTACTAAGGCTTTCTCAATCTCCTCCAACCAATATTGTGTTGCAGTGGGTCCTCCTCTCCCATCAAAGGTTGGTGGGTTGATGCCAGTAAACTCTCGGATACATGAACCACGGGCAGTAGGCCTTGGTGGTTGAGGTGGTGGTGGTGCTGGTTGGTTCGCGGCCACGGCCTCGCGAATAATCTGAAGAAATTGAGCTAATGGGTTGTTGTTCGTATTCCCTATAGCATTGTTGTTGGCGAAATTATTATCATTAATAGGAGGTGGTGGAACATGTGGGGGATTGCGGTTCATCCCCACCACTTCCTCCGAGCTATCGTCCTCTACGACAACTTCATCAGCATTAACACATGGTTTTCTCTTTCTAAACGTGCCAAATTTTCAGACCTTGACAATTCATTACGGAGATTTCTTCTCCCGGGTCTTCTTGGTCTCCTTCCTCTGGCCATAATCTAATAATATACATAAACAGTTAAACATACATTCCATTCCTTGTATGGCTCAAGAATTTATAACTTGATAAAGTGAAGAGCATTAAGCAACACATAAGCATTTAGATACTTCAAAATATTTATCAGTCATGTACATAGGAGGCTGTTATAGACATCGTCCTCAAACATTCTTAAGCTTGACACAAGCCCAAAATACATTATGTGATAGTCGCAACTACCCTACAAGTTCAAAACAACACAACATAACCTCCTCTTAAATTTTACATCAACTTCTATAACTAATCCTCCTCGTCTTTCGTGTCCAATGATCCTTCACGTTCCGCCTCCCTCTCCCAAAGCTGAGACTACATACGTGTCTCTTCAATGTGGCGCGTGCAGTTGTTGCTCATTTGCTCCAAACACGTCATCGTGGGATTAGCTATTTTTGCTGCTACCATCTGTGCATGCATCTCTAATGCCAGTCGATGGTACAGGATCTGAGTTAACCAAAAAGAGGATTGCTAGGCTGACGCTGTTGTGCAAAACCTAGCAATAGTGGCACCCTGTCTTCGGACTGTCATGGTGCAAGCTGCCAAGCGATGGTGAACTTCTGCATCGTACTCACGTACTATCCTATCGTGGGATATCCGAGGTAAGGGCGAGGTGAGTCTAGGAGTATCTTGACCTGCTGTAGGGGCATTCTGTGCCATACCATGGTTATGGCTGAAATGAGGACATCGCACACTCTTTCGTGCTGTGTGGCGAATGCGCGGCCCCCGACGAATGGTAGAGGGTCTGACTTCTTGTGTTGGCGCTAGGGTAAGGCTAGGGCCCTCTTGCATTAGAGATGGTTGGTGCCTGATGGTTAATGCAGGGGTGAACAACGGAGACTCTATGCTAGGCTCCTCTTCCTTGTTAGGTGAGACGTCGAAAACTGGGCTATCTACCCTACGAAAAAGCGCAGGGGATCTAGAGTGATCTCTGGCCATCTACATGAAATAACCCAAGTCAGAAATTCTAAGCTCCTCAATAAAGCAAAACACAGTGATAAGTCAAAAGGGTGGTGCCTTCGTTTACTCTTATCATTACTAAGCAGTCCCAAATCTTAACGCAACTATAATAAAACCATAAACTTGGACCCATTAACATGCCTTAGTACTTCCATTCTAGCGTCAACTTCCCACATTCCTTTACTTAAGGAATTCAGGGACATATCGTAGTATTACTTACTCCTGGATGCAACTTACGGGCAGTGTTTTCCTTACGAATCACTTCTGGTCGTAACTGGGCTCTAATACCAACTATGACGACCCCAAAATCCCTTACTGGATCAGGGCATCATCAAAAGAAGGAAAAGATAAACCATACATCCATTCATAGAATAAATACTGCCCTTATCCAGTATTTATGCTATGAATGGATGTATGGTTATCTTTTCCTTCTTTTGACGATGCCTTGATCCAGTAAGGGATTTTGGGGTTGTCACACCTTCGCACGTGGATTCAACCACTGATCTTCTATATATGCAAAGGAGTTCTCATTACACAAAAATAGAGAGATCGATCCAACAAATAAAACATACAAAGAAGCACACAAATCACTAGAGAGAAGCTTTGTAATAGTTCTCGAGAGAAATATTTCAAAGAAAGTTTTAGAAGCTAGTGAGTGTGAAATAGAAGTTGTAATCTCATTACAGAATTTGTAGCTATTTATTCACATTTGTGGTTATACAGATTTCCAGAAAAACCTCAAGTTTTAATATAACTATTTTAACTTGAATCTGTGTGTTTGTATTATATAGTTTTTTTGTTCTTTGCAGCTGTTTTCGGCAAGTGTTTGTTTAAAGGTTTAAAAGAGCAAAAAGTTTGTGGTGTTTATATTCATCCCCCCCCCCCTCCCCCGCTTTCTACAAACACTTGAGCTTATATTACTCTAACAAAGGGTATTAAATTCGCAGGAAAGTCATGCTTGTCTATCTTTACATTATAGTCAGACAGAACTATTTGAATAGTATGAACCTCTTAGTTAGCTACTATAACTTCTAGAGGTACTTCTAGGCGTTTAGGAGTTATATTAAGGTTTTTAAGCAAGCATTCAACTATAAAAAACTTGGTCACACCAGAATCAAATAATGTGTGAACTTGAACTGAGTTGACCAGGAGCGTACCTGTCACTATGTCATCAGACATCAGTGCATTCTGTACAGTCATGTTGTAGGTCCTAACTTGGGACAGACCGACACAATGTTAGACCTGAAAAGTGGCAGCTTTCCTCCACCTTTCTTCTGTGGGCAAGTCATGGAAATGTGGCCCTCCACGCCACATGTATAACATGTCTTCACAGTCGCCAAAATGCGACTAGTGCCTTGAGGTCTAGCTTGCTATTGCTGCTGAGGACGGTATTTGTAGTTGGGCAGCGAGGTTGTCTGATTTGGGCAATTTAGTGAGATATGCCCAGGCTAGTGGCATTTGTAGCATGTGTTCATGCCCTTCAAACATGGGGACGTCCCATGATTCTTTCCATAGTTGGCACAAATAGTGCCTTTCTTCTTGTTGTCTCATCTACCATTGCTACTGAAGTCTCCTTCCTCTAATTATCGTTTTGGTTATTCCCTTCTTCTTGCTTTATCATTGCCACATTTGCATGTGATCTCCCATTCCCTCCACTCTTTCCTTTGTTGTTTTGGTGGTGGTTGTTGTTGTTTCCCTTCTTCTTCCCATCCTTCTGATTCTCCCAATTGAATTCTCGAAGCATTTTGCCGCTTCTTTCTGCCACCTTTGTCCTCTGGACAACTTCTGCATATATGCCCAGACATAGGACAACAATTTTGTTGTGGAGCCATGAGTTCATACCGTATTCGAACCTCCTTTCTTTTCTCTTCTCGGTATCCACCAGATGTGGAGCGTACCTCTAGAGCTCAATGAACTTCCTCTCATATTCTTCAACCGTCATATTCCCTTGTTTCAGCTCTAGGAATTGCTTTTCCAGATCATCAGTAGCACTGATCGAAAAGTATTGGCTGTTGAAGATCTCCTTAAATTCTTCCCATGTGAAGTCTTGATCAGTTGTTTCCCCTCCTCTGGCATCTAGCTTCTTGGCCAGTTCTAGTCGTTCTATAGCTTCCCACCAGTAATTTGCTTCTCCCTTCAGTAGGTAGGTGGCATACTCAGTCTTGAGATCTTCATTCACCCCAGAAATTCAGAAGGTCGTCTCAACTTCCTTGACCCATGTTTGAGCAACAGTGGGACCTTCTTCGCCTTTGAAAGTAGGTGGGAAACTATTCATGAAGTCCTCAAATGTTACCCTCCTAGGTTGTACTTGCGGTGGGTGAGGTGGGTGGTCATTTTGTTGAGCAGCTTCCCTAATCATGTTCGTCAACAGGGTGATGGGATTGTCTTGATTTTCGTTGTTGTTTTCACAATTTTCATTTGGGTTGATACTTCCTTGGTCGCCTTGGTCATTCACACTATGATTGGTATTGGTGTTCCTGGCTCGGTTAGTTCGTGGTCTTCGTACTGGAGGCATTTTCTACAAGTGAGGAAAAAAGTAGTTAATGTCCATAGCCCTTTCTCCTTCTTTCATTCTTCCTTCGTAAGGGAATTTTATATAACTTATATGAAACTCACACTATAACAATTGATTTAAAATAAAACGAAACCCTAACCCGAGGATCTATACGAAACAATTTAATACAGATGCTTTAAGATTTTACCGATTAAGCCTGCTGGATCTGGAGTTTTGATGAGGGTGTTTAACGTCTCCGAATATTTAACGCAATCCAACTGGATGGCGCCTCTGCGGTATCCACACGAACACCCCACGAATCGTCTCACGATCCGAAGTAAGGAGAATTGTAGTAATAGTTGTTGAATCTGTTTCTCTCTCTCTCTCTCTCTCTTAACTCTAGTCTCTCTCTGATGAGCGGTTAGGGTTTTAGAAAACGTATATCTCTCTGAGAGAACAATTGATATATCCTATATATAGTTGTGTATAGAGTAATTCCAAATCCTAATCTGATTAGGAGAATAAAATCCGAATTTTATAATTATTATATATTTTAATCAAGTCTTACTTAATTAATATATATGTCAAATAAATATATATTCTTATTTTCTTCCAAGGGACTCTAATATATTTATACAGATTACATACATATAATTTAATGCCATGATTTAAATAAAATCAATCTTATTAATATATTAAAATCACTGACATTTATATTATATCTCTTTAATGAATGTTCTTAGTGTGCGACCGTGTAGGTTATTATTACGTTGGCAATAATTTTAAATCATATTATAAAATTATAAACAGTGAGTGGCATCTAGTAATACATCACTGTTACCCAAGTAATAATAAAGTCGTTGATTCGACGCAACCTTTCGTGACCAATGTTTCAATGTAATTTAATCCTTTTAACCTTGATATCTAAGATTAAATTCTAGGCATGGATGTGTCATCCTTTTCACAATTTAATCTCAGTTTTCTTGATCAATAAGTAGACTATATGAAACAAATCTCTATTTGAGCACAACCATGCATTTCATAATCTCACTCAATCAAGAGGCCTATAGATATCACCCCTAATTTATAAGAGGGTTAAATTCCATCTACATCATTCCCATTTCTCACACAACTCGTGATCTATCCAACAATCACCTTTATCGTCCACCCAGTTAAAGGTGACTTTTGGAATGTCAAAACACATAACTCCTTATGTAGAAATGTCATGACTTCAGGTCGAAGGACCATTACATCATTGTCACTATGAGAATTACATATGACACATAGCATAATGCTCCATGTAGAGTTCTCATGGTGGGTCTGTCCAGTACACTGTTCTCTAACATGGTACCTGTTTCCCAGTGAGATAGCCAAAAACTTGTAGAAGGGGGGGGGGGGCGGGCGTTGAATACAAGTTCTTTGAATTCTTTTCGGTTACTTGTTCTTTAAGAATTTAACTTTTCTTGCAGAATATAAAGAACAAGAACTCAAATCAATTTATAAACAATTGCTTTTATTGATTTAATAACTGAATACAAATTCTAACAATCGCAACAATATGATCATCAACTTCTTTTCTTTTTTGTATAGTAAAAATCAAACTATGAATTATATACAGCTTCGAATTCCAATTATGTAAACCTAATTACAGCTTCTAAAACTGAATTACTTAATTTTTTATTCTAAATCAATAATGATTCAGCTTCCTTATTTGAATCAAACATAATCTTCCTTTTTGATTAGGAACAGATTTTTGGTTAGTTTCTTTTCAAGCTACGTCTTCAATAATATCTTGATCTACGTGGAAGACATTCCTTATTCAATTCGAACTCTGTATCTCATCAGGAAATAAGTTACGACTAGTCCCTAATAGCTTCAGTCTTTAGTCCCTGATCGTTTAGTCTCTGGTCTTTTAGTCTCTGATCAGGTTGTGTAGTCTCCGACAGAGTTATTACTCTCTGATGCTTTTAGGCTTAGTCTATGATGACATCATCTTAGTCTCTGATGCTTTAGATTTAATCCTCGATGACGTAAGCCTTAGTCTCCGATAGGCAAAATCTTTAGTCTCCGATAAGTGTTGCCTTAATCTTCAATAAGCCTTTTTGTAATCTCCGACGGATCAAATACACATTTTGACTTGTTGAAACTTTTATACAACTTTCCAGCAGTTACTTACAAATAAAGAATGACTTTATCTCTTTACAAAGAATAAATAAATTACAACCAAAGAGATAACTACTGGCTACAAAACTTCAGCATTACTAATTAACACTTTCTGTACATTTGTAATCTAAGTAATCTAAAGACAATCATCATCAAATGTTATAAAACCTAACAATCTCCCCCTAATTATGAATATCAGAATGATAAGCATAATTTCAAGGTTGATGATGATGTCAAAACTCAAACTTACAAGAATTACTTAGAAAAAGAATAAAGAATTTCTAACTACAAATGTACCTAAATTAAGATCTTTGATCTGTCATTCAACTTCCACCAAGACTCAGGTTTGAATCCTTTAAGTCTGGCTTCTAAAAAAAAATTACAGCTTATTCAACAATCAACATACCTTCCAACACAACAACTTTACCTTCTATTTTTCCTCAGCACTTCCAGCCTTTCTATCAATAGCTTTCTCAGGATAAGCTCTATTTCTTCTTCTACATCCTTGAGTAGACTGATAAATCCTTCGATGTGTCTCTCAGTGACACTGTTGATATCTCTGTTATAGTTGAAGAAAACTTTCTCTCCATGGAAAGTCTCATACCATAATCCAAGAGGCTTAGGATCAACTTCTGGCATTGTGTCCAAGTTATGTTTCACCTTCACCACCTTCTGAATTTGGCTTTGAAAATCCTTGTTGAGATTAAAAGTCTCAAGCACTACAGTCAGCAACCACTCCAAATTTTCTTTAGTTTGTCCCTCCAAGGCTGGCCTCTCAAATTTCAAAGATTCTCCATCTTTTAGAAAGACATGGAGCAGTTCTTTGTTATTTTTACCCTTGATCAGATTTATATTCTTTGTACTCTTTTTCAGGGCTTTGATAATTTCCTTTTTGCTAGCCATCTCAACCTTATAAGATTTCCTTGATGGAACTATTCGTGGCTTTGTTGGTCCACTCACAGCCACTAAGGTAGTCTCGGTTGACCTTGGAGGTTCTTGAGATATAGGCTTCTTGATAGATGCTTTCATCACAGGTTTCTTTGCAGATTCATGGACCAAAGACCTTCTTTTAGATTTCTTCTCTGCCTCTTCCATCTCCTTATTTTTCTTTTAGGTGATGGTTGCTTTCTATGCACTTGATCTTCTTGCAGAAATTTTCTTTTTCTTTGTCTCCTCCTCCTCCCTTGCTACTGCCATGTCCTCCTCCTTTTGTAGTTTCTGAGCTAGTAAAGCATTAGCTTCAATTAGTTTCTGCTGTTGAGGATAAAGTAACTCTACTTTCCCATCCACTATCAATTCAACTGGAGTGGGAAAGTGAGTAGTCTTCATGGCATCCCCCAATAGCTTGGGCTGTCCTAGTTGAGAAGATATTTGTTTCTTTGGTTCTTCAACCATGACTCCCTTGCCTTTGTCCTTTGTTGTGCTTGGGGCTTGTGCAGTGGAAGGAGAAGCTGCTGTTGTTGCCGGTATTTTTGTTGTTGTTGTTGTTGGTGGTTGTGTTGTTGTTGACTTTATAGCTGCTTCAAGATCAGAATGTTTCTTCAAAATTCTGTCCATCATTGCTTGTAATTCTGCATCAAGGACTGGAATAGATTTTGGTTGCGATTTTGGTACAGGAACATGTTTGGAATGACTACTCTCCCCTTTTTTGACTTCAGCATCTTTAGGTTGTGAGGAGGTGGCCAAGTGTGGAATTGCCTGTAGCAAGAGTTGTTCCATTCGATCTTGTTTTTAAATGAGGAGTTGGACATTGGATTCAAGAGCTTGAATTCTACTGTTAGTCTTGGACTTGTCTTTGATGATTGTATCAATTAAAGTGATAGTCCTCCTTGGCAAGTGTCCTTCATAGCACCTCCTTATCTTTTCTGTTTCCAACTCCATCCTTTCCTCCATTCTTTTTACTGCACCATTTATTCCAATAACCAAGAAGTGATGAAACTTTGTATGTTTCTTATCCACCTTGGTTACTTCTTCTAGAATGTCTTTGATTGATGGTGCAGCTGCATTTGACCCAATGTTGGTCACATAGTCCTGCCTTAGTTGGGCAGCTGCATCCTCAAGAGAGTTTGTGTAGTTTGCATCAAGCCAAACATCCACATTCTCCTCTTCTGGTTCTTCAGGCGCAGAGTCATTTGCAAGCCCTGTCTCCAATGCAGAAATGTGGTCTTGTCTTTGTTGTAGACCATATAAGAGTTCAAAGTCTGCATTGGACATTTTGGATAGAACATGTAATGTTGCATCCCCTGTGCTTGAATTGGTCCCAATTTCTTCTGCTTGGATTGTAGTGGAGGGAGCAGAAGAAACTTGAGCTTCTGGTGTTGTGGTTTCAACAGGTTTTAAAAATTCACCTACTGAAAATTTCTCTCTTTTATTTTCTTCAAGGATCTCATCCTTGCTCACACCCTCTCTTTTTGCCTGGGGTTGGGCACCCAGTTTCTCTATCTCTCCTCTTTCCAAGCTTTCTAAAGCTTAACTCTCGTGTATGTGTATGTCCTCTCCTTTTTCCAGGTCAGGAGCCTGACTCTCACTAATTATTCTCACATCCTCACTCATATGGATATGCACACTCTGTCCTAAAGAAGTGAGGGGTAAGGGAGAATTACTTGTGACTGCATGGAGAGTGGGTTCCCTTTGTGTTTTTGGGGCTAGGGATCTCTCCATTGAATGAGTTTGAGAGCTTGTCTCGAGTACTGGCTCCTCTTGGGAAAAATCAAGAAGATGTAAATTTGTAGTATCAAAAGAATCAAGAATGGGAGAAAAAGGAGAAGAATGTATAGTTTGGAGTGTTGGTTGTTCCTCAAACATTGAAAATTGAGGAACATCAATAGATGACTCTGTGTGTGCACTCCTGGTGTCACTCTTTTCTTGTATTTTCTCTCTTTGTGGTTCCTCTTGTTGGTGAACAAGAGGTTGTGCAGACTCTATACAAGTTGTTCCTGGTTGAGAACTTTCTTCAATGTCAACATCCTTTTAGGAGGATATGGACAGTTCACTGTTTTTCTTTATAGCCTCCATTGCCTTTTGGGAAGCAATGGATTCCTTTTGGCTTAGGGTTAGAACTCTCTTCTTTCTCTGAGGTGCCACCTAAGCTTCTTTATCTCCCTCATCCTCACTTACGCCCTTAAATATTTTTCTTTTTATTGGGAGCTTTTTGGCTATCTTTGGTTTTGCAACCACAGTCTTTTAGGAGACTGTGGAGGGGGCTTGTGATTGGGGTTGTGAAGTGGTTGGAGGATTAATAAGGATTTGTTTATCAGTATCCTCAAAATTTGACAAAGAATAAAGGTTAGGAAGCCTATCAATGAGAGTAGATCTCATGATAGGAGGAATAAATAAAGGAACCTTTACCTTTGCAGATTTATGCTTCACATCAGTAAAAATTCTTTTACTCTCCAAAACAGTTGGTACAACTTGCATGCCAGTAATATTAAGGGTAGGGATTAGATAGTATGCAATCATCATCAAAAACCTATCATAATAAATTTTATTTTTATTACCGGATTTAAGTTTTACCAAAAGATTTTGCAGAATTAAAAGCCCAATGTTTAGATGTCTATCATACAACACACTAAAAGCAATTTGTTGTGTGAGTCAACCACCCCCATGGTTAGTCTTGATGATATCAAAGTCTCCAAACTTAAATCATACTGTTTTGGTTGCCATAGAAGAGATCTATGTGAACTTTGTAAGAAATTCTTTGAAAAAGGTTAAATTGCAGAGTGTTTGTAGAGAAAATAATTTTAGAGCTTAAGAGTTTGTGATTGCAAAGATGTTTGAATTTACTTTTATCAAAGTGTTAGAAACGTTTGCAATTCTAAAGATAGTGAACCGTTTTCGATCGTGGGTATAAGTAACTACTAGATTACCCTTGATCGGAGATTGCCCTAATCTCTGATATGTTCACTCATAAGAGACTAGTCCCGATTAGTCTCCGATAGGTCATTTTTGATTGAGTCAGAGACTAATCAAAAACACTGTCGGCGACTAAGATAGTCTCCGATAGTTCATTTTTGATTGAGTCGGAGACTAATCAAAAACACTGTTGGGGACTAAGATAGTCTCCGATAGTTTAATTTTTAATTAAGTCGGGGACTAATTAAAAACATTGTCAAGGACTAAGCTAGTCTCCGATAGTTTATTTTTGACTAGTCAGGGACTAAGCAAAAACAACGACCGGGGACTAAGATAGTCTCTTTCTCTTAAGCTTTCAGGGACTAAGAAAATGTAGTCCCTGCTACAATTTTTTTTTCAAAATATTTCCAACAATCAAGTTAATGATTATTAGCTGCAAAAATTCTGTTTTATTAAAACAACTTCAAGAATTTCTGTTAATTCATAACAATTACATTCTAGAAATTTAATTCTAGCTTCTAAAATTCTATCCATTAAGAACAGCTACAATCCAGAAATTAAATTCTAGCTTCTCACAACTAAACAACTTGCTTTCAAAATATGAAATTAATTTTTAGAAGCATAATTCAAAATTCCTAATTTAGAAACTAATCTAGAAAATGTAGATTCATCTAAAGTCTTTGTGAATATGTCTGCAAGTTGTTTATCAGTTGTAACCCAGTGCAATTCAATATTTCCTTCACTTACATGTTCTCTTATGAAGTGATATCTAATATCTATGTGTTTTGTTCTTGAATGTTGCACTGGATTTTCTGTTATAGCTATGGCACTTGTATTATCACAATAGATAGGAATTTTGGATAATGACATACCATAGTTTAGGAGTTGATTTTTTGATCCATAAGATTTGAGCACAGCAACTCCCAGCTGCAATATATTCAGCTTCTGCTGTTGAAGTAGAAACTGAATTTTGTTTCTTGCTAAACCAAGAAACAAGTCTGCCTCCAAGAAGTTGGCAGCTTCCACTTGTGCTTTTCCTGTCAAGCTTGCAACCTGCATAGTTAGCATCTGAATAACCAATTAGTTTAAAATCAGTTTCTTTGGGATACCATAAACCAAGGTTTGGGGTACCCTTTAGATATCTGAGTATTATTTTTACAGCAATCAAATATGACTCTCTAGGGTCAGCTTGAAATCTAGCACATAAACATGTAGCAAACATTATATCAGGTCTACTTGCAGTTAGATATAAAAGAGAGCCTATCATGGTAATATCAATTTTCTTTCCTTTTAAATCCTTATCTAGCTTAGTGGCAGTAGGCATGGGTGTTTCTGCAAATGCACAATCAACCAAATCATATTTTCTCAATAAGTCTTTGATATACTTGGATTGACTAATAAAAATTCCATCAGTTGATTGTTTTATTTGCAATCCTAAGAAAAATGTTAATTCTCCCATCATACTCATTTCATATCTAGACTGCATTAGTTTTGAAAATTTTTCACAAAGTTTTTCATTTGTAGAACCAAATATAATATCATCTACATAAATTTGCACAAGTATAATGTCAGAGCCTTGCTTTCTATAAAATAAAGTTTTATCTATGATACCTCTAACAAATTTATTTTCAAGTAAAAATTAAGATAGAGTATCATACCAGGCTCTTGGTGCTAGTTTTAAGCCATATAGTGCTTTATTTAACCCGTATACATGATTTGGAAACTTGGAATCCACAAAACCTGGTGGTTGTTGAACATAGACTTCTTCTTCCAATTTTCCAATTAGGAAAGCACTCTTTACATCTATCTGGTACACCTTGAAGTTTTTGTAGGCTGCATATGCCAAGAAAATCCTAATTGCTTCAAGTCTTGCTATTGGTGCAAAAGTTTCATCATAATCTATTCCTTCTTCTTGAGAATATCCTTTTGCAACCAGTCTTGATTTATTTCTTGTGATTGTACCAATTTCATCCAATTTATTTCTAAAGACCCATTTGGCACCTATAATTGATCTATTCCTTGGTTTGGGTACCAGTCTTCAGACTTTGTTTCTTGTGAATTGGTTTAACTCCTCTTGCATGGCTATTATCCAATCAGGATCTTGAAGTGCTTCCTTAATTTTCTTTGGCTCAATCTTTGAGAGAAAACTGAGATATAAACATTCATTTTGAGTTTCACTTCTAGTCTTGACTCCATCCTCTAGACTTCCAATAATCAAATCTGGTGTGTGGTCTCTCAACCATGGAATTGCACGTGACAGATTTGACCTTGAAGTGGAGGCTTCATTTTCTAGATTGATGTTGTCTAATCTAGCTTCATGATCAGATACTGCTCCCCCTAAACCATTGACTTCTTCATTATTAGCTCCCCTTGAGCTGTTTATATCTATAGTCTTTGGTGTCAAGATAGTCTCCGATTGTGCATCGGTGACACTAGTCCCTGGTGAACCATTAGTCTCCGATTGTATACTAATGTCACCAATTTCTTGTATTTCATTTAATTCTAATACTCTAGTCTCTGATAAAGTATTAGTCCTTGGTACTTCATGCACAACTGTTAACTCCCCTTCAATTATGTAGGGATCATTACTATCTTGGGGTTTTTCAGTAGTCTCTGATGGATATTCCCATGCATCTAATTCATTCTAAAAACTGAGAGGTTCACACAATCCTTGTCCAATCATTCCTAGAATTTTTCTGTCATCAAATACAACTTTTATTGATTCAATAATTACCTTTGTTCTTAGATTATATACTCTGTATGTCTTGTTTGACAGAGAATAACCTAAGAAGATTGCCTCATCAGACTTGTTGTCAAATTTTCCTCTTGTCTCTAATGAATCTCTCAGTACAAAACACTTACAACCAAACACATGTAAAAACTTGAGAGTTGGTTTTCTCCAAGTCATCAATGCATAAGGTGTTTTGTTGTATGTTTTGTTTATCAAGGATCTGTTCTGTGTAAAGCAAGCAGTGCTAATAGCTTCTTCCCAAAAATATGTAGGAAGCTTTGCTTCTTATAACATAGTCTTTGCTACTTTAGTAAGGGTTCTGTTTTTCCTCTCAACAACTCCATTTTGTTGAGGGGTTCTTGGAGCAGAGAATTGGTGAGTTATTCCCTTTTCAGTGCATAATTCAATAACTTGGGTATTCTTGAATTCTGTTCCTCTATCACTCCTTATTACCCTTACTGTTTTTCCTGACTCAGTTTCTATCTTCTTGATATGATCAATTATTAACTGAGCAGCTTCATCTTTTGTATGAAGGTATTTTACCCAAGTATACCTCGTGTGATCATCCACAATAAACAAAGCATATCTATTTCTTAAGATAGACATCACATTCACTTGACCAAATAAATCCATGTGTAGCAACTGTAAAGGGTTAGTGATTGATGTTGCTTGTTTGCTTTTGAATGATATACTTCTTTGTTTCCCTTTCTGGCATGAATCACACAATCCATCTTGTGTAAACTCCAATTGTGGAATGCCAGCTACCAATTCTTTCCTCACTAGCTTGTTGATATTCTTGAAGTTCAAGTGGGAAAGCTTCTTGTGCCAAAGCCAACTTTCATCAGTTGAAGCTTTATTGTAGAGACATGTGATTTGATCAGAGGAAGAGATAAGGTTTGCAAGATACAAATTTCCTTTTCTTTTCCCTGTCAATATCACATTATCAGATTCTTTGTAACACACCAAACATTGATCTTCTTTGAAGGTGACATTGAATCCCTTATCACATAGTTGACTCACACTCAGTAAATTGTGCTTTAAGCCATCAACTAGTGCTACTTCAGTGAAGATGACATCTCCATGTTCAACACTGCCATAACCCTTAGTATGGCCTTTGCTGTCATCTCCAAAAGTGACTTTTGGGCCACTTTTCTCTTCATACTGTTTTTGCAGGGACTTATCTCCAGTCATGTGCCTTGAATAGCCACTGTCCAAGTACCATGTTTTCTTATTTTTTTCCCTTTGTAGAATCACTTGACTCGTCACTTCGAGCCATTAGGGCAAAGTTGACAATTTCCTCCTCAAAGTCACTGTCAATCCAATCCTTGCCCTCAGTAATCAAGACTTTGCTTTTGATTTGAACTTCTTGTCAGCAAAGTCATTCCCCATTTTCCTTGATTTTTCATCCTTAGATCTATCACTAGATCTAGGCTTCCTGAACACATTGGCAAAGTGCCCTAACCCATCATAGTTATAACATCTCATTTTCTTCTTATCAAAGGTCAGAGTTTGACCTTCACGTTTAGGGTTAGGCTTCCTCGACGACTTTCTTCCTTTTCTACTAGCTCTAAATTTCTTAAACTGTTTGACCATGAATGCCATGAATTCCTCCATGTCATCATCAGTATCCAGTTCATCTTCCTCATCAGTCGAGCTAGCATTAGAAGTTTCATCATCAAACTTCTCATGAGACTTGCTTGTCTCAACCATTAACGCAGCTCCTTTGTCCCTTCCATGCATGTGTTGTCGTTGCTCTACTTCAAGTTCATATGTCTTTAAATTTCCATAGAGCCTATCCAGTGTGAGTATGTCTAAGTCATGAGCCTCCCTTACTGCAGTAGTTTTTGGATCCCAACTTGGTGGAAGAGATCTCATGAACTTAGTGTCGACATCCTCATTATCATAGGACTTTCCAAGTATTTTCAAGTCATTGAGCAAAGTATTGAACCTGTCATAGACTGACGTTGTTGGTTCACCAGGCTTTGCTTGAAAGAACTCATATTGTTGTGTCAACAACGACCTTTTGTTCTTTCGAACTTGGTCAGTCCCTTCACACAAGACTTTGATGGTGTCCTAGATTTGCTTAGATGTTGTGCAGTTAATGATGCTTGTGAACATATTTTTGTCAATACCATTGTAAAGTATGTTCATAACTTTAGCATCTTTTAACACTTGCAACTTGTTTTCGTTTGTATAATCACTTTCAGGAGAAAGTTCAAAGTTTTCTGCAACAACAAATCCATCTACAGTTTTAGCAGGAACAAATTTCCTGGGAAGATAAGGACCTTTTTCAATCCTTTCAATATAGTCAGGATCTGTTGCTCTCAAGTGCATGTACATCTTTTGCTTCCACATAGGACATTCTTCTCTTTTAAGAATAGGAATCCTAGTACCACCATCACGACTGCCTGCATATGCCATTATGCTAGAGCTGCTTGTTTCATCGTTGGCCATCTCTTGGAACATGTTAATTGAGTAATTTCAATTAAAGGCTTTGATACCAATTGTTTTCCCAGTGAGATAGCCGAGAACTTGTAGAAGGGGGGTTGAATACAAGTTCTTTGAATTCTTTTCGGTTACTTGTTCTTTAAGAATTTAACTTTTCTTGCAGAATATAAAGAATAAGAACTCAAATCAATTTATAGACAATTGCTTTTATTGATTTAACAACTGAATACAAATTCTAGCAATCCCAACAATATGATCATTAACTTCTTTTCTTTTCTGTATAGTAAAGATACAAACTATGAATTCTATACAACTTCGAATTCCAATTCTGTAAACCTAATTACAACTTCTAAAACTGAATTACTCAATTTTTTATTCTAAATCAATAATGATTCAGCTTCCTTATTCGAATCAAACATAATCTTTCCTTTTTGATTAGGAACAGATTTCTAGTTAGTTTCCTTACCAGCTACGTCTTCAATAATATCTTGATCTACGTGGAAGACATTTCTTATTCAATTCGAACTCTGTATCTCATCAGGGAATAAGTTACGACTAGTCCCTGACAACTTCAGTCTTTAGTCCCTGATCGTTGAGTCTCTGGTCTTTTAGTCTCTGATCAAGTTGTGTAGTCTCCGACAGAGTTATTAGTCTCTGATGCTTTTAGGCTTAGTCTCTGATGACGTCATCTTAGTCTCTGATGCTTTAGATTTAATCCTCGATGACATAAGCCTTAGTCTCTGATAGGCAAAATCTTTAGTTTCTGATAAGTGCTGCCTTAATCTCCGATAAGCCTTTTTGTAATCTCCGACGGATCAAACACACATTTTGACTTGTTGAAGATTTGATACAACTTTCCAGCAGTTACTTCCAAATAAAGAATGACTTTATCTCTTTACAAAGAATAAATAAATTACAACCAAAGAGATAACTACTGGTTACAAAACTTCAGCGTTACTAATTAACACTTTTTGTACATTTGTAATCTAAGTATTCTAAAGACAATCATCATCAAATGTTATAAAACCTAACAGTACCTATGCATCAACTTAATATATCTCGTATATATTTATGACCAATGAGATGTGGCCATCAGTCAATCCACATACTAGTCCCAATGTATTATTGTTGTCCCACTAACAATAATACTAGACTAGGGACATTTAAGAATAATGATATGTATATATAACATACTTATACGATCTCATATTCAAGTCACATACTTGAATCCATATAATTAATATCATTTTTCTAAGGACATTTATTATGTTAACATTTATATAACGCAGTAAATAAAACATAATAAAAGAAATTATCATTTAACCAAAACATAACATAAATATAGTGTCACAATCATTACATAATTGGCCACTAGGGCATACACTCCAACATGTACTTCCCTGGTTACCCTCTTGCAAGGAGTTACATGCCATCGGGCACCAGGGGGTGGTGGTGATCCACGGATAACATCAGGGTTCAGACTCCTGCGGGGGATCGAAGGGCCAACATCATCATATGGTGTAGGTACTACAACAAGAGGCTGCTCGGGGAATGCCTCTTTCAGGCCCTCAACATCATTCGTGATGAGGGCAGGAGAAATGTTTGTATGTCCTAGGTAGTTAGAAGGGGTGTAATCAGGGAGATGCTCCTCGTCAGTGCTAATGACCATGGGAGCTTTACCCCTATCATCTCATCTTGAAGTCATCTACAAGTGAACATAGCCTACGTTAGTCTGGAAACAAGGTTTAACTTAACATAGAGTTTGACATGAACACTAATGCAATGTATGGTTTGCAATATGTTTTACTTAGGTCCTTAACTTAAAAGTTTATATCCCCCAAAATTTCTAGCTTCGGGAGATGGGGAAAGTCTTCCTAATGCTCATCGTCCATCTATTCATCCTCACGTCCTATTTTCCCTATCCTTATATATTATGGTTCCTTCATTCCTCCTTAAAACTCTCTAAATATCATGTTCTACTCTCCGGTAGAGACCATGGTCTCTTAACCGGTGCTTGGGCTCTGATACCAACTGTTGTGGCCCCAAAAGTCCTATATCGGAGTTCGGGCACTGTCAATAATTGACAAAAGGAAAGTAATAACACCCAAGCATGCATATCATTAAATAAGAGAAATAAATAGTAATCTCTATTACATTCATCCAAAATAAAATTCTAACAGCGGAAGTCTATAAGGGGCCTACACAGGCCTTACAATCTAAACATTTCAATAATCGCCTCACACTTCACTCTTCCTAAGAATGTTATCCATAAGAGGGAAATTAGGAAACGTTCATCATGTCATCCTTGCTTTTCCTTTATCAGACGGCTCGGCCTTCTCACCATATCCTATAAAACATTAGATAATAGCAACATGAGCAATTTACGCTCGCAAGTATATAATCAAGTATTGGGTGAACTTTGAAAGATGGAAAATTTATAGGGTTTAAGTGTTTATGAGGTTATGGAGAGGAAAAGCTGACACCTCTTAATAAATTGAAAAATGTATAGCTTCTAGGGTCCCGATAACGAATGATTTGACCCTTTACTTGAAAAAAACCTTGAGTAATTCACATGCGCCTTGTGATCTTGTCCGTTTAGCGCACGTGCCCTTAAGAACTTTGTATCAAACAGTATATTAGCTGGCCAGCATGACCACCGTCTAACTTCATCATACTGACATATGTAGTCAAAGCAGAAATCTTTTATCTACGAGGGTTGGTTACCGATGCCTTGGTTTTCGTTCCCAATCATTCTTAGGCTTGAGGTGCCAGGAAGATGCAACCTACTAGCCTTTAGTTACCCACACGGATATACATTACAAGTATGGGTGAGAAAAAATTAAGCCTTTTTTTATCCGTATAGGATTTACCTTGGCGTGTTAGAGAATTTGAATAGCTAACATTTGCCCCTAAAATTTTTGATTCTAGTACAACATTTTCACGTACATCAGATCAAGGGATCATACGTTACTTAACTTGAACAATTTGAATTATGAATATTGACATAATAATATCTTAGATACATTACATATATCGAAAGAATGATCATACGTATTAATTAAAAGAAAGTAGAGTGAGTATATGCTTGCCTCGATCGATCCTTAGCAAAAATCTAATTCAATTCACTTATAACTGAGACACTTTGTAAAACATGCATATTGTCAATCATGAGAAATTTATACGTTTGATAAAGATATGAGAAAATGCGCACATGTGATGTTCTTAAACTTTTAATGTCTTAATTTAACATCTTAACTGTTGAGGTTTAATAATTAAAAATTATCTTAATATTTTATACCCTTAAAGATAAACTGCGCATTAGTGGGTAGTCGTTAAAGCATAAAAGTGGTCATTAGGGGCTAAGAATGACCATCGGGGGATAAATTAACCATCAGTGGATAATTTACTCATCAGGGGATGACTAGTCATCAGTGGATAATTTACTCATCAGAGGATTACTGGTCATCAGTGGATAAATTACCTGTCAGGGGATGGCTCTCGGCCATCAAGGGATGATCCTCGACCATCAGAGGATGGTCTTCAACCATCAGGGGGTGTTCTTCGACCATCAGGGGATGGTCTTTGGCCATCAGGGGATGACCTTCGACCATTAGGGGATGATCTTGTTCATTACCAAACTCGTCGATAATCCATTTGACTACTGCCAAAGTCTCTTGGTTGTCGCCAAACTCATCGGTGAGTAATTTGTTCAGCGCCAAGCTCATCGGCGGGTAATTTTTTCAACGCCAAACTCGTCAGAGGCTAACAAAATTTGCCCATCGAAGACTAATAAAATTTGTTCCTTAGAGACTAATAAAATTTGTTCCTCGGAGACTAATTTTCTACACTATTAGAGACTAAGTTGTAATCTCTCAGAGACTAATTTAGGACTTGTCTCCGATACAGTGGTGGTTTCTTCATTCTTTTAATTGGTGGTGTTATCAATAGATAAATATACAAAGGGCATTCATTCATCATCTTATCTATAGCGTGCAACATTTCTTGTTGACTTTTTATTCTTATGGACATTGTTAGATACTCTGGTTGTCAAAGACACAAGCATGGTGTTTTAACTATTGATAAAAAGAATTATTTAGAAGTTAATAGTTTGTTTACTTGGTGGTCGTCGACATTTCTTACTCTGACCTTGGATAGCCTTTTTAGGATAAATGGTATTAACTCTAGATGTTAAAAGCACGCATTAAATCATACTTTTGGAAGTGAATAAACAAGGTATTTTTACAAACATGGCATGCATAACAGAACAAAATAGTGCAGGAACAGAGCATGATTTTAATATAGTGTTCTTACTTCTTTGGCTGTAAAGAAGAAGTTAAAAGTTTAGGTTGTTCTTCGAGAAAGACAATTGCTCTTGAAAGTGAACTTGGATTTTGTGGGTGGTTGGCTGTACAGAAAATTTATGAAAGTGGGGCTAGGGTTGTACTCCAAATGATATATTTATATCACTTGCCGAGCAACAAGAGTAGTTGGATTATTTAAGAGTAGATTTCAGTCATTGGCTGTAATGGGCAGTAATTCAAGCTTTTTGAAAGAAGCTATTGGTTAGAAAGGCCGGTGTTATTGTTGCTAAAAGTCAGTCAGTCATCTATCATAGCCAAGAATCTAGTGTACTATTGGAGTTGATTTATAATTTGACAAGTCATGTGCAACTTACCCTAATAGAATATAATTATACCACTTGCCTCACTGCAGTCCTTGGTTCAAAAATGGAGACTGTAGCTCACTTGTGTGTTTCCTTCCTCACGTGAGAAATTGCACTTATTTCTTGTTAGCACTTGGATAAAAATAAACGTTTAAAGATTTGAGTTCAAAAATATATTTAAAATCTTTTGGACATCACATTGTCATAGAAAATTTTATTCAAGATATGAATTCATTATTCATATTGATTAAAAATTAAGCCTTCATACATAATATGAATTAATCATAATATGAATTTTTTATCCATACAACAAAACCTATCTTAAATTTTTAGGTTCTCACATTCTAATTGTACTAGAATCTGCTAATTTACGTCAACAAATAAATTATAGTGTGTTTTGTCTAAGTATTATCTTTTGAAGTTTAAATTGTTCATTAGTGGATAATAGAAAAGCTAGTGGAAGTTATCCTCTGACAGTGTAAAATGTACATCAGAAGATAAATCATAGGATAAATCATCATGCAGCTATAAGAGGATAATCTGCAACAGTAAGAACTAAAATTGAAGATTGAAGATTTCTGAACTGAGATTGAAGATTGTTGAACTGGACTGAACTTGAAATTGATATAGGAACTAAACTCAAACATTTATTAACAGTTGAGTTGCAACGGTGGATAAGTTTTTCATCAAAGGTAAGCCATCAACAGATAATATGCATCAGTGAACAAATGGTCATCAACATTTAATGACCATCAGTAGATAATCTGCATCGAAAGTCATCAGCAGATAAACTCATCAGTTGATATTGAAGATGACATATGACTGACTATAGCAAACCCCACCAGAGTTCATCAACAGATATTGAAGATGACACATGAATGACATATGGTTGACTGCAGCAGGCCAATAAGTCGATTAGGGTTATGAAATTAAAATAAGGAAGCTGGTCTAATAAGGAGAGATTGTGTACCAGAGATGATGCACAAAGAAGTTACATAGCAGAGATAACTTGCAAGAGAGATTATGTAACAGAGCTGCAATTACCAAAGAGATTCAGAGAAATTACAAAAGGGGAGCTTGACGAAGAAGCTTGGAGACGGAAAATGTGTCTATAAATAGAGATACAGAGTAGTGAAGAAGAAGTACATCTCATCATTCTCAGCATCCCAAAAACATTTGAGAACATCAAGCACATCTTAGAGAATCTTAACATCTCATAAGAGCATCTCTACATATCTCATATACATATGTAGACAAAAATTGAGAGAGAGAAGTTGTATCAAAATATAAAGAGTTAAATATTGAGAAAGATATAGAGAAGTAATTTATTAGAACTTGATAAGCTAGAAATCATTTTCTAGATTACAGTTTTTCTTCGAGAACAGAGTATTGCAGCTGTTCTTCAAGAGTAGAGTACAACAATTGTTCTTCTTAGGACAAAGATAAAGTAGCTGGTGTCAACACTCTTGATTACCAAGTTTTATTTCAGATTCAAAATGAATAAAAAGTCATTCTTTATTGATAGATATAATTTGTCTTATTTATTAATTCTACAATTAATTTACAAATTATATTTGAGATCTTTACTTTAGGAGAGAAATGAGTTTTGTATTCAACACCCCCTTCTACAAATACTCATCTTGGACAATTGGTATCAAAGCTTTCTAGTTAATATATCTACTAGACGAATAAGATGAGTAGTAAAAATGGTGATGTAAAGATTCCAGTTTTGGTGAGGGAGGAGTATTTCTTATGGAAAAGAAGGATGTATATTTATCTAAAATCTACAGATCCTTCTTACATAAAGATTTTGGAAGGAACTCCCAGTCCAATGAAGCTTGTTTATGTGACAACTGTCGATGGCCAAGTTGTTCCTGAACACATGGCACATAATCTCCCTAGTGATCTGACAACTGAAGAAACAGAAGACTCTATGAAAAATGGTAAGATCACAACCATTCTCTATAATGGTTTGGACAATAATATATTCAACAGTATCATTAATTGTGAGTCTTCCAAAGAGGTTTGGGAGACAATACAAGTGTTGTGTGAAGGGACTGAGGAAGTGAGGGAGAACAAGCAATCCTTGTTGATCCACTAGTATAAGCTGTTCACAAGCAAACTTAGTGAGTCCCTAACAAGCTTATTTGATAGATTCAATAAGTTAATCAATAACTTGAGGATCTTTTGGCAAGACTTATACCAATAAGGATGTGAATCTAAAATTCATATGGGCATTACCAAAAAGTTGGGATGCCAAGACCACAGTTGTAAGGGAAGCCAAGGACATAAGTTGTGTGTCCTTAGAGAAGCTCTATAGGAACCTCAAAATGTATAAGTTAGAGGTTCAACAAAGAGAAAGTCTAAGTCAAAGCCACAAAAATGAAAAATTAGTGGCACTTAGGGCTAGAGGTTCAAGCAAGAAGCTTCATGGGAAGACAATTCTCATTGAAGAAGAAAGTGAAGCTGAGGCAAGTGGAGTTGAGAGTATAGATAGTGATGATGAAGAGATCTATACTCTAGAGGAGCATGAGGTTGTTGATGAAGCCATGACCTTCTTAGCAAAAAAATTCAAGAGGCTAAGATTCAAGAAAGGCAAGGACTTCAGAAGGACAACACCAACAAAGAAGCCTGTTCAGTCTGGTGCTATTAACAAATCAAAGATCAAATGCTATTATTGTCAAGAGCTTAGACACTTTGAAAATGAATGCAAAAAGAAAAAGTCTGTGAGATAGACTAAGAAAGTGAAGAAGGATGATGACTACTATAAAAAGAAAAATTTTGGAGTCATCAAAAAGAAGAATAAAGCATTCATTGCATAAGGAAAAGACTGAGCAGATTCAGACCAATCAGATGATGAAGAATTTATCAATCTAGCACTAATGGCAATATCATCCGATGGAACCACATCTGGATGAAGTAGCCAGCCTTATGGCACTAAGGTAATACCTGAACTCTCTGAAATGTCTCTTACAGATTGCAAAGAAAACATAAAAGAAATGAGAATTGAAATTAAGAATTTGTATGCAACATTAAGGTCCTCTGTACATGAGAATGAAAAATTTTAAAAAGCTAATGATCTATTAGTTGCTAAGAATGCCTTAATGGAAACTGAACTAATCAAAAATAGAAGAGGTTAGAGAGGAGTGCAGAAAAATAGATGAAAGACTTTCTTATTCACTAGAAATAGAAGAATAGTTCAAAGCAAAACTAAAAGAAAAGCAAGATCTCATAAAGGAATGGACCAATTCCTCCAAGATAGTGAGGGAAACCATAAAAAAATTTAGTACTAGTCAAGCTAAGGGATTAGGCTATAATAAGGTCCAAGAAAAGGAGCTACTGATTGATGAACCTCCCCCTCCCCCCACCCCTGCCCCAAAAATAAAAAATTGAAAAGATATTCAAAAGCTAACAGGAAGGATAGTTGTCTTAGGGAGGTTTATTACGCGATCAGGGGACAAGTGTCATCCGTTCTTCAATGTCCTTAAAAAGGTGAAAGATTTTCAATGGACACCAAAATGGAAAGAGTCCTTTGAGAAGCTGAAGGTCTATATCACCTCCCCTTCACTTTTGACCAAACTAGAGGAAGGGGATGCTTTATATATGTACTTTTCTGTATCAGAGGTAATGGTTAGCATGGTGCTAATCAGAGAAAAGGAGGTTGTTCAATGACTCGTATATTATATTAGGAAGGTCTTACATGGGGTCGAAACCCGATATTAGAAGGTGGAAAAGTTTGCGTTAGCCTTGATAATGGTCGCCCGCAAATTGAGGCCTTACTTTAAGTCTTATCTAATAGTTGTGCTCACGGACTAACCCTTAACATAAGTAATGCTCGGTCCTCAGGCAAATGATAGAATGATCAATTGGGCTCTGGAGCTAGGGGAGTTTGACGTTACCTATAAGCCACGTCCAACCATTAAAGCCCAGGATCTAGAAGATTTCATTGTTGAGTGCACTCTCCCGACTGATAAAGAAGAGGGAAAGGAGAAAGATGGAAGTGAGCAGAAAAATAATGGAAGTTATATGTAGATGGGACTTCCAATGCAAAAGGCAGTGTTGCAGGGCTAATCCTCATTAGCCCCTAAAGGTTTGAAGTAGAGTATGCTCTATCTTTTAATTTCCGTGCCACCAACAATGGAGTAAAATACGAGGCCTTGATAGCCGAACTAAACTTGGAAAAGGCTTTAGGGCTGCAAAGTGTACAGGTATATACTGATTCCTAGTTAGCGGTTAAATAGATTAAGGGGGAGTATGAAGCCAAAGATGTAAAAATGTCCGAGCACCTAACCATGGTAAGGGTCATGATAACCATGTTCGAAAAGTATGGCATTCAACATGTTCCGAGGGAGCAAAATGAAAAGGAAAATTCCCTATCGAAATTGCCCAGTGGAAATTTGAAAGAATATGTAAACAAAGTTTATGTCGAAGAAGTAGAAGTGCCTATCATAGATGCAAAGTTGGTTGCGCTTGTTGAAGAAAAGATTTTTTGGATGACCCCCATCCTACCATATGTAAAGAAGCCATTTTTCGGGAAGATCCCAAAGATTTGTCAGCTTGATATAGCCTGATCGACAACACCTTATACAAATGATCATTTGTCCTGTCATATTTGAGATGCCTTACTTTACTTGAAGCCCTATCGGCCTTTCAAGAAGTTCATTTTTGGATATATGGGAAACATTTAGGTGGAAGAGTTTTGGCCTATAAAATAATGACACAAGGATATTATTGGCCAGGAATGCAGTAAGAGGAAATCAAATTTGTGAGGAGATGCAACATGTGTCAGAAGTTTTCTCCATTGGTTAGACAACCTGTTGAGCTTCTCTCTTTGATCAGTACCCCCAGACCCTTTTGCAATGTGAGGAATTGACTTTGTTGGACCACTCCTCGATGGGATAGGGCAACGAAAGTACTTACTAGTGGCCATAGAATATTTTTCAAAGTAGATCAAGGGAGAGGCATTAGCGGCCCAAACTACCCAAAAGGCCAATAAATTTTTTTGGGAGTCAATCATATGTCGATTTAGCTTGCCACAAATTATTGTCCCAACCAATGGGCAAGAGGTTCACTTCTGTTGGGCACCTACAAGTGAATGGGCAACTAGAGTGACAAATCGGATCGTTATCGATGGAATAAAGAAGGGGCTCGAAGAAGTTGAAGGAGTCTGGGTGGAAGAGTTGCATACTGTCCTGTTGTCATATTGGACTACTTGTAAGGTCACAATGGGTGAAACACCATTTAACCTTATGTATGGCACAGAAGTCATCATCCCATTAGAAGCTGGATTACCTTCGGTAAGAATTATGTGGTTTAATGAGCACGAGAATGGTGAAGGTCTACTAGCTGGACTGGACTTGGTAGAGGAAGTCAAAGATAAGGCTCAGTAGAGGATTGAAGAGCATAAGAAAGCAGTGGAAAAGTTCTACAACTTAAGGGTAAAAGGAAGAGCCTTCAAGCAGGGGGACTTAGTGCTCAGGAAAATGGAAGTATCAAATCTGAGATCTGCTGCTCGAAAGTTAACTCCCAACTGGGAAGGACCCTATCGGGTCAAGAGGGAGTTAAGGCCAGGATCGTAGCAGCTTAAGGCTTTGGGAGGCAATGGGATGCCAAGATCATGGCATGTAAGTAACCTTAAGATATATTATTAGTAGTTTTCAATTTTTAACTTATATTTTCAGTTTTTCTTTCTTTGTAAGGGAGTTTCCCTAGTTAATCTATTTAATATGAATAAGAAACAAGTTCTAGTTTAGAGTTGTTTGTACTAACAATGAGCAAATAAAAGGAAGTAATAAAGGTACTAAAAGATGGATGTCATAGATAGAAAGAAGGCCCCATTACCGAGTAAAAGTTTTACATAAGGATAAAATAAAAACAAGTACGATCAAGAGAAAAGTACAAGATAAAAACTAAGGAGCTTGTTGCTCCTGATGATATCCGGGAGAATGCTACCCTTCTTCCTCTTCATCGTCATCCTTGATATCCATCACCTCCAAGGGAATTTGCTCGAGGGGGACCCCTAGCCTCTCTACATGGCAGCGACATGCTAGCAACATCTTTTTCTCTTCATCCTTCATTATAGGCTCGCGATCCACATCTGGTGTAAGAACCTAAAAAAATAAAATAGGAATAAGATGTTTAAAGAATTTATTTATATTATGTATGAATATTTAATTCATATCTTGAAGGAAACTTCTATCTCTATAAGGTGTTTGGATTAATTATGCTAAGGATGAGCCAACGATTCTTATTACAATCCACTAAATAATAATAATATATTTTAAATCAAATCTTTAAATATAAATAATTGTTTAACCAAACATGAATAAAGAGATAAGAATATTTGACACTGCAGTGGAGATTTTTGACTAGGGGTTGTCGTGTACCAATAAAATAATCATATTATATTTGATAGTGAACTGCATGTAAGCCAGCAGCTGCTAGATCAAACTCAAGTTGTACACTCTAACTATGATTTAAAAGATATATCTTATGGAAGGCTTGATGCTTGTGGCACCAACGAGAGAAGGATTATTGTCCAATATATTGTCGGTTGTTACAAAGAATTGGATGATATTTTGGCATTGGCCAAATTAGCCAATCCTTGTACTTGTAAGCATATTACTTAGAGAACATAACCAACGACTGATATTTGTCTACCAGATTGATCCAACTGCTCTTGTTGCTTGTCAAGTGATATAAATACATCACTTAAAGTACAACACTAGCTCATTTCCATAAATTTCTATCCAGCCAACCACTCATATAAATTTTAAGTCTTACTTCTTCTTAACGAAACTTTAATTTTCAATAACAGCCCAAGTTTTTAACTTCTGCTTTAAAGCTGAAAGAGGTAAGAGCACTATATTAAAGTCTTGTTATTTTCCTGTTCCGTTCTGTCATTTTATGTTGTAAATGTTGGGTTTCGTAGGGTAAAACGCAGTGGAAAAATACGATTAAAATAAAACAAAACGAAACCCAAACCCAAGGATCTATGCGAAACAATTTAATACAGATAGTTTAAGATTTTACCGATTAATTGTGCGAATCTGAAGCTTTGGTGAAGGTGTTGATCGTCTCCAAATCTTTAACGCAATCCAACTGGACAGCGTCTCTACGGTATCCACACGAACACCCACGAACCGTCTTACGATTCGAACAAGAAGAGTTACAGTACTAGCTGTATGATCTGTATCTCTTTTCTCTATCTCTCTTAACTCTAGTCTCTCTCTTATGAGCGGCTACATAAAACGTTAGTTTTAGAGAATAGCTGATATATAATATATATATATATATATATATATATATATATATATATATATATATA
>CM025787.1:15199112-15293642 GCA_014636745.2 Centella asiatica | reverse complement strand
TCATAAATTCTTATTAAGGTATTAAAATATTATTTGCATAATTTACAGAATCTCTCTCTCACGAGTAATTTGAGTTTGATTTTGTGCTAAGGACTGAGGCAAGTATATTCACAAACTTATGATTATTGCAATTGATGCAAGTATATTCACAAACTTATGATTATTGTAAGTTGATGCAAGTATATTCTTACTCTTATGCTTATTTCAGTTAAGCGCATGATCAATTGATTCGACGTGCGTACAAAATTATGATATTTATATTTAAATTTCCTTGTGAAACAGAATGCTATGCTTTAAATTTCCGCTAGCATGATATGAATAAAAGTGCATGGATATAAAGAAACTTTGCTCTTTCAGCTATTTTCCAATGTTATATCTGTGCAATAAATGAGAATGCTATGTTCCTTGAATGATGATGCCACATGGATGGTTAGAGGAAATGAAAGGTGCTGATTTGTTCTTCACCTGACCTAGAGGAATTTTATGTGACTACGTACGTTCACACAAGGAAGGATCATACGGGCACAGTTAGGCCAGCTGTATACCGTATGGTTAGCAGATCCAGCGGTTTTAGCCCCCGATGGATATTTTTTACTCAAGGAAGTTATACTTTGTTTTAAGAAGGATTACACAACTATTTATCATCAGTAGTCCTAAAGATTTCTGAGGCATTAGTATTGATTCATTAAGCCTTTTAGCGGAATTGAAATTGTTGTGAAACATTCCAGAATTGTTTTTCCCAAGTTGTTTATATATTTGCTGGGCGTAATTCGCTCATTCTTGTAGAATTTTAATGTTTTGTAGGACAGAATATAAAGGTTGAGCCCTCAGACAAGGGAAAGGCAAAAATGATCGGTTACCGAGGTTGGCTAGCCTTTGTAATGCCAATAAGGAGGGAAGAAAGGAAGGTGATCTGAGAAGTGATGTTTTGTATTATATTATAGAAACAGTATAGTTTCCACTGACAATGTAATATTTTAGGTTGTAATAACTCCTTATATGGTTTCTTTCAGTAAGTATATTATGTATGGATGTGATCCTGGACGTTTGGTTTGGTTGACGAAGCCCTGATCCAGTGAGGGATTTTGGGGTCGTCACATAGCTAGTACTGTAACTCTTCTTGTTCAGATCGTAAGACAATTCGCGGGTGTTCGTGTGGATACCGTAGAGACGCTGTCTTGTTGGATTGCGTTAAAGATTTGGAGACGATCAACACCTTCACCAAAGCTTCAGATTCGCACTTTTAATCGGTAAAATCTTAAACTATCTATATTAAGTCTCAAGCACTACAGTCAACAACCACTCCAAATTTTCTTCAGCTTGTCCCTCCAAGGCTGGCCTCTTAAATTTCAAAGATTCTCCATCTTTTAGAAAGACATGGAGCAGTTCTTTGTTATTTTTACCCTTGGTCAAATTTATATTCTTTGTACTCTTTTTCAGGGCTTTGATGATTTCTTCTGTGCTAGCCATCTCAACCTTATAAGATTTCTTTGATGGAACTGTTCGTGGCTTTGTTGGTCCACTCACAGCCACTAAGGTAGTCTCAGTTGACCTTGGAGGTTCTTGAGATATAGGCTTCTTGATAGATCCTTTCATCACAGGTTTCTTTGCAGATTCATGGACCAAAGACCTTCTTTTCAATTTCTTCTCTGCCTCTTCCATCTCCTTATTTTTCTTTTTGGTGATGGCTGCTTTCTATGCACTTGATCTTCTTGCAGAGATTTTCTTTTTCTTTGTCTCCTCCTCCTCCCTTGCTGCTGCCATGTCCTCCTCCTTTTGTAGTTTCTGAACTAGTAAAGCATCAGCTTCAATTAGTTTTTGCTGTTGAGGATAAACTAACTCTACTTTCCCATCCACTATCAATTCAACTGGAGTGGGAAAGTGAGTAGTGTTCATGGCATCCCCCAACAGCTTGGGTTGTCCTGGTTGAGAAGATATTTGTTTCTTTGGTTCTTCAACCATGACTCCCTTGCCTTTGTCCTTTTTTGTGCTTGGGGCTTGTGCAGTGGAAGGAGAAGCTGTTGTTGTTGCCTGTATTTTTGTTGTTGGTGGTGGTGGTGGTTGTGTTGTTGTTGACTTTGTAGCTACTTCAAGATCAAAATGTTTCTTCAAAATTCTGTCCATCATTGCTTCCAATTCTGCATCAAGGACTGGAATAGATTTTGGTTGCGGTTTTGGTATAGGAACATGTTTGGAATGACCACTTTCCCCATTTTTGACATCAGCATCTTTAGGTTGTGAGGAGGTGGCCAAGTGTAGAATTGCCTGTAACAGGAGTTGTTCCATTTGATCTTGTTTTTGAAGGAGGAGTTAGACATTGGATTCAAGGGCTTGAATTCTACTGTCAGTCTTGGACTTGTCTTTGATGATTGTATCAATTGAAGTGATAGTCCTCATTGGCAAGTGTCCTTCATAGAACCTCCTTATCTTTTCTGTTTCCAACTCCATCCTTTCCTCCATTCTTTTCACTACACCATTTATTCTAGTAACCAAGAAGTGATGAAACTTTGTATGTTTCTTATCCACCTTGGTTACTTCTTCTAGAATGTCTTTGATTGATGGTGCAGCTGCATTTGACCCAATGTTGGTCACATAGTCCTGCCTTAGTTGGGCAGCTGCATCCTCAAGAGAGTTTGTGTAGTTTGCATCAAGCCAAACATCCACATTCTCCTCTTCTGGTTCTTCAAGCGCAGAGTCATTTGCAAGCCCTGTCTTCAATGCAGAAATGTGGTCTTGTCTTTGTTGTAGACCATATAAGAGTTCAAAGTCTGCATTGAACATTTTGGATAAAACATGTAATGCTGCATCCCCTGTGCTTGAACTGGTCCCAATTTCTTCTGCTTGGATTGTAGTGGAGGGAGCAGAAGAAACTTGAGCTTCTAGTGTGGTGGTTTCGACAGGTTTTAAAAATGCATCTGCTGAAAATTTCTCTCTTTTATTTTCTTCAAGGATCTCATCCTTGCTCACACCCTCTCCTTTTGCCTAGGATTGGGCACCCAGCTTCTCTATCTCTCCTTTTTCCAAGCTTTCTAAAGCTTGACTCTCGTGTATGTGTATGTCCTCTCCTTTTTCCAGGTCAGGAGCCTGACTCTCACTAATTATTCTCACATCCTCACTCCTATGGATATGCACACTCTGTCCTAAATAAGTGAGGGGTAAGGGAGAATTACTTGTGACTGCATGGAGAGTGGGTTCCCTTTGTGTTTCTGGGGCTAGGGATCTCTCCATGGAATGATTTTGAGAGCTTGTCTCGAGTATTGGCTCCTCTTGGGAAAAATCAAGAAGATGTAAATTTGTAGTATCAAAAGAATCAAGAATGGGAGAAAAAGGAGAAGAATGTATAGTTTGGAGTGTTGGTTGCTCCTCAGACATTGAAAATTCAGGAACATCAATAGATGACTCTGTGTGTTCACTCCTGGTGTCACTCTTTTCTTGTATTTTCTCTCTTTGTGATTCCTCTTGTTGGTGAACAAGAGGTTGTGCAGATTACCCTTGATCGGAGATTGCCCTAATAGGTAGTCTCCGATAGTTCATTTTTGATTGAGTCGGAGACTAATCAAAAATACTGTCGGGGAGTAAGATTGTCTCCGATAGTTTAATTTTTAATTAAGTCGGGGACTAATTAAAAACACTGTCAGGGACTAAGCTAGTCTCCAATAGTTTATTTTTGACTAGTCAGGGACTAAGCAAAAACAACGACCGGGGACTAAGATAGTCTCTTTCTCTTAAGCTTTGAGGGACTAAGAAAATGTAGTCCCTGCTACAATTTTGTTTTTCAAAATATTTCCAACAATCAAGTTAATGATTATTAGCTGCAAAAATTCCGTTTTATTAAAACAGTTTCAAGAATTTCTGTTAATTCATAACAACTACAATCGAGAAATTTAATTCTAGCTTCTAAAGTTTTGTCCATTAAGAACAGCTGCAATCCAGAAATTAAATTCTAGTTTCTCACAACTAAACAACTTGCTTTCAAAATATGAAATTAATTTTTAGAAGCATAATTCAACATTCCTAATTTAGAAACTAATCTAGAAAATGTAGATTCATCTAAAGGCTTTGTGAATATGTCTGCAAGTTGTTTATCAGTTGTAACCCAGTGCAATTCAATATTTCCTTCACTTACATGTTCTCTTATGAAGTGATATCGAATATTTCTGTGTTTTGTTCTTGAATGTTGCACTGGATGTTCTGTTATAGCTATGGCACTTGTATTATCACAATAGATAGGAATTTTGGATAATGACATACCATAGTTTAGGAGTTGATTTTTTGATCCATAAGATTTGAGCACAGCAACTCTCAGCTACAATATATTCAGCTTCTGCTGTTGAAGTAGAAACTGAATTTTGTTTCTTGCTAAACCAAGAAACAAGTCTGCCTCCAAGAAGTTGGCAGCTTCCACTTGTGCTTTTCCTGTCAAGCTTGTAACCTGCATAGTCAACATCTGAATAACCAATTAGTTTAAAATCAGATTCTTTGGGATACCATAACCCAAGGTTTGGGGTACCCTTTAGATATCTGAGTATTCTTTTTACAGCAATCAAATGTGACTCTCTAGGGTCAGCTTGAAATCTAGCACATAAACATGTAGCAAACATTATATCAGGTCTACTTGTAGTTAGATATAAAAGAGAGCCTATCATGCCTCTATAGCTAGTAATATCAATTTTCTTTCCTTTTAAATCCTTATATAGCTTAGTGGCAGTAGGCATGGGTGTTTCTGCAGATGCACAATCAACCAAATAATATTTTCTCAATAAGTCTTTGATATACTTGGACTGACTAATAAAAATTCCATCAGTTGATTGTTTTATTTGCAATCCTAAGAAAAATGTTAATTCTCCCATCATACTCATTTCATATCTAGACTGCATTAGTTTTGAAAATTTTTCACACAGTTTTTCATTTGTAGAACCAAATATAATATCATCTACATAAATTTGCACAAGTATAATGTCAGAGCCTTGCTTTCTATAAAATAAAGGTTTATCTATGATACCTCTAACAAATTTATTTTCAAGTAAAAATTGAGATAGAGTATCATACCAGGCTCTTGGTGCTAGTTTTAAGCCATAGAGTGCTTTATTTAACCTGTATACATGATTTGGAAACTTGGAATCCACAAAACCTGGTGGTTCTTGAACATAGACTTCTTCTTCCAATTTTTAATTTAGGAAAGCACTCTTGACATCCATCTGGTACACCTTGAAGTTTTTGTAGGCTGCATATGCCAAGAAAATCCTAATTGCTTCAAGTCTTGCCACTGGTGCAAAAGTTTCATCATAATCTATTCCTTCTTCTTGAGAATATCTTTTTGCAACCAGTCTTGCTTTATTTCTTGTGATTGTACCAGTTTCATCCAATTTATTTCTGAAGACCCATTTGGCACCTATAATTGATCTATTCCTTGGTTTGGGTACCAGTCTCCAGACTTTGTTTCTTGTGAATTGGTTTAACTCCTCTTGCATGGCTATTATCCAATCAGGATCTTGAAGTGCTTCCTCAATTTTCTTTGGCTCAATCTTTGAGAGAAAACTGTGGTCTCTCAACCATGTAATTGCACGTGGCAGATTTGACCTTGAAGTGGAGGCTTCATTTTCTAGATTGATGTTGTCTTATCTAGCTTCATAATCAGATACTGCTCCCCCTAAACCATTGACTTCTTCATTATTAGCTCCCCCTGAGCTGTTTATATCTATAGTCTCTGGTGTCAAGATAGTCTCTAATTGTGCATCGGTGACACTAGTCCCTGGTGAACCATTAGTCTCCAATTGTATACTAATGTCACCAGTTTCTTGTATTTTATTTGATTCTAATACTCTAGTCTCTGATAGAGTATTAGTCCTTGGTACTTCATGCACAACTGTTAAATCCCTTTCAATTATGTAGGGATCATTACTATCTTAGGGTTTTTCAGTAGTCTCTGATGGATATTCCCATGCATCCAATTCATTCTCAAAACTGAGAGGTTCATTCAATCCTTGTCCAATCATTCCTGGAATTTTTTTGTCATCAAATACAACTTGTATTGATTCCACAATGACCTTTATTTTTAGATTATATACTCTGTATGCCTTGCTTGACAGAGAATAACCTAAGAAGATTGCCTCATCAGACTTGTTGTCAAATTTTCCTCGTCTCTGATGATTCTCTCGGTACAAAACACTTACAACCAAACACATGTAAAAACTTGAGAGTTGGTTTTTTCTCCAAGTCATCAATGCATAAGGTGTTTTGTTGTTTGCTTTGTTTATCAAGGATTTGTTCTGTGTAAAGCAAGTAGTGCTAATAGCTTCTTCCCAAAAATATGTAGGAAGCTTTGCTTCTTATAACATAGTCTTTGCTGCTTCAATAAGGGTTCTATTGTCCTCTCAACAACTCCATTTTGTTGAGGGTTTCTTGGAGCAGAGAATTGGTGAATTATTCCTTTTTCAGTGCAGAATTAAATAACTTGGGTATTCTTGAATTCTGTTCCTCTATCATTCCTTATTACCCTTACTGTTTTTTCGAACTCAGTTTCTATCTTCTTGATATGATCAATTATTAACTAAGCAGCTTCATCTTTTGTATGGAGGTATTTTACCCAAGTATTCCTCGTTTGATCATCCACAATAACCAAAGCATATCTATTTCTTAAGATAGACATCACATTCACTTAACCAAATAAATCCATGTGTAGCAACTGTAAAGGGTTAGTGATTGATGTTGCTGGTTTGCTTTTTAATGATATACTTCTTTATTTCCCTTTCTGGCATGAATCACACAATCCATCTTGTGTAAACTCCAATTGTGGAATGCCAGCTACCAATTCTTTCCTCACTAGCTTGTTGATATTCTTGAAGTTCAAGCGGGAAAGCTTCTTATGCCAAAGCCATCTTTCATCAGTTGAAGCTTTGCTGTAGAGACATGTGATTTGATCAAAGGAAGAGATAAGGTTTGCAACATACAAATTTCCTTTTCTTTTCCCTGTCAATATCACATTATCAGATTCTTTGTAACACACCAAGCATTGATCTTCTTTGAAGGTGAAATTGAATCCCTTATCACATAGTTGACTCACACTCAGTAAATTGTGCTTTAAGTCATCAACTAGTGCTACTTCAGTGAAGATGACATCTCCATGTTCAACACTGCCATAACCCTTAGTATAGCCTTTGTTGTCGTCTCCAAAAGTGACTTTTAGGCCACTTTTCTTTTCATACTATTTTAGTAGGGACTTATCCCCAGTCATGTGCCTTGAATAGCCACTGTCCAAGTACCATGTTTTCTTATTTTTTTCCCTTTGTAGAATCACTTGACTCGTCACTTCGAGCCATTAGGGCAAAGTTGACAATTTCCTCCTCAAAGTCACTGTCAATCCAATCCTTGCCCTCAGTAATCAAGGCTTTGCTTTTTGATTTGAACTTCTTGTCAGCAAAGTCATTCCCCGTTTTCCTTGATTTTTCATAGATCTATCACTAGATCTAGGCTTCCTGCACTTATTGGCAAAGTGCCCTAACCCATCATAGTTATAACATCTGATTTTCTTCTTGTCAAAGGTCACAGTTTCACCTTCACGTTTAGGGTTAGGCTTCCTTGACGACTTTCTTCCTTTTCTACTAGCTCTAAATTTCTTGAACTATTTGACCATGAATGCCATGAATTCCTCCATGTCATCATCAGTATCCAGTTCATCTTCCTCATCAGTCGAGCTTGCATTGGAAGTTTCATCATCAAACTTCTCATGAGACTTGCTTGTCTCAACCATTAACGCAGCTCCTTTGTCCTTTTCATGCATGCGTTGTTGTTGCTCTACTTCAAGTTCATATGTCTTTAAATTTCCGTAGAGCCTATCCAGTGTGAGTATGTCTAAGTCATGAGCCTCCCTTACTGCAGTAGTCTTTGGATCCCAACTTGGTGGAAGAGATCTCATGAACTTAGTGTCGACATCCTCATTATCATAGGACTTTCCAAGTATTTTCAAGTCATTGAGCAAAGTATTGAACCTGTCATAGACTGACGTTATTGGTTCACCAGGCTTTGCTTGAAAGAACTCATATTCTTGTGTCAACAATGACCTTTTGTTCTTTCGGACTTGGTCAGTCCCTTCACACAAGACTTTGATGGTGTCCTAGATTTGCTTAGATGTTGTGCAGTTAATGATGCTTGTGAACATATTTTTGTCAATACCATTGTAAAGTATGTTCATAACTTTAGCATCTTTTAACACTTGCAACTTGTCTTCGTTTGTATAATCACTTTCAGGAGCAAGTTCAAAGTGTTCTGCAACAACAGATCCATCTACAGTTTTAGTAGGAACAAATTTCCTGGGAAGATAAGGACCCTTTTCAATCCTTTCAATATAGTCAGGATCTGTTGCTCTCAAGTGCATGTACATCTTTTGCTTCCACATAGGATATTCTTCTCTTTTAAGAATAGGAATCCTAGTACCACCATCACGACTGCCTGCATATGCCATTATGCTAGAGCTGCTTGCTTTATCGTTGGCCATCTCTTGGAACATGTTAATTGAGTAATTTCAATTAAAGGCTTTGATACCAATTGTTTTCCTAGTGAGATAGCCAAGAACTTGTAGAAGGGGGGTTGAATACAAGTTCTTTGAATTTTTTTCGGTTACTTGTTCTTTAAGAATTTAACTTTTCTTGCAGAATATAAAGAATAAGAACTCAAATCAATTTATAAGCAATTGCTTTTATTGATTTAACAACTGAATACAAATTCTAACAGTCACAACAATATGATTATCAACTTCTTTTCTTTTCTGTATAGTAAAGATACAAACTATGAATTCTATACAGCTTCGAATTACAATTCTGTAAACCTAATTACAGCTTCTAAAATTGAATTACTCAATTTTCTGTTCTAAATCAATAATGATTTAGCTTCCTTATTCGAATCAAACATAACATTTCCTTTTTGATTAGGAACAGATTTCTGGTTAGTTTCCTTACCAGCTACGTCTTCAATAATATCTTGATCTACGTGGAAGACATTCCTTATTCAATTCAAACTCTGTATCTCATCAGGGAATAAGTCACAACTAGTCCTTGACAACTTTAGTCTTTAGTCCCTGATCGTTTAGTCTCTGATCAGGTTGTGTAGTCTCCGATAGAGTTATTAGTCTCCGATGCTTTTAGGCTTAGTCTCTGATGACGTCAGCTTAGTCTCTGATGCTCTAGACTTAGTCTCTGATGACGTCAGCTTAGTCTCTGATGCACTAAGCTTAGTCTCTAATGAAGTAAGCATTAGTCTCTGACGCTTTATCTTTAATCCCCGATGACGTAAGACGTAGTCTCCGATAGGCAAAATCCTTAGTCTCTAACAATTGTTACCTTAGTCTCCGATAAACCTTTTTGTAATCTCCGACAGATCAAATACACACTTTGACTTGTTGAAGCTTTGATACAACTTTCCAGTAGTTACTTACAATTAAAGAATGAATCTATCTCTTTAGAAAGATTAAATGAATTACAATCAAAGAGATAACTACTAGCTACAAAACTTCAGTGTTACTATTTAACACTTTCTGTACATTTGTAATCTAAGTAATCTAAAGACAATCATCATCAAATGTTATAAAACCTAACAGAAGCTAAGAATAAAGATGTTAGTCTTCGAAAGACAAAAGTCCTTAGTCTCCGACAAACAAAAGATGTTAGTCTCTGATAGGCAAAAAAACGCTTAGTCTCTGATATGCAAAAATGTTAACCTCCGAAGGGCTAATTTCCAGTCCTTGACAGGCTTAACTAAAATTATCCCCTGATGGGGTATACTTTGACTCTAGTTAAGTGACTTTGGCTGTAGTCAAATGAATTAGTGACGATTTTGGCGCTAGTCAAATGACTTTGAAGATAGTCAAATAGATTACTGACGAGTTTGGCGAGGAGTTTGACGATGAATTTGGTGATGAGTTTCGCGACACTGTCCAAGAGTTAGGCGTTAAACATTACTGATTAGTTTGTTGATGTTACCCAAAGTTAGGTGCTAGAACACTACCAATGATTTTGGCGCTTTGTAAAATTTAGAGTTTAGCTCTAGCTTGTTGAGTTACGCGATGAACAAAATTTATTTCCTGACGAGTAATTCATCCCCTGACGAGTAATTCATCCCCTGATGGGTAATTCATTCCTTGACGGGTAATTTATCCCCTGACGGGTAATTTATTCCCTGGTGGGTAATTCATCCCCTGATAGGTAATTCATCCTCCTGACGGGTAAATCATCCCCTGACAGGTAATTCATTCCCTGATGGTCATTATACTCTTTGATGGCCACTTTTATGCTCCAATGGATATCCACTAATGTGCAGTCTATCTTGAAGGTGAAAGATGCTATTACTTAAGGTAATAATAAATAATTGATAAATTTAAAATAATAGTAATTGATGTATAAATTCACCTAAGCTGAGTTTGGTTAATGGATAATTAACCTATAACCTCCGAAAACTCAAAATGAGTTATATAGGAGCCTACAAATAGCTAACTACCAGTCTGAAAAATCTCTCGGACTTGGTTGGAAGTTTAAAGGCAAGTTCAATATCTCATATGTCGAATTGAAATATTTAAAATATAAGGACATCACATGTGTGCATCTTCACATCTATATCCCAAACATGAATTTTTCATAATGAGGTCAATGTACATGTTTTATAGAGTTCTCTCGTTCACAAGTAAATTGATTTAAGAATAACTAAGGACAAAGACAAATATATACTCACTCTATCGTTTTCATTGAAAATGTATTATCATTATTTGATATACGTAGGTTACCAGTGCTATACTTTATCTTATGCTAGTTTAATGTTTTCATGAATAAGTAAGATGCGATTCATTGATCCGGTGTACGTGAAAGATGTTGTATTAGAACCAAGTGTTCTCTAGGCAATTGCTAGTTGTTTTAATTCTATAACACGCCAAACTAAATTTCATACAGATATATAAGACTTATTTCTTACCCCATACTTGTAAAATATATCTGTGTGGGTAGCTAAATTCTAGTGGGTTACATCTGACTGGCACCTCGGCCTAGGATTAAATGGAATAAGAACTGAGACATCAATAATCGGACCCTCGCAGATAAAAGATTTATGCATTGACTATATATGTCATTATGATGAAGTCAAATGATGGTTAGGCTGGCCAACTGATGAACCATTTGATGAAGAGAGTCCTAAAAGCATGTATGCCAAGCAAAGACGTATATAAGCGCATGTGAAATATTCAAGATTCTTTCATGTAAAGGGTAGGATCCCTCGCTATCATTTGGGGACCCTGTAAGCTATGTTGTTCCTAGTTTATCAAGAGGTGTTGGCATTGATTTCCTCCCAACCTCATAAACACTTAAGCCTATGAATTATTTATCTATCTTCAAGACTTTCCTAATGTTTGATTATATACTTGCGAGCGTAAATCGCTCATATTACTTTTCCTCAATGTTTTACAGGTTATGGCAAGAAGGCCGAACCATCTGATAAAGGACAAATGAAAATAGCATAGTGAGAGCTTCCTGATCACTCTCCTATGGATGACATTTAGAGAAAAAGTAAAGCTTGAGGCTGTAATAGAAATGTTCAGATTATAAGGCCAGGTGAGCCGTCATAGACTTGCGCTGCTAAGTATTTATTTTGAAATATAGTAATAAGATATTATATTTCTTTTATTTTTATGTTAAGTATGCTTGGATGATGTTATTGTTGTTATCAATCCTGACGGTGCCCAAAGTCCTGTGTGGGATTTCTGGGGCTGTCAAAGTTGGTATTAGATCTCCAAGCACCGGGTAAGAGACGTGGTCTCTACCGAAGTATAGAATGAGACGTTCAGAGTCTTAAAGAAGAAGGAAAGAGAATGTAAGGATAAGAATAGAAAAAAATAGAATGTAAAAGTAAGATAAAGGGACGAGGAGCGATAGGACGTTTCCCCTGTTTCTTGAGGTTATACGACTTTAGGTGTTAGAATCTTTTGGGATAAAAGACTTTCATGAAACACCTCTATTAGAGATAAATAATGATAATGATGTTTAGAGAATAATTGTGCATATGTAAATACTTAAGGTATTCTATAAACCTTAATATATCTGCACAAGTTATGTATCCACTGATGATCAATTTAGACTTCAGGGGATGAACTGCACAACACTATGCAAGTCATCAGTGAAAACCTCTAAAGGACTTGATAGTGAAGAAGGAATGTATGTTACTACTTAAAAACAACAAAGTATTCAGCACATCAGACATTCTAGACAAAATCGATAAAGCTTCAGTGATTGAAATCAATCAGGGGGATCTGTCAGGGGATGACAATGGCATACCAACCCATCAGGGGAACGCATCAGGGCATGACATTGACAAACCAACCCATCAGGGAAACGCGTCAGGGTATAACAGTGGCAAACCAACCCTTCAGGGGAACGCGTCAGGGAATGATAGTGGCAGGCCAACCCGTCATGGGGAATGGTCAACATTGCATTAGTTGAAGCCATCAGTGGATGCTATAAGTCTTAACATCAGGGGATCAAGAAGCACTTGGGTAACTCTACAACAAGAGATTAACTTAAGTGAAGCATGAAGCATTGATCTAGTCTTAAATAGGACTTGTCATTAGGGGATCCGGAAGCACTGATTAAGTCCACATAAGGGCGTGTTATCAGGGGATAGTTATGACTGCATTCACTTGTCATTAGGTCTTACACGTTAATCATTGAAGCTTGTTATAGAAGCAAGAGATATAAATGGAAAGATATTTCTTGAAGTTTGGTGATCCAATGACAACTCTCGATCATTAAATGCTCAAAGATCAGGGGTTGAAAAAGAAATAACAAAAGTCATTAGTAGTCTAACACATCTTTCCAAAAGGACAACTGTGGCGGCCCCAGAAAATCCCCCGAGCCGGGCCTCGGGCACTGTCAACAATTTAGGTGACAGCCCCAAGATCCCCAGGCTGGAACCCCCGGGCCCCGCTATAAAACAAATATAAAAGCACAACAAAACTGAGACAGACACATCATAGCCAAGCATTTACATAAAACGCACGAGAAATACATTCTCAAAAACATCATAATAACATTTTTAAGGTTCACATCTTCTTACAAAACCTCAAAGTTTGAAAATAAACAAGCTGCAGTGGAAACTAACTTTAGATGGCCCATCTGGCCTTACAACCTAAACATTTCTATGATGGCCTTCTGTTTCACTTTCCCTTTAAAAGCCATCCATAGGAGAGAAATTAAGAAGCTCTCACTATGCCATTTTCTCTTTTCTTTTATTAGGCGACTCGGCCTTCTTAACATAACCTGTAAAACATTTCATAACATTCCATATGATCATTTACGCTCAGCAAGTATATATTCATAAGCAAGAAGTACGGATATTTCAAAAGCTTTAATATTCATTGAGGATGGGCGAAGCAATGCCAAACCTCCTGATAAACCAATAAACATGTAACATTTAGGGTTCCTGAGTGATATCAAAGGAATAACCCTCTTTAAAAATAAATCTTGATTCCCCCTCTCTTCATTCGATAATGCATCACCTGACCAGACTGATCATTATCTGACTTCCTTTAACAATCAAATTTCATCCCAGCTGCTCAGCATGGTCGTTTGATTCCATCATTTGACATACGTAGTCACTTACAGAAACCAATTAATCTATGAGGGTCTGATTACTGATGCCTCGGTCTTTCATTCCCTATCATTATTGGCCAGAATACTAGGCAAAAGCATTCAATAGCCCCTTAACTTCCCATATGGATATATCTTCTTGTAAACATTTTCTCATTTTGAATAGCTTTGGCATGTTAAAAATTAAAAGCAGCGACTGCCAACAATATTGGTGTGCTCAACAAATAAAAGCAGTGATGACCAATAGTGTAACTATATATCCATGTGGGAGTTATTTGGGTGTGCATACAAGTTCATGACTTACAACACCCTTACATCATCTTCATCATCTTTTGGTGCGCAAGCGATTTTAAATAACTAGCAATAACACAAAAACAAATAGCTCAATAATCAACATCTTTTCACGTACATAAGATCAATGATCGTACGTTACTTAATCATCAAAGAGATCATCATCTTGCATAGGCATTAACTTCAATCATTTACGTAAATCGAAATAATGATTCTATGTAATCAGTAAGAAAGAAAGTGGAATGAGTATATATTTGCCTTGGTCTTTAGCTAAAATTCACTATACTGGTTGCAAAACGATTCCGTAAAACATCATTGTTGGTATAACATGAGAAATCCATACTTTGAAAGATGAAGATTTAGAATAGAGAATGGTTATCAGGGCACGAAGTTGCCCGTCAGGGAAAATTTACTCGTCAGGGGATGGTTCACCCGTCAGGGGATACATTACCCATCAGGGGATGTATGCCTGTCAGGGGATAATTCATCCATCAAGGGATATTTTACCCATTAGGGGATGTTCTTCTTCATCACCAAACTCATCAGGTGCCAACTTGTTCAGGGCTGAACTCCCCAAGTCATCGCTGAACTCATCAGTGGATGATTTGTCCAGCACAAAACTCCTCAGTGGATAAATGTTCAGTGCCATACTCACTTGTTCAGCGCCAAACCAGTCGGAGACAAAACATAGATGTTCATCAGAGACTAACATCATTAGTCATCAGAGACTAAGTTTTACCCATCAGAGACTATAGGTGACATCATCGGAGATTAATGTTAACTCATCAGAGACTGATGACGTCATCTTAACCCATCAGAGACTAAAGGTGACGTCATCGGAGACTAACGTTAACTTACTAGAGATTGATGACGTCATCTTAACCCATCGGGGACTAAGGCTGACGTCATCAGAGATTAACATTAACTCATCAGAGACTAACATTATCTCATCATAGACTGATCATAGAACTTGTCTCTGATAAAAGGAAGTCTTCCATGTTCATGAACGATATCTAGTGATAAACAAACTCAATTTAAGATGCATAATCGTCCTTTCATTAACTCAAAACACCATACTCTTAACAACTTTATTCGTTCCTAAAGAGTTAGCATACCCAGTGACTACTTTCGGATACAACGTAAAAATGAAAAGCAGAGGAGAACATAAAATTCTTACCTCTTAACTTGACGGGAGAAATACAAAGCTTGTCTGGAAGTAATCGCCCAGAAAGGAGAACTTGAAATTATATGGGGATGGTAGGTTTAAAGAAGAACTTTAGGAGAGAGAATCTTTAGAAAAGAGATTGAAATTTTACCTCTGAATGAGGTATTTATAGTAAGCTGAGATTAAGCATTGAGATAAAATCATTGGTTAATCTGGACGGCTACTCATCATGATTCTTTAACAGCTGTTACATGTAAAAAACAATTGTTTTCCTTCATGCACATAAGCTAGTCACTTAAGCAGCTTACTAATCTAATTAATGTACGTACACATGATGTAATCATTCTTACGTACGCCATTCTAATCAGCAAGAGACTAACTAGATTAGATGCTTATACTCCTTTAAGCAATAACGATTGTTACCCGACATGCAAACATAATTTATTGGTCCTTGTAATCACATCCAAGCAAATTATAACCCTTTAATGAGTCCAAAATATTTAGACAATCAAAAAAAACATCATATATTAACTATACACGTTAATAAGAAAACAATTATGAGTAAATAAATTATTTATAGATAAACAAAATTTCCAGGTCGTCACAACAACGATGTGACATATTGAGGCCAAGTTAAAAAAGCAGCACATCTAAGCACGTGGGTTCAACAACTGATCTTCTATATATGCAAAAGAGTTTTCATTACACAATAGAGATATCAAACAGATCAACAAACAAGTGAAGCACACAAACACTATAGAGAAGGTTTGTAATATATCTTGAGAGAAATCTTCAAAGAAAATAAGAAGCTAGTGAGTGTGAAATAGAAGCTGTAATTCATTATGAATTGTAGCTGATTAATCACATTTGTGATTAAACAGATTTCCAGAAAAACATCAAGTTTTAATACAACAATTTTAACTTGAATGCTTGTGTGTTCATCGTACTATTCACTATAATTTTTCTGATATTGTAGCTATTTCCGACAGTGCTTAACAAGTTTTTAAAGAGCAAAAGGTATTGGGTGTTTGTATTCAAACCCCCCCCCCCCCCCCCCTCTACAAACACTTGAGCTTATTTAGTTCTAACAATTGGTATCAGAGACAACTAGCAGACTACACTTACTAGACGATCGTTAAAAATGGCTAACAAAGTTGGAAATAGTGAAGTCCCCATGTTGGAAAGGGGAAATTACTTTTTCTGGAGACAATGAATAATAGTTCATCTGAGAGCAATCGTTGATGAGTACTTGCAAATTCTAGAAGAAGGCCCTCATGTTCCAAAGAAGCTCATTCCTCAAGAGGTTGTTAATGGAGTTAGTGTGAAGACACGGATTTGTAAATAAATTCCGTTATGAAATTTAATTATTTTAGCTTATTTTTCTTCATGAAAATTATTTTCTTATAAGTTGTGAATATTGAAATTATATTTTCTTATGAAAAATTTATCTGCAATGTGACGTCCAATAGAATTTTAAATGATTTTGTAAAGCTCATGAGGTTATGAGTTGTTCTACCCTTAAAGGAGTGTTTCACGGGAATGCCTCGGCTAGCTACAGTACCCGTCTTCTTTTTAAATACTCCACTGCTGGGGGGGAACAGTAGCATTAAATGCTCATCATCCCTATCATTACCCTAGAGTCAGCTACGAAAGATGACCGATAGACACAACAGCCGTTTCAACCACTCTTTCCTTCTTCAGTCATTTCCTTTCTTTTCATAGCCAACGGCTGAGATCAAGTTGATCCAACGGTCCTTGTTGTTCAATCAAGTGATATATATATACACATCACGCTGTTGTAACCCTGATTTTACCTTTCTAAACTTCCATCAAACTTAAATTTAATTTTCGAGACAACAGTTCTTCTTGAAGGATAAACCGGAGCATTTATTTCCTTCGTACAGTAAGGAGGTAAGAGCATCTCATTTAAGTCTTGCTATATTTCTTGCATCTCTGCTCTACCTACCACGTTTAATACCATGTTCATTTATTTTCAAAAGTATGACTTAATGCATACTCTAACGATCAGAGTTAATGTCATTTATTTCAAGTTGTCTAAGATGGGTGTAGTGTTGTTGGCAACCACCTGGTGGACAAACCTTTAACTACCAAACATTCTTTTGTCAGTAGTTGCAACCCCATGCTTGAGTATTCTTTAACCAGATTTTTAATCCTAAACCGTGTTTAGGATGGCATGCAGACCATAGGAAATGTTACGTATCACTGAGAGAATGATGAGTTATGACCTAAGTGTGGTTATGGTTGAGGGCACCACACATAGAGGAGTGACGAAGACGACCCTGTATCTGAGACAGACCTTAACCTAGTCTCTGACGAGTTTGAATTAGTCTCTGATCTTGTAAAATAATCCCCGATGGGTTGATAATCCCCGATGGGTTGATAATCCCCGATGGGTTGATAATCCCCGATGGGTTGATAATCCCCGATGAGTTGATAATCCCCGATGGGTTGATAATCCCCGATGGGTTATTAATCCCCGATGGGTTGATAATCCCCGATGAGTTATTAATCCCCGATGGGTTATTAGTCTCCGATGAATTAAAGCGTAGTAATTCCCTGATGCACAGTTTGTTTTAAAACTATAAAATGTTATTTTCTTAAATTATTTTAAGATGTTTAAATTGATTTCTTAACCTCAATAGTTTTTATATCAGATTGAGACGTTAAAAGTTAAGGACATCACATGTGCATTTTCCCTCATATTTTAACCCAGTTATTAAATTCATCTTGTGATATGTATATTCTTACAGAATTTTCCACTCACGAGTAAATTAAATTTTGGTCGTGAGCAAAGGACTGAGGCAAGTATATTCACAATCTCATGCTTATTTTAGTTTTACGCATTATCATTTGTTCCGATATACGTAGAAGGTTGGATTTATACTTTAATTATTCTGATGAATGAGCATGCTATGCTTTTGATTCTGCTAGCATGATATGAATGATGATGCATGGATATAAATGAGCTTTGAATTTCAGCTATGTTTTCAATCTTATATCTGTGCAATGAAAATGTGAATGATTCCCCTTATGGGGGTTATGCCACATGGTTGGCAAGAGGAAAGGAAAGGTGCTGATGTGTTCTTCACCTGACCAAGAGGAAATGTTATTTGACTACGTAGTCACTCAGAGGGATCATGCGGTCTAGCCTGGCCAGCTGTGTACTGTATGGTTAGCAGATCCACGGGTGTAGCCCCCGTTGGATATTTGAGAAAATTATGATCAGGTGTATACCTGACTTTCTTCAAGGGAGGATCACAAGTTGTATATCATCAGTGAATCCTCAAGGATATTTAAAGGTTTCCGAGGTCTTGGTATTGCTTCACCAAGCCTCACAAACAGAATTTGAATTTCTCTCCTTTGATTCCAGATGAAATTCATTGAATTATTCATATTTTCCTCAATGTGTATATACTTGCTGGGCGTAAAACGCTCACCCATGTTGAATGTTAATGTCTTGCAGGACAGAAAGCTAAAGCTGAACCCTCTGATAAGGGGAAAGCAAAGATGATAAGCTACTAAGTGTTTATCCTTTTGGTAGAACTGATGAAGGAAAGAAAGGAATGAAGGAAGGAAAGAAGGAAGACGTTTGAAGAGTTAATGAGATTGATTTAGATATTAAGAAATGATGTAATGCTTCCGCTGTAATTACTTAATTCTTGGGTTGTAATAACTCTTAAATGTTGTTTTTATTTAGTATTTATTTATGAATGGATGAACGGTTATCTTTACCTTCTTATGATGATGCCCTAGTCCGGTATGGGATTATGGGGTCGTCACAGTTAGTGTTCCAGAAAGGTTAGTTCCAAAGACCACTAAAGAAATGACTCTAAAGGAAAGAGAGAAAGTAATGAAGGATCTAAAAGTTATGGGCATCCTATATAATGGTTTAGACGATGATATGCTAAACAGTATCATGAATCTTACAACGTCTAAGTCTATATGGGATACTATTCAGATCTTGTGTGATGGTACTGAGGATGTGAGGGAAAACAAATTGCAGGTGTTAACACAATAGTACGAGTGGTTTACAATGAAAAATGGTGGAACACTCACTGAAATGTTTGACAGATTTAACAGGTTGGTAAATGACCTGAGGATATATGGGAAAAGTTATGCCAACAAAGACATCAATAAAAAATTCATGAGGGCACTTCCTATATCTTGGGATCCAAAGACTACAACTATTAGGGAATCCAAGGACATGAATCTCCTAGACTTTGATAGGCTCTATGGTACCCTAAAGACATATGATCTGTAGGTTCAACAAAGATCTGAAATGTCAGGGGATACCAGAAAGCTTAAATCTGTAGCCCTAATGGCTACTAGAAAGAACAAAGAAGAAGCAAGACCAACTGTCTTGATGAAGCAGCAGTCAGGAGATGCTGAAGAAAGTTTAGAAGAAGAAGAAGAAGCTGACTCAAAGGAGACTGAGTACACTCCTGAAGAGTTAGAAGAACTGGTTGAAACCATGGTCTTTCTAGGAAAAAGGTTTTCCAAGCTGAAATTTCAAAAACCATCAGGGTCAAAAAGATTTTTAACAAAGAAACCTAGTAGCACCAAAAGCTTTATTGATAAATCAAGAATAAAGTGCTACAAATGTAATGAGATGGGCCACTTTGCAAATGAGTGCCGCAAGGCTACAAAAGTAGGTGAATCGAAGGGAAAAGAAGTTGATGTGGACTACAAGAAGAAATACTTTGACCTTCTTAATGCCACTAAGAAGGGAAAAGCCTATATTGTAGAGGGAAAGGATTGTGCTTACTCAAATGAAGAAGACACTGAGGAATATGTCAACCTAGCCCTGATGACCTCATCCACTGACAGTAACAGGTCACAAGTAAGTCTTGAAATTTCCTCTAACATGTCTATAAATGATTGTGTTAAAACTGTTAAGGAAATGACTTGTGAGATAAAAGATCTTTATGGCACTTTAAAGAGTGTTGTAGCTGAGACTGAGAGAGTGTAGAAATTAAATGAACATTTGACTGCTAGAAATACTCTTTTAGAATCAGAACTCACTAGACTTGAGAGTCTTGAAAAAGAATTCTTAAGAACTAAGAATATCCTTGACTGTGCTGTTAAAAGAGAGGAATGGACCTCAAATCTTTTGAAACAAGAAAGGAAAGTCATAAAGAAATAGAATGAGTCAAGTAAGAAACTGGATGATCAATTAAACTGTTAGAAATCTGATCACTAGTCTGGTTTAGGCTATGAAGAGACTCTAGTGAAGCAACCTCCTATTAAGGTGGAAAATACAGCTAGCTTTGGAGAAAGGCCTATACAACCTTTCAAATTTGTAAAGGCTATGACAAAGTTAGAAAAAGGGAATGTTTTCCCGATGTGTGAAACTTCCACAAGTGGTGGGACTGGCAAGAAACCTATTCTTGCTAATGCACTCAAATTCCAAGTAAAGAAGGAACTAGACTGTGCATCAGTGGATACACAGTCATCAGGGGATAAGAGCACATCAGGCAATCGTAGCCCTTCAAGGGATAAAGGCTTGTCAAGGGATAAGAAAAATAATAGGAATGGAAAGTTAGGTGTGAACAAAGCTAGTAACTACACCCCCTATTCAAGAAGCCCCTAGGAAAGTGTGCTAGAACTGTGGTAATAATAATTATTTGTCTTTTCAGTGTAAGGAAAAACCACAGATTTTAACTGGCACAATCTTATATGCTGATGATTTACCTATCAAGCTTGCATGCACCCTTAAGGGTAAAGAAAAGAAAAATGTTGGTAAATCTAAAGCTGTTAAAAAGGAGAAAGTGTGTACTTTGCCAAAACCAAAAGTCACAAATAATGAAAAAGATGTATCAACTGTGACTAAACCTAATAGACCCAAAATCACTTGGGTACCAAAAACAAATTAAATGTTCTTTGTGTGCAGAGAAAAGTCAAAGGCAGTCAAATCTAGTTTCTAAACAGTGGCTGCTCAAGACACATGACAGGAAACAAAGAATTGCTCACAAAGTTCCAAGAAAAGGTTGGTCCAATGATCTCTTTTGGTGACAATAGCAAAAGACCGACTTTTGGGTATGGCAAAGTAGCAAAAGGGGATGTCTCATTTGAAGATGTAGCATTAGTTGATGGGCTGGAGCACAATTTATTGAGCATAAGTCAACTATGTGATAAATGTTACATTATTTCTTTCAAAGGGGATCAGTGCTTAATCTCAAAAGAAAGTGATAGGATGCTAGTCTTATCAGGGGTAAGGAAAGAAGATCTCTACATTGCTGCTTTTAAGTCAGTGGATGGATAGTCATGTTTCTACAGCAACGCTACCCCTGATGAGAGCAGACTATGACACAAGAAGCTCTATCACCTGAACTACAAAGCTATCAATAATTTGGTGAAGAGAGAATTGGTAGCTAGACTACCTCAAGTGGAATTTATTCAAGAAGGATTATGTTCAGCCTGCCAACAAGGGAAACAAAGGAAATCATACTTTGTCAGCAAGGAAGCCACAATGATCAAAGATCCAATTCAATTGTTACATATGGATCCCTTTGGTCTTGTCAACATAATGTCAGTATCAAAGAAAATATTTGCAATGGTCATTGTGGATGACTACACAAGATATTCTTGGGTCAAGTTTGAAAATGCCAAGTCCGAAGTACCTCAACAAATCATTGACCATGTAAAGAAAGTGGAGATTGAGTCAGGGTCAGTGGTTAGGATATTGAGAACAGATAATGGAACTGAATTCAAGAATGCAGTTGTTGATGGATTTTGTGTGGAGAAAGGCATCAATCATATATTTTCTGCTCCAAGGACTCCTCAACAGAATGGTGTAGTGGAAAGGAAAAATAGAACCCTGATAGAAGCTGCTAGAACATAATCAACAAAGCTCACAACAAGACCCCATATGAGCTAATGATAGGGAGAAAACCAAACATCGAGTTTCTATATGTTCTTGGATGCAATTGCTATGTGTTAAGAAACTTTGGTGAAAGCTTAGAAAAATTTGATCCAAAAGCTGACAAAGCAATTTTCTTAGGTTACTCCCTAACGTCTAAGGCCTACAGGGTTATAACAAAAGACTCCAAGTGGTGATGGAGTCTATAAATATAGCTTTTGATGATCAAGAGATTTCTGGACTTGATGACCCTGGTTTTCATGAAGAACTGAGATTTGAAAATGAAGATGATTTTGATTATCAAGAGTATGAAGCTGATGAGTGCAGACAAATGGAGAATTTATCCATCCTTGATGTCAATCCAAACAATATAGAAGCCCGTACAACAGATGAAGTTAACTTCTTAGACAATAGATCAGGGAATACTCCATCAAGGATAATCCATCAGGGAATGCACCATCAAGGGATCACTTTAACCCTGATTTAAGCACAAATTCAGGGGGAGTTTTCTCAGAAACTAGTAGCACAGACTTAGGGGGAGGAGATGTCAAACAAGCTCATCAAATACATCTCTAAGCCCAATTGGTATAGAAGTCACACAACAGATTTGGTCATTGGTGATCCAAACTAGAGAGTGCAGACCAGAAAAGCAACATCTAATGAATGCCTATATGCTTGCTTTCTTTCATAAATAGAGCCAAAGAAATTTGAAGAAGCCATTCAAGATGCAGATTGGATCATGGCTATGTAGGAAGAGCTAAATCAATTTGAAAGAAATCAAGTATGGAAGCTAGTACCTAAACCCAAAGACATAATTATAATAAGTACCAAGTGGGTATTTAGAAACAAGATGGATGAAACTGGCATTGTTATAAGGACCAAAGCAAGACTGGTTGCAAAGGGATATCTTCAAGAAGAAGGGATTGACTTTGATGAAACTTTTGTACCAGTAGCCAGACTTGAGGCTATAAGAATTTTCTTAGCCTATGCAGCACATTCAAACTTTAAAGTTTTTCAAATGGATATGAAGAGTGCCTTTCTCAATGGAAAACTGGAATAGGAGGTGTATATCCAACAACCACCAGGGTTTGAAAGTTCAAAATTCCTAAATCATGTCTACAAACTAGAGAAAACACTTTATGGATTGAAGTAAGCTCCTAGGGCTTGGTATGATACACCATCAAAGTTTCTAATGGATAACACGTTCACAAGAGGTATCATTGACAAGACATTGTTCTTTAGACAACACAGAGGTCATCTGATCCTGGTTCTAATATATGTTGATGATATCATCTTTGGATCTAGAGACACTAGATTGTGTGAAAAGTTCTCCAAGCTAATGCAAAGCAAATATGAATGAGTTTGATGAGTGAATTGTCTTATTTCTTGGGGTTGCAGATCAAACAGGTCACTAATGGGATTTATATTCATTAGACAAAGTATGACAAAGAGCTACTCAAGAAATTTGACATGGAGGACTCAAAAGTAGCAAAGACACCTATGGCCACAACAACCAAGATTGACCCTAATAAGAATGAAAAGAAAGTTGATCTAAAGACTTATAGGGGAATGATTGGTTCTCTGCTGTATCTGACAGCAAGTAGGCCCGACATCATGTTTGCAACATGTCTTTGTGCAAGGTATCAAGCTAATCCAAGGGAGTCTCATCTCATTGCAGTAAAAAGAATCTTGAGGTACATCAAGGGCACTACAAAGTTGGGACTTTCGTATCCAAAAGAGTCTGGATTTGAATTAGTGGGATATTCTGATGCTAACTTTGGAGGATGCAAAATTGAAAGAAAAAGTATATCAGGAAGCTGTCAGTTTCTAGGAAGAAGGTTTGTATCTTGGTTCAACAAAAATCAGCATTCAATATTAACATCTACTACTGAAGCTGAATATATTGCAGCCGAAAATTGTTGTGCACAAATATTGTGGATGAGAAATCAGTTAATGAACTATGGCCTGAATTTCAACAAAATTCCAATCTTGTGTGATAACACTAGTGCCATTGCCATTGCTGAAATCCTGTGCAACATTCCAGAACCAAACATATAGAAATCAGATATCACTTTATGAGGGAATATGTTATGAATGGAACAATTGAACTACATTTTGTACCAACAAACAAGTAGCTGACAGATATTTTCACCAAGGCTCTTGATGAAGCCACGTTTATCAATCTTGTGGGAGAGCTGGGTATGGTGAATTATGAAAAATGAAGTTTAATAAACTTGGTGGAGACTTGTCAGAAAGATTGTTGGAATCGCTCAAGTTATCAAGTGCTTAAGTTCTGGTATTCCTAACCTATCTCATGAATTCCTGATAAATGAAGTTAATATGTGACTATATATGTTAAATATGTATATATGTACATATATTTTTGTGTTTTTTTTTGTCTTTGTTTGTTTTTGTCTGGTGCTTCAGGATCAAGGTCTCTGTCGAAAGCATCAGGGTCAGGGTGTATATATTCATCGAACATCAGGGTTAGGTAACAGGCTTTTAATTGCATCAGGGGATTGTATTGAGTTTGTGATAATATTTCATCAAGGAATTCCCTTGTCCCTGATGACGTGTCACCACAGAATTGATGTGACACCGTGATAACGTGTTTTCAGGAACGGTTTTCAAAAGTCTAAAAGGTGGGTATTTATACTCCCTTTTTTTTTTTTTTGAAATACCTCAAAACATTTAACCTATCTCTAATATTTGCTCTAGTTTTCTTTCTCTATCCCCCTTATTCACAGAAACCCTAAATTTTTAACTCACCAATAGTATAAATGGCACCAAGTACTGCTCAACGACTACCAAGGGATCGAGTGGTTCCACAAACCAACTTTGTAGGTTTTTCAGACATCGAAGAGGTAGATGCTTGCTTTAAACCAATGATGCACTATCTACTCAACTCAGAGTATAGCAAAGCCATTTTTACTGATGACGAGATGTCTAGAGAAGCACTAGCACAACTATGGACGAGCTCCAAATTCATGTCTGCAACCAGACTTGAGGTTGTCAAGGGAATCTCATTCAAAATTTCTTCTAAAAAAGGAAAGATAACTCCCTTCAAAATTAATTCTACACTGGGACTACCTACACAGGAGTTCGAGGAAGTGCCAAGTGATGCTGAACTACTTGACTTCTTGAGGGAACTGGGCTACAACTTACCCAATAATGTAGCTTTGAAGTTCAAAGACCTCAAGAGGGTCAATGTGAAAAGAGAGATCTCCTATCTCTTTGACACAATCACAAAAGTGTTTTTAGGTAAGCCCTCTAACTATGAGGTGATAACATCTTTAACTCTTAAAATAGTTTATGCCATGATATGGAATGTAAAAATTAATATAAGAAAATTAATTTTTGATGATCTTGTACATAAAATGGGTAGTTTTACTTCTAGAAAACAGGAAGTTTACTATGTCAGATTCCTGTCAATGATTATTAAGGATCAAATTACTAATCTTTCTTTTGAGAATGACATTGTTGTACAGAGTTATAAACAAAAGAAGAAATTATTTGTAGAAATAATAAAGAAATCCTATACCACGAAATCATTTGTAGTTCCATCACATATGGAATAGGTATCTTGAACTCTCCCTTCCTCTTCTCAAGCTATTACTTCTTCTCCTTCAACTACTATGGTAGAGATCACTACCACTTCTCTGCCTACCCAAGTAGTACCACCAATTTCAACACAATCACTCTCATTAACCAAATCCTTAGTCTCCCAAAAGACTAAGGGTACCAAAAGAAAACACTCAGAAGGAACCGCAACAAGTGAGGAGGAGCAAAGAAAGAGAGTGTGAGAACCCAAAAAAAATTTTAAATATATTATACGATAAGAAATAATTTTATTTTGTGCTATTATATTTTTGCATGGAGTTAGTTTTTTTTTTTTAATATGAATGATAAATTCATATCTACAATGAAAATTTTTATGATGATGTGATATCCAGGATGATGAGGTTAAGTTCCTTAAAAAGGTATCAAAAAGGGGATTAGCAAATCCTATATAAGATTTTAATGCTTAGCTTGGAAGAAGGTGAGAGGATTACGTAAGTTTTATACTTACGTGTTGATCAAAGAGTTGTTAAGTGACAGTAGTCGATCAAGGCTTTTGTGCATGTGTGACAGCTGCTTACTACGTTGTTAGTTGTTGAAGAGTCATGATGAACAGCCGTTTTACCGTCCAAATTAACCAATCATCTTATTTTAAAGCTTAACCTTAGCTTACTGCTCTTGAACTCTATAAATACCTCATTCAAGATGAAATTTTAATTTCTTTACCGAAATTTCTCTCTTAAAAGTTTCGTGTAACTTATCATCTCCATAAATTTCCAAGTTCTTCTTTTGGAAAATTATTCTCAAACAAGTTTTGATTCCACCCTTAAGAACGAAGAGGTACGAACCTGATACCCTATTTAGTTCTTCCGTGCACAGCAACAAAGATTTATGCTAAGTTTATATTCTTTTGCATCTTCATGAGACATCCTAGGCTGAGTTTGTTCATGATAAGCCTTCTATGGTAGCAAAAAGAAGCCCTAATATTAGACTCTGACGAGATAATTCTGGTCCTGATAAGTTATTGTTAGTCTTTGATGAGATATGTTAATCTCTGATGAGATACTTTAGTCTCTGATGAGATATGTTAATCTCTGATGAGATACTTTAGTCTCTGATGAGATATGTTAATCTCTGATGAGATACTTTAGTCTCTGATGAGATATGTTAGTCTCTGATGAGATACTTTAGTCTCTGATGAGATATGTTAGTCTCTGATGAGATATGTTAGTCTCTGATGAAGGAAAGTAGGTTAGTCTCTGATGGCTAAAGTTCTTAGTCCCCGATGAGTTCAGTGCTGAACAAGTGAGTTTGGCGATGAACAAATTTATCCCCTGACGGGCAAAATATTCCCTGACAGGCATGTATCCCCTGATGGGTAAGTCATCCCCTGATGACTATTCCCTGATGGGTAGATCATTCCCTGACAGCTATGTTTGGCGATGGTCAAGTTTAATACCGACGAGTTTGGTGCTGAGCAAATCATCCACTAATGAGTTCAGCGATGCCTTAGTGGGTTCAGCGCTGAACAAGTTGTCACCCAACTAGTTTGGCGATGGCTAACTGAGTTTGGCGCTGAACAAATTTTTCCTCGAGGAGTTTGGCGCTGAACAGGTTATCCACTGATGAAGTTCAGTAATAGTTAAGCTACCAACCGATGAGTTTGGCGGTGAGGGAATTATTCCCTGACAAGTGAATTATCCTCTGATAGGTAAGTCATCCCCTGATGACTATTCCCTGATGGTCGAAGGCTATCCCCTGCTGGCCGAGAGATATCCCCTGATGATCGAAGGGTATTCCCTGATGGCCGAGAGACATCCCCTGACGGGTAGTTTACCTAGTGATGATAAATTATCCCCTGATGATAAATCATCCCTTGATGCGCAGTTTGTTATCAAGTCTATAAAACATTATTTTCTTAAAACTATTTTATGATGTTATTATTTAAGACAGTAAAAGTCTAAGGACATCACATACATATTTTCTTTCATAAATTTTTATTAAGGTATTAAAATATTACTTGCATAATTTACAGAATCTTTCACTCATCAGTAAGTTGAATTTGAATCTTTGTTGCAAAGGACTGAGGCAAGTTTATATTCAATCTTATGCTTGTTTATTATTGATGCAAGTATATTCTCATTCCTATGCTTATTTCAGTGCATAGTCAATTGATTCGACGTGCGTACAAGGTTATGACTTTATGTTTAAATTTCCTTGTGAATCAGAATGCTATGCTTTAATTTCTGCTAGCATGATATGAATGGAAGTGCATGGATATAAAGAAGCTTTGCTCTATTGGCTATTTTTCAATATTATATCTGTGCAATAAATGAGAATGCTATGTTCTTTAAATGGTTATGCCACATGGATGGCTAGAGGAAAGGAAAGGTGCTGATTTGTTCTTCACCTAACCTAGAGGAATTTTATTTGACTACGTACGTTCACACAAGGAGGGATCATGCAGGCACAGTTAGACCAGCTGTATACCGTATGGTTAGTAAATCCAACGGGTTTAGTCCCCGATGGATATTTTTACTTCAAGGATGTTATGCTTTGTTTTAAGAAGGATTACACAATTGTTTATCATCAGTAATCCTAAAGATTCCTTAAAGATTTCTGAGGCATTAGTATTGATTCACCAAGCCTCTTAGCAGAATTGAATTCTTTGAAACATTCCAGATTTGCTTTCCCAAATTGTTTATATACTTGCTGGGCGTGAACCGCTCATTCTTGTTGAATTTTAATGTTTTGCAGGGCAGAATATTAAGGCTGAGCCCTCTGACAAGGGAAAGGCAAAGATGATCGGTTACTGAGTTTAGCTAACCCTTTGTAGTGCCGATAAGGAAGGAAGGAAGGAAGGAAGATGATCTGAAAAGTGATGTTTTGTATTATAGTATAGAGATAGAATAGCTTCCGCTGAAGTGTAATATTTTGGGCTGTAATAACTCTTTAATAATGTTATTTTATAGTATTTATACTATGAATGGATGTGTCATTATCTTTTCCTTCTTCTAATGAAGCCCTCATCCAGTGAGGGATCTTGGGGTCCTCACAGAGAGTGATTGGCTTAAGGAGATTGAAGAAGAAGAAAGTGGCCAAGAGAGTAACCCTACAGCCAGACCAGACAGTATCCTCTGAAAAGTATACGACTTTTGATAAGGAATTAAGCATATTTCTAACTAGTTCCTCTCAAAAGGAATTAGTTATTAAAAATAGTCTCCAACCAGGGACACAGTTGAGTGAGGCACAAATAGTGACCATAGTCCCTAATGAAATTAACATCAGGGTCTCTAAGAGCCACTTCAGATAACTGACACAGTGAGTGCACACACAACTACTTTTGATGGATCACCTCCTCATTCGATGATCTAGCCAACACTCCCTTCCTTCTCAATTCCTCAAATTTCTTCAGGTATCATGACACAAACTCCAAGTGTCATGACATCGGATTCTCCAATCTCTCGATTCTTGGAGGAGCCAACACTCACTGACATAGTGATTGATAATCAACATATTCAACTGGTTGATTCCTTTTTAAATGATTCAATCACTGTGACACAGTCTGGAGACAACAATGCACCTGTACATACTACTACAATAAGCATTTATGTTCCCCCTCATGTAAATACTTCTTCTATAGAAACATATACTTCTCCAATTGTACATACACAATTGACTTCCACTCCTTCCCTATCATTTCTGTGGAACACAATTTACTTGACATATACTTCTCCAATTGTACATACCAAATACTGTATATAATTTACTTGAACTGGCCACAGTTGTTGATCTCACAGCCCATAGGAGCCCTTCTAGGACAATTTTGAGTGAGAATGTGAGAATACTTAGTGAAGAGAGGCAAAGTCAATCCCTTGAGAGGACTTTGGCAAAAGGAGAAACTGAGAGTACTGCCTTAGAAGGCTAAGAAAAAGGAGAGTCTTCAAGAGATGCATTAGAAGGCACAGAAAAAGGAGAAACTGAGGGAGAAAAGGATGAGATCCTTGTAAATAAAGAAAATAGAGAAAATGTAGATATTGTATATACTTCTAGTTCTTCTGAGAGTGATAAAGATGACACTCCAATGGATGATTTACCCCAGTTCATTGGAGTTCATTTATACTTTCAAAAGAATCAAATGGCCGACACTATACAGTTACTAAAACAGGAGCTTTCAAGGACCACATATCCAATTTTGACAAAAGTGCTAAAGTCACAAATAGTGATATGCCAATCAGTGGATGTGGAATCTCAAAAACTCTATACACACTTTACAAACAAAATAAACAATGTACAGCAAGTTGTGGACTCCTTTGTCACCAACCAAACCTTGCTCAAAATGAAGAAACTTGCTGACAATGTTGACAAACAACTCTATGCATTCTCCACCAAGATAACACGCATGGAGTCTCTACAACTATCAATGGCTGACAGTCTGCAAAAAGTTCTTCAAGTCACATCCCTACTCTTAACTTCCATTGATGATGTTGTCAAAAAGGGGGAGAAATCGTTAGGGCCGTCATCAGGGGTTGTTGTTGAGACTCAAATAAGTCAACCATCAGGGGATGTGACTGCTATTGCTCCTGCTCCAAAAGCTAAGGACAAGGGTAAGGTATCCTGATTGAAGAACCTAAAAAGAAGACCTATAGTCAATCAGGACCCAAACGACTTGGAGATGCAATGAAGACAACTCATTTTCCAACTCCTATCGAAGTATTTATAGACGGAAAAATGGAGCTTGTCTATCCTCAAGAAAAGAAGTTGGTAGAAGCTGATGCACTCTATGCACATCAACTCCAACAAGAGGAGGAAAGGGCTGCAGAGGAGAAGAAACAAGAAGAAGAGCAGAAAAAGAAGAGTGTCAGACCAAGATCCTCCAGGAAAACTCAGCTGAAGAAATCTCGATCCCTAAAAGGTGCATCAGGGGATAAAGACAAAGAAAATTCAAAATCCACTGATGCTACCAAACCCAAGTCATCTAAGGCCAAGGATCAAGTAACTTCTCCTATACCATATGGACCACCCACACTAGCTGAATCCCTAAGAGAAGAAAGGCGCAAGAACCTGACATTTATGTTCTCAATAAAAAACATAAATGTCAGGACTAACAGCAAGAAGGAAAGCTAATCATTGTACAACTAAAATATTGGTCTGAGTTCACAGTCACATCTGACTGGTTTAGAAGAATGGATGCGGAACAATTAGGGTTGATCCTAAACCTGATTTCCATATCAACATTGATGAATAGAGACTTGAGAGGGATGATCGATAAGCTGAGGAAAGCCATCAACGATGAAAGGAGCTTGCCCACAGCCTTGGAAAGTTCATTAAAGCTTTTCTACAAAACATTTGATGGGCAAGAGAAAAGTATAAGAATCAAAGAAGTTGATGGGCTTGACCTGGAGGAAGCCATGCATGTTCTAAGCCAAATTGCTTATCATAAGAATGAACATGTCATCCAGTTCAGAATCCTGCTAATACAGAGAGTGCTAAAGGAGATTGAAAAAACCAGAGCTGATGATGAGACTACAGCAGTAGTAAGGGATGTGCCATCAGTAAAAGGATTCAAAGAATATCCAAAGATGATCACAAGCCCCATGAGTGTTGAATTCAAAAATGCAAAAGGGGTGATCATCACCTTTTACTGGTCACAACTTGCTGCAACTAACCTGTTAGAGATTGAATCTGTCCTTGAAGCTCTAGAATCCAGCAAGAATGTCAACATTGTCAACTTCAGAAGACTTCTTCAAAAGAGTTGGAATAGCTAGTGGCAGGAGGTGAAGACAACAGGCTCAAGATTCCAGATTAAATCCAGATCAAAGGAGATAAGGCCTTGGAAGTGATTCACAGCCTATTGAATCAAGTCATCCATTGCCCTTTATTTCTGCCAAACTCAGAAGGAATCCTGATCTCTAAAATGTATATTTCTTTTGTAATATCATCTACAACAGCAACAACATCAACCTCAAGGAAGTAGTTGCACTTTGACGACTGTGAAAACATGTTACACATTCGACTTAGAGGGCCACATTTTCCACTACTTGCCCACAGAAAAAGAGTCAAGGCAAATTGCCATTGACAGGAACCAACATTCCACTAGTCCGCCCCCAAGCTAGGACCTACAACATGACTCTCCAAGATGCAAAGCATTGAAGTCCTATGGTGTAGTTATAGGTACACTACTAGTCAATTCAATTCAAGTGCATACTTTATTTGAGTATGGCGCGACCAAGTCCTTTATATCTGAACGTATACTTAAGGACATGAACATTGCTCCTAAATGATTGGAAATGCCTCTAGAAGTCATAGTAGCTAATTAAGAGGTTCTCATAGTTGATAATGTACTACAAGCTTATAACATAAAAATAGGAAAGCGTGACCTTCTTAAAAATTTGATACCTTTTCCATTGGGGTACTACTGAGTCTTGGTGAAGTTGAATTAGGATCAAAGATCTTAGTTCAGGTACATTTGTAGTTAGCACATTCTTTAAATTTTTGATTCTAAGTTATTCTTGTAATTTTTGAGTTTTGACATCATCATCAACCTTGATTTATGTTTATCACTTTGATAATCATAAATAGGGGGAGATTGTTAGGTTTTATAACATTTGATGATGATTGTACTTAGAATACGTAGAAATACAAATATACAGTTAGTGCTAGGTTTTACCATTTTAGTTTTTGTAGTTGGTAGTTTACTCTCTGATCATTGTAATATATTTTTATATGAGAGTAAATTTATTTGAATTATAAAAGACTACTAGAACTGCATTAGAGATTTCAACAAATCAGATATTATGTTTAGTCTATCGGAAACTAAGGCAAAAGCTTATCGGAGACTATAGATCAAGACATCAGAGACTAAGCTTAAGTCATCGGAAACTAAGCTTAAGACATCAGAGACTAAGGATAAGTCATTGGAGACTAAACATAAGGCATCGAAGACTAAACTTAAGGTATCGGAGACTAAACTTAAGGCATCGGAGACTAAACATACTTGATCAGAGGCTAAAGTTGAAGCAGTCAGAGAGTAAAGTGAAGATTACTCCTTGATGCAGTATAAAGTTCTAATTTGATTAGAAGTTGACTTCTACATGGACATTGAAGATATGTTGAAGACGAAGTTGGTTAGGAAACTAACTAGAGTTGTAATTCATCATGTAGTTGGATGAATGTACCTATTCCAGTTGTAGAAAAAAAAAAGATCATTTTTTTTATTGAATAGGATTAAAACCTAAACTACAATTCAAATTTGGAAGCTGTAATTAAGTTTACAGAGTTGTATTAGAAGTTGTATGTTTTCATAGATTTATATATACAGTACAAAATTAAAATTGACAATCAATTTGTAATTGTTAGAATTTGTAATCAATTGTTAATAAATAAAAATAATTGTTTATAAATTTGTGTTTTTCTTGTTCTTTATTTTTCATAAGTTATATTATTTTAAAAAACAAGAATTTGAAAAAAATTTTAAGAACTTGTATTCAACCCCCCTTCTACAAGTTCTAGTTTGTCTCATCGAGACAACAAAGATAATTTCTACAAGTCATTAAAATCATTAGACGTTTACAATCCATACAAGCTTAAGGAAAAAATACACAGTCGAACTTTAGACTTATAATCAAGGGCAACTTTTAACTTATATAACTTTTATTCTCTTGATTTTGCTCTTAAAATCTTTGGAGAAATTATAACATTGTCCCACAAGTCTTTGTATTTCCTTTCAAATTTAATGCATGAAAATTTCTCTTGAAGAATTTATCCCCTCCCTCTTACGACTAGGATACAACAATGGTAAACACTCTTAGAGAAGTATAATGCCCAAATTATAAACATTGAATGATGAGATTTGATACATAACTTTCCTTGCTTACTTCCTGTGTGTTCGGCTAACTAGAGGGATATTAAGATAGAATTTATCACTTTGTGTAATGGAGGAGTTAGGAAATTTGAAGAGTTCTAGGGGTGCAGTGGCCGTAATGGCCAGCCTCCTCCTTTAATTCTCTTTAATTTCTTTGTTTTGATTTAATAATTCTCCAAAATTATCATGTAATGCCACCTAGGATTACATATGACACTACATTGGCTCTAATTGTGCAAAAAATGCATTCTGTTTCCAATCAAGAAGAATGTTAAACTTAAATTTCTTATTTAATTTTATTTTCATGAATTGATATGACAATTCACTTGTTACATGTTACACTTCTTCAAATTTGGTCGACCATGCCATCCCTTTATTCCTCTTGTTGCTTTTTGTGCTCTCATGCACACATTCATGCATATAATATTATTTCTACCTGTATATATATATAAATTAAGCACCATTTCCTTCATATATGTATGTATGTAGTCCTTTAATTAAATATACTTCTGATACATGGTGCATTTTATTTTAAAGCTAGACAAGACAAGACATATCTTATGCCTCAATATTTTAGTACACCAATTTATTATCATTTCTTAAACTCTCGTGTGTGTGTATAAATGTTATTAAATCACCACTTTGTATACTTACTTCATGAAATTGGCAATCCATGCATTGCATGTATAATGTATTATTACTCCTAATGCAAGTACTAGACTTTTCTTCCCTTTCATTATACCCGATCCTAGCTTACAAGTATGAGTATCTGTTTATAAATATATACATTGTGTATATACTATCTTCAAATAAATCCTTACTACCATTATAATATTTACTCCATTACTTCATTTATGAAAAACTATTCATGCAAAGATTTGTAATTTTGTTGGGTCTAGGAGATTGCCTATTTGTAAATTAGGATTACATAACTTAACATAATGAGCCTTGTCAAATTTGGAAGTATACCTATGCAATTGCTATGAATTTGCTCTGTAACTAAAGTTGAAGATAAGGAGAAAAAGAGTTCAAATTTTTCAAGGTGTTTCAAATTTGACTGTCGCCAAAGTCTATGCAAAGAACCTCAACGCCAAAGTCATTTGACTATAGCTAAAGTCTATACAAAGAACTTCAACGGCAAAGTCATTTGACTATCGCCAATATCATTTGATTTTAGCCAAAGTCAAAATGACTATCGCCAAAGTCGTTGCAAAGTCTCCTTATCGCTGAAGTCAAGTGAAGCTCAAACTTACTCATCGCCAAAGTCGTCAGGTAATTTACATTAGCACCAATGTGATGGCCCTAGAATCCCACAAGGAACTTGGGCACCATTAGTAGAAGGAAAACAGTCAACAATACATCCATACAACATTAATATACTATGTATTAATATTATATCCTTACAAAATTCAGAGTATAAATATTGCAGCGGAAACTAATCTATTACAACAGCTGTAGCTATTCTTCTTAGGTGTTCTTTATAGTCTAATCATTTCATTCCCTTCCTTCCCTTTCATAGTATAACGTCTAACTCAGGTCCTGAAAATCATGAACTAAACAAGAATGAGTGATTTACGCTCATCAAGTATATAAACACAAAGGAAAAAAAAATAAAATCTCTGAAGAATTTAATCAGTAAATTCTATTTGTGAGGTTTGGATGAAGCAATACCACCACCTCAGAGTTCTCATAAAACTTCTAAGCATCTCAAATGATAACACAATCACATGATCTTTCTTGAATAAAATGGCCTTTTATCCATCGGGGGCTAAACCCATTGGATTTGCTAACCATACTATAACTAGTGGGTCAGACTGTACAGCATGGTCCTGTAGTTAAGTTACATCTAGGTCAAGTGACTTGTAATTACATCTAGATCGGGTGACAGAACACATCAACACCTTCCCTTTTCTCATGCCAACTGCGTGACATATTCCACATTTTAAGGAACATAACAGTCTCCGCGCTTGAAACATAACAGTTTCATTCATTTACACAGATATAATATTGAAAAATAACTGATAAGTCAAAGTTCAATTATATCCATATACTTTTATTCATATCATGCAAGTGGAAATTAAAGCATAGCATTCTGATTTACAAAGAAATCTAAACATAAATGTCATAACCATGTATGCATGTCGAATCAATTGATCATGCTCTTAACTGAAATAAGCATAAGAGTGAGAATATACTTGCATTTGTCTTTAGTTGCTAATCTAATTCACTTGTTTGGTGAAATACCGCTGTAAAATATGTCTGTTGACATAGCATGAGAATCTATTCTTTGAATATAAATGTGAGTATGTACATATGTGATGTCTATGATGCCCGTGCATTTTTTATCTCTTTGATGTTTTAATTTAATCATTTGATGTGTTGGAAATTAAGACTTTTAATTAAAATAAGATTTTTCATACTGTTAAATATCCATATTATTCATCAGGGGATAAATTTTTGGTCCATCTGGGGATAACCATCAGGGGATAAATTACCCATCAGGGTATAATTTACTCATTAGTGGATAAACTACCCGTCAGGGGATAAATTACCAGTCAGGAGATTATTTACTCATCAGTTGATAAACTACCTGTCAGGGGATAAATTACCCATCAAGGGATAAATTACTCATCATTGGATAAATTTTGTCAATCGCCAAACTCATCGGTAATCTATTTGACTATCGCCAAAGTCTCTTGGCCATCGCCAAACTTATAAGCCATCACCAAACTCAAAAGTCAGCGTTGAACTCATCGGTGGATACTTGTTTAGTGTCAAACTCAATAAGTTATCGCCAAACTCATTGGTGGATAACTTGTTCAGCGCCAAACTCAATAAGTCAGTGACAAACTCAATGGAGACTATTATTTTTGTGTATCAGAAACTAAGAAATTTTACCTATCGGAGACTAACAAAATTTGTTCATTGAAGACTAATATTTTATGCTATCAGAGACTAATTTATATACTGTCGGAGTCTAACTTATAATCTCTCAGAGACTAATTTATACTGTTGGATAATTTTTATACTCTATCAAAGACAAATTCTGAACTGTAAGAGGCTAAGTTTAGAACTTGCCTTGGTTAAATTGGTGACTTTTTCATTCTTTAATAATTGGTGTTATCAATAGATAACCTTACTTAGGACATTCAATATTTTCTTTATTCTTTTCTTTTAGCATGCAAAACTAATAACTCCTAATGTTACGGGTATGTTTTTAAAACATGCTTTTTGAACAAAGTGTTTTACAATATGATATGAATGAATAAGAATAGAAATCAAAATTGAACAGAGCATATGATTGGTTTAAAGCTCTTACCTCTTTATGTTTTAAAGAAGGAATTGGGATTCTCGTTCGACTCTTGAAAAGGACAACTGCTATTGAAAAGGTTCTGAGTATACTGATATAGAGAGGGAGAAGGCATTAATGGATACACACCTTCAACTCATGCTAAGTGAAGCTCTAGATGAGGTGATGTATCACAGTGTTATAAACAACACATTTGCAAAGTAGATTTGGGACACTCTGGAGGTTCTATTTAAGGGTACAAAAGAAGTAAGAATGAAACAGAGGCAGATTCTGGTAACTCAGTATGAAACCTTCATGGCAAAACCAAATGAAGGCATAATTGAGGTATTTGAAAGATTCAATAAACTTATGAATGACCTTCAGTTACATGGAAAGAAATATGATAATGATGAGGTCAATCTAAAGTTTATGCTGACCCTCCCAAACCATCTAGAAAACAAGACAACAAGAATCAAAGAATCAAGGAATTTAACACAAATCTCCCTAGATAAACTCTATGGAATTTTGAATGTGAGAACTTGAAAAATAAAATGAGTTTTGTTGTATAATTAATTCATATTATGATTACTTTTGTTGTATGATTAATTTATATTTTATATGAAGGTTAAATTTTTATTCGGTATGAATAATGAATTCATATTTTGAATAAAAGTTTCTATGGCAATGTGATGTCCAAAAGATTTAAATATTTTTTGAGCTCAAATCCTTAAATGATTAGTTTTATTCAAGAAATATCAAGGGTAAGTGTATTTTATCACATGGGAAAGGCAACACAGGAGAGCTACAGTACTCGTCTTTTTATTTTTTTGAACCAAAGACTGTAGTGAGACAAGAGATATAATTACACTATGTCAAAGTTGTTGCACGTGACCCGTCAAACCAGTTAATCTACTCCAACAGTACACTAGATTGTTGGCTATGATAGATGACTGACTAGCTTTTAGCAGCCATTACATCCGCCTGTTCTAACCAATCACTCTTTTCTAAAGCTTGTTACAGCCTTTTACAGCCAATGGTTGAAATCTACTCTCAAGCAATTGCTCTTGTTGCTCGGCAAGTGAGATAAATATATCATTTGGGTACAACCCTAGCCCCACTTTCATAAATTTTCTATACATCCAAACACCCACAAAATCCAGGTTCACCTTCAAGAACAACTGTCTTTCTCGAGGAACAACCCAAGTTTTTAATTTCTTCTTTACAGCCAAAGAGATAAGAGCACTATATTAAAGTCCTGCTTTGTTCCTACACTATTTTGTTTTGTTATGCATGCCATGTTTGTAAAAATACTTTGTTTATTAACTCCCAAAAGTATGATTTAATGCATGCTTTTAACATCTGGAGTTAATGCCATTTATTTCAAAAAGCTATCCAAGATGAGAGTAAGAAATGTTGACAACCACCTAGTAGACAAACCATTAACTTCCAAATATTATTTTTTATCAGTAGTTAAAACACCATGCTTAAACCTCTGACAACCAGAGTTCTTGAAGTCTAGAAGTATCTATAAGAATTAGTAGACAATAATAATGATACACGCTACAAGATAGATTATGAGAGAATGCCCTAGGTATGGTTATCTGGTGATAACACCACCCCTTTAAAGAATGAGGAAATCATTGTTGTATCGGAGACAAGTCCTAACTTAGTCTCTGTCGGCATGAAGTTTGTTTGTGCCAATAGAAAATAGTCCCTAGGAGATTCCAAGTTAGTCTCCGAGAACCACAATTGTTAGTCCCCGATGAAGGAAAATTTTATTAGTCTCTGATGAGAAAATTTTCTTAGTCTCCGAGGAACAAATTATCCAATGATTAGTTATTTTAGCTATTGGAGGATAACTATCCACAGAGGAGTTTGACGCTAACTTATTGGGTTTGACCCTGAACAAATTATCCACGAATGAGTTCAGCGATGACTTATTGAGTTTGACGCTGAACAAATTATCCACCGACAAGTTTTGCGATGAACAAATCCATCCCCTGATGATCGAAAGTCATCCCCTGATGGTCGAGAGCTATCCCCTGATGGTCGATAAACTTTCAGTGATGACCAGTCATCCCCTGACGGATAATTATCCACTGATGACCAGTCATCCCCTGACATGTAAATTATCCACTGATGGTTAATTTATCCCCCGATGGTCATTCTTAGAACCTGATGACCACTTTTATGCGTCAACGTTTATCCATTGATGCGCAGTTTGTCTTCGAAAGTATAAAATATTATTTTCTTAAATTATTTTAAGATGTTATTAATTAATTCTTTTTAAACCTCAACGGTTCAGATGTCAAATTAAGACATTAAAAGTTCACGAACATCATATGTGCATTTTTTTTCTCATATCTTTGCCAAATGCATAAATTTCTCATGTTATATGCATGTTTTACAGAGTGTCTCACTCACAAATGAATTGAATTTGATTTTTGCTAAGGACCAAGGCAAGTATATACCCACTCTACTTTCTTTCAATTAATATGCATGATCATTCTTTCGATATGAATAATGTATCCAAGATATTATTATGTCAATATACATGATTCGATTTCTTTAAAGTTAAGTAACGTATGATCTTTTGATCCGATGTACATGAAAATGTTGTACTAGAAACAAGCATTCTTTGGGCAGATGTTAGCTATTCAAATTTGTTAATGCGCCACGGTAAATCCTATACGAATAGAGAAAGACTTTATTTTTCTCACCCCATACTTGTAAAGTATATCCGTGTGGGTAACTAAAGGTTATTGAGTTACATCTGCCTGGCACCCTGGGCCTAAGAATGATAGGGAACGGAAGTTGAGGCATTGGTAACCGAAACCTCGCAAATAAAAGATTTTTGTTTTAACTACGTATGTCATTATGATGAAGTCAAACGGTGGTCAGGCTGGCCAGCTGATTTACTATTTGATATGAAGTTCCTAAGGGTACGTGTGCCAAATGAACATGGATATAAGGCGCATGTGAAATGATTCATTATTCTTTTAGTAAAAGGTCAAATCCCTTGTTATCACTCGGAGACCCTGGAATATATTGTTCTTCTAAGTTATTAAGAGGCGTGGACATTGTTTCCGTCCAACCTCATAAACACTTAAGCCAAATAAATTATCCAACCTTCAAAACCCACCAATACTTGATTATATAGTTCTGAGCTTAAATCGTTCATGTTGCTATATCTAATGTCTTACAGGACATGGAGAGAAAGTCGAGTCGTCTGCTAAAGGCAAAGCGAGTATGACATGATGAACGCTTCCTAATTGCCCTCTTTTGGATGGCATTCAGGGGAACAGTGAAGCGTGAGGCGATTATTGAAATGTTTAGATTGTAAGGCCTGTGTGGGCCCCTCATAGACTGTCACTGTTAGAATTTTATTTTGGATGAATGTATTAGAGAATACTATTTATTTATCTTATTTATTTGATATTCACACTTGGATGTTGTTACTTTTCTTTTGTCAATTATTGACGGTGCCCGAAGTCCAGTATGGGATTTTTGGGGCTGCCACATTGAAGACCTATGAGCTGGAGCAAGCTCAGAAAAGAAGCGTCTACAACAAAAACAGAAGCTCCAACTCAGGTACAACACTGCTGACAAGTGAAGACAACAAAATAGAAGAGAGAGTCTTTGTTGCAAAAGACAAGGAAAAGGAACCTGAATAATGCGAAGAGAGGAATCTGCTTAAGGAGATTGAAGATTGTGAGGAAGATGAAAACTACACTCTAGAAGAACTTGATTAATTTGAGAACAAAACAATGGCCTATATGACAGATTTAACAATCTCAGATTCAAAAGTAACTCAAGATTCACCAAGTCCAGTCCTTAAGCAATAGGATCCAACTCAAGCAGTTCCTCCAAAACAAGTTTCAAAGGAGGTTATAAAACTAGGAGCATTGATAGATCAATAATTAGATGCTACAACTGCAATAAATTAGGACAGTTTGTGATCCGTTGGAGCCATATGTTGATCGTTATGATGCAGCTTTGGATAAAGTGGTAAATATTACATTGAAGGATATATCCTTTCATTTACTTTCCATTGATGCATATATGGGGCATTGGTTAAGAAGTACTTGTAATTCTATTGTTACTTTGCTTACAAATATGGAGTTACGCAACTTCATGACTTAGCCAAGAACTGTCTGAGCACTGGCGTCAGGATGTGCCGAGGATGGGCATCAAGGGGTGCTGAAAACTGGCATCAAGGGATGTTCCTGCATGCATTAAGGAATGTCGTGTCTAGTATTAGGGGATGATCATACGTGCGTCAGGAGATGACGTCATCCGTGGATAATTAGGAGTTGGTGTGACGTCATCAGGAGATCGAGTAGTTCATCAGTGGATAATTATCCGCTGATGACTATTTATGGCCATCAGGGGATAATTATCGTTCGACTGCCAGTTTGACCCGTCAAGGGATAATTACCCACTAACAGCCAATTATCCACTAACAGTTACAGTTATTTTGTTTTTATGTATTCTATTATTTTTCCATGTTTGTTTTGTTTTTGTTTCCTATTCATAATAGGTTTATTATCTTTCCTTGTTAAATTAGATTTCTTTCTAATTAGGATTAGGATTTTCCTCAGCTTATAAATAGTTGCTTGTAATATACATTATGATTCATACTTTGATTAATAAATTTACGTAAGTTCTTACTTACAATTATCTTGAGAGTTGATGGTTAATTCCTTTAAACATTCATAACGTGATTTGTTTTATCTTGCGGGTGATTATTTAAGCAAACTAATCAAATCGACCTTTTAGTGTTGACTCTTGGTGCTTAACTTCTTTACAGAATGTTTGTAAAGTTATCTTTCACACTTGTGTTTGATCCTCCTAGATCAAATACATCATCTTGGTATCAGAGCTTTTGGTAGACGAGTTGTTCTTGTATTAATTTACAAACTACAACATCAATTGCTGGGGAAAAAGAACAAATCCCACGAGGGTTGACTATGGAATAAGCATAGAATTTATGTCGTGACAGTCAGATAAACGATCTAACAGATAGAAAGAACGAGATTCTAGCAAGACTGGAACGAAGGAATCCTTCTACGAGTCCAAATAGAAGTACTAGATCTATTCGTACTTCAGCTTCAGAGGAAGAAGAAGTGACCAGGCCAGTACAACAGAGACAGAGGGAAAATGTGGATGATGACAAGGGCCTAAGGTTGGATATTCCAAATTTTGATGGCAACATGAAGCTTGAGAAATTCTTGGAGTGGCTGCAACATATCGAGCGAGTCTTTGATTATAAAAACTATGATAACCATAAGAGATTCAAAGTGGTTGTGTTCAAATTCACAGGTTATGCTAACCTGTGGTATGAGAACTTGAAGAACAAAAGGAGGAAATAAGGTAAAACACGAATCGGGTCTTGGGAAGTTTTAAAAATCAGAATAAAGAAACATTTCCTTCTTACGGATTATGTGCAAGATGTTTTCTTGAAATTACAAAGTTTCAAATAGGGAGCACTAACGGTGGAGGAATACACAATGGAGTTTGAGAAGTTAACAATGCTTTGTGATCTCGAAGAAAGGACTGAACACAAGATTATTAGGTTCTTAACGGGCCTGAACAACAATATTGTCGAAATGGTGGAACTACAACCTTACTGGTCCTTTGAAGGGTGTGCAAGGTAGCCATGCAAGCTAAAAAGCATGCCAAAGCTAAGGGGATTAGTTATACCCGTCCTGTGAATAAGGCAATTGAAAGAGGCAGGAAAGAAAGGAGAAATGAGGCACCGTCTACGCCTAAGTTCACTCCTAACTTTGATAAGTTCAAGAAGGACAAGAGGAATACCTCTACACCATTGGCAACAAAAGATAAAAGAATCTGCTTTAAGTGTAAAGGTTACGGACACATGCAATATGACTCTCCTAATAATAGCGTCATGACTCTTCGTGACATCGAGGAAATTGAGGAATCTTATGCCATGAGAGAGAAAGAAACTGTGACGACCTGGAAAATTTGTTTATCTATAAATAATTTATTTACTCATATTTGTTTTCTTATTAATATGTATAGTTAATATATGATGTTTTTGAATATTTAAATATCTTTGGACCCATTAAAGGGTTATAATTTGTTTGGATGTTGATTATGAGGACAAACAAATTATGTATATATGTTTGGTAACCTTCGTAATTGCTTGAAAGAGCCCATATATCCGGTTTAGCAAGTCCCATGAAGAATTTAATAGCTTACATAGGTATAACTACATCATGAGTACGTATACTAATTAGATTAGTAAGCTGCTTGTGTGTCATTAATTGACGAAGCTTATGTGCATGAAGGACAACAACTGCTTATTATGTTGATTTGCTGTTTAAGAATCATGATGTGTAGCCGTTTTTTTTTTAACCAATGATTTTATCTCAAAGCTTAATCTCAGCTTACTATAAATACCTCATTTGGAGGTAACAGTTCAATCTCTTTTCTAAAGATTCTTTCTCCTAAAGTTCTTCTTTTAACCTATCATCCCTATATAATTTCAAGTTCTCCTTTTTGGGCGATTACTTCCAAACAAGCTTTGTATTTCTCCCGTCAAGTTAAGAGGTAAGAATTTTATGTTCTCCTCTGCTTTTTGTTTTTACGTTGTATCCAAAAGTAGTCACTGGGTATGCTAAGTTTTTAGGAACGAATAAAGTTGTTAAGAGTATGGTGTTATGAGTTAATGAAAGGACGATTATGCATCATAAATTAAGTTTGTTTATCACTAGATATCGTTCGTGATCATGGAAGACTTCCTTTTATCAGAGACAAGTTCTATGATCAGTCTCTGATGAGATAATTTTAGTCTCTGACGAGATAATATCAGTCTTTGATGGGTTAACGTTAATCTTCGATGACGTCAGCCTTAGTCCCCGATGGGTTAAGATGACATCATCAGTCTCTGGTAAGTTAACGTTAGTCTCCGATGACGTCACCTTTAGTCTCTGATGGGTTAAGATGACGTCATCAGTCTCTGATGAGTTAATGTTAATCTCCGATGATGTCACCCATAGTCTTCGATGGGTAAAACTTAATCTCTGATGACTAATGATGTTAGTCTCTAATGAGCATCTATGTTTTGTCTCTGACTGGTTTGGTGCTGAACAAGTGAGTTTGGCGTTGAACAAATTGTTTCTCGATGAGTTTGGCGATGAACAAGATCATCCCCTGATGGGTAAATCATCCCCTGACGGGCAATGCATCCCCTGATGGATGAATCATCCCCTGATGGGCAATGCATCCCCTGACGGGCAATGCATCCCCTGACGGGCAATGCATCCCCTGATGGATGAATCATCCCCTGATGGGCAATGCATCCCCTGACGGGCAATGCATCCCCTGATAGGCATACATCCCCTGATGGGTAATGTATCCCCTGATGGGTGAACCATCCCCTGACGAGTAAATTTTTCCTGATGGGCAACTTCGTGCCCTGAAAACCATTCTCTATTCTAAATAGTCATCTTTCAAATTATGGATTTCTCATGTTATACCAACAATGATGTTTTATAGAATCCTTTTACAACCAGTATACTCATTCCACTTTCTTTCCTACTGATTACGTAGAATCATTATTTTGATTTACGTAAATGATTGATGTTAATGCCTATGCAAGATGATGATCTCTTTGATGATTAAGTAACGTACGATCATTGATTCGATGTACGTGAAAAGATGTTAATTATTGAGCTATGTGTTTTTGGGTGTTTGCTAGTTGTTTAAAATCCCTAGCACACCAAAAGATAATGAAAATGATGTAAGGGTGTTGCATGTCATGAACTTGTATGCACACCCGAGTAACTCCCGTATGGATATATAGTTATGCTATTGGCCGTCACTACTTTTATTTGTTGAGCACGCCAATATTGTTGGTAGTCACTGCTTTTAATTGTTAGCACGCCAAAGCTATTCAAAATGAGAAAATGTTTTCAAGAAATATCCATATGCGAAGTTAAGGGGCTATTGAATGCTTTCGCTTGGTATTCTGGCCAATAATGATAGGGAATGAAAGACCGATGCATCGGTAATCAAACCCATGCAGATTAATTGGTTTCTGCAAGTGACTACGTATGTCAAAGGTTGGAATTAAACGACCAGGTTGACCAGCTGGGATGAAATTTGATTGTTAAAGGAAGTCAGATAATGATCAGTCTGGTCAGGTGATGCATTATCTGATGAAGAGAGGGCGAATCAAGATTTATTTTTAAAGAGGGTTATTCCTTTGATATCACTCAGGAACCTTAAATGTTACATGTTTATTGGTTTATCAGGAGGTTTGGCATTGCTTTGCCCATCCTCAATGAATATTAAAGCTTTTGAAATATCCGTTCTTCTTGCTTATGAATATATACTTGCTGAGCATAAACGCTCATGTGGAATGTTATGAAATGTTTTACAGGTTGTTAGCGCAATATTAGCACAAGTGTTTGTAGAATGGGGGGTTGAATACAAACACCTGAAACTTTTCGCACTTAAAAACTTATAAGGCTTATTGAAAACAATTGAACAACCAGAAAAACTATATGGAATGAACACACAGATTCAAGTTAAAATAGTTATATTATAACTTGAGGTTTTTCTGGAAATCTGTATAATCACAAATGTGATTTACAGCTACAATTTCTGTGAATAAAGTTCACAGCTTCTCACACTCACTAGCTTCTAATATTCTTTGAAATAACTCTCTCAATATTTATTGCAAAGCTTCTCTCTAGTGTTTTTGTGCTTCAGTGCTTGTTTGATCTGTTGGATGGATTCAATCAATTGGTCTTTTTTTGTGTAATTAGAGCTCCGTTGCTTATATATCAATCAGCGGGTTGAAATCACGTTCTTGAGACGTGCTTCTCTTCTCAACTTAGCCGCAAGTATGTCACTTCTAAACTTTATGTGTCAGACTGCTACATGCTTTGTTGCTACTTTTCTTCCCCTGATCTGTGTGCATTTAATGCTTGAGAGTTCTCATTGGACCATTATCAAACTTCAAGAAATATCTTTCCAGTTAATATTTCTTGCTTCTGTAACACGTTACGTTGATTTCCGTGTAAGAACTGATGACGGGTGTATGCTGTCACAACAGTCCACTGACTGCTAGCCCTGATGGACTTTGATCAGTGCTTCTGGATCCCCTGATGCTTATTGACTGGATCAGGGCTTCGTCTTTCACTTGAGTTATACTAAGTGCTTCTTGACCTTGATGGTTATAGCTGACGGCATACACTGATGGCTTCCACTGATGTGATGTTGGTCATTCTCCCTGACAGGTTACCCTGATGGGTTTGCCTGACACTGATATGTCCCGAAGTGTGTCACTGACGAATTGGTCTGCCCTTGTCATCCCTTGACAGGTTCCCCTTACAGGTTCCCCTGATAGGTTCCCCTGACGGGTTCCCCCTGATGGGTTCCCCTGACGGGTTCCCCCTGATGGGTTCCCCTGACGGGTTCCCCCTGATGGGTTCCCTTGACGGGTTCCCTTGATGGGTTCCCCCTGACGGGTTCCCCCTGATGGGTTCCCCTGACTGGTTCCCCTGATGGTTTCCCCCTGATGGGTTCCTCTGATGGGACTTAATCAACGTAACTTTGATTTAGAATTTCTGATGTGTGGAATACTTCGTTTGCTTACGAGTAGCATCAGACATTCTCCTTCACTTTGTCAAGTCCTTTGAATGTTCCTGTTTTCTGACTTATCTTGTGAAGATATTAACTATACTCATCAGTGGATGCAAAACTTGTGCTAATCTTAAGGTTTATAAAATACCTCAAGAATTTACAGTGTCACAATTTATTACATAATCATCATCATCATCATTTATCTCTAACACAGGTTATGGCAAAAAGGTCGAGTCACCTAATAAAGGAAAAGAGAAAATTGCATAGTGAGAGCTTCTTAATTTATCTCCTATAGATTGCTTTTAAAGGGAAAGTGAAACAAAAGGCCATCTTAGAAATGTTTAGGTTGTAAGGCCAGATGGGCCATCTAAAGTTAGTTTCCGCTACAGCTTGTTTATTTTCAAGCTTTAAGGTTTTTGTAAGAAGATGTGAACCTTAAAATGTTATTATGATGTTTTTGAGAATGTATTTCTCGTGCGTTTTATGTAAATGCTTGGCTATGATGTGTCTGTCTCAGTTGTGTTGTGATTTTATATTTGTTTTCTGGCGGGGCCCGGGGGTTCCAGCCTGGGGATCTTGGGGCTGTCACCCAAATTGTTGACAGTACCCGAGGCTCGGCTCAGGGGATTCTCCGCGGCCGCCACAGAAACACTTGAAGAAGAGAAGCAAGCTAGTTGTAGGGAAGTTAAAGATGACTTCGAGGCTGACTCAAAAGAGGAGCCTAAGACTCATGGTTCGCAGTTGATTGTGAGAAGGATATTACAGGCAAAACCAGTTCCTTTAGAAGCTGACCAAAGGGACAAGATCTTCATGACAAGAGTATTGGTGAGGGACAAACTGTGCATATTGATTATTGACACAAGAAGCTGTACTAACATGGTCTCCACTACATTAATTGATAAACTTAATTGGCCTACAATGCGTCATCCTAAACAATACAAGTTGCATTGGCTAAGTGACGGTGGAGAAGTCAAGGTCACCAAAAAGGCATTGATTTCTTTCGAGATTGAAAAATTCAATGACCAGATGTTATGTAATGTCTATACAATGGATGCTTTCCATATTCTTCTGAAGACCGTGGCAATACGATAGGTTTGTCATGTTTGATGGCAGGACCAATGTCTACATTGCCAAGATAGGTAGCAAGAAAAAAACACTGAAACCTTTGTCGATTCTTAGCAAACATAAGGAAGGTTTAGTTGTAAACAAGAAACAGTTCGAACAGGAGCTAGAGCAAGAGGGTTGAGGTTATCTCTTGATTGTTGTGGGGTTCCAAGTTGAGTAGACAACGATGAAACCACCTGAAGAATTGGAGGGGTTGCTAACCTAATATAGGGATGTGTTTCCTGAAGACTTACAACCAGGATTACCTCCTATTCATGGGATTGAGCATTAGATTGACCTAATCCCAGACTCATCACTACCCAACAAGGCAGCCTACAGATGTAACCCCTCAAGAGACTCAAGAAATACAAAGGCAGATTGAGGAACTTATGGAGCGGGGTTATGTAAGGGAAAGCATGAGTCCTTGTGCAGTACCAACCTTAGTGGTGCAAAAGAAAGATGGGACTTGGTGGAAGTGTATTGACAATCGAGCAGTGAACAATATCACCATCAAGTATAGATTCCCAATTCTGAGATTGGATGACTTACTGATGAGTTGCACAGCTCTGTAATATTTTCCAAGATTGATCTCTGCAGTGGATACCATCAGATTAGAATGAGAGAAGGCGATGAGTGGAAAACAGTATTTACGACGAAGGTAGGTTTGTACGAATGGTTGGTCATGTGTTTCAGTCTTAGTAATGCACCAAGTACCTTCATGAGGCTGATGAATGAGGTATTAAAACCTTTCTTGGGAAAGTTCGTTGTTGTTTACTTGGATAACATACTGATCTACAACAAGAACAAGGAAGAGCATTTTATACACTTAAGATCAGTGTTTGAAGTCTTGAGGAAGCAAAAACTATATGCCAAGTTGGAGAAGTGTTACTTCTTGGTGCCAATTTGACCTTCCTAGGCTACATAATTTTTGGGGATGGAGTCTCGATGGATCCATCAAAGGTGGAAGCTATAAAATCTTGGCTAGTACCTACTACAGTCATGGAGGTACATTCTTTTCATGGACTTACTTCTTTCTATCGAAGATTTGTGGAGAATTTTAGTAGCGTGGTGACACCTATTACTGAATGTATAAGGAAAGAGAAATTTGAGTGGACAGAAGCTGCTCAAAGAGCTTTTGAAAAGGTGAAGAAATTGTTGTGTGACACGCCCGTCCTAGGTCTGCCAGATTTCTCAAGTCCTTTCGAGGTAGAGTGTGATGCTACTGGAGTGGGAATAGGAGCTGTGTTAGTATAGAAGAAGAGACCTATTGCTTACATCAGTGAGAAGTTGAATGGAGCTAAACTCAACTACTCTACATATGACAAGGAGTTCTATGCAATAGTGAGGGCACTTGACCACTAGAGTCACTACTTGCGTCCAAGCCATTTTATATTGCACTCAGACCATGAAGCTCTGAAGTATATTCATGGACAACAGAAGCTTAATCCTCGACATGCCAAGTGGGTTGAGTTCTTACAGTCTTTCAATTTCTCTTCCAAGCACAAGCAAGGAAAGGACAATGAGGTGGTTGATGCATTTTCAGGAAGATACACTTTACTGGGCATTCTAAGTTCAAAACTACATGGTTTTGAATTAATCAAGGAATACTACAAGTTAGACCTGGACTTCTAACTGATAATCAAATCATGCTCTCAAGGAACTACTGGTAATTATGTGTTTCAAGATGGATTTTTGTTTAAAGGGAATTTTTTGTGTATTCCATCTTGTTTGATTCGAGAATTGTTGGTAAAGGAAGCCCATGGAGGATGATTACCTAGGCATTTCAGCATTACCAAGACTTTGGCTACATTACAAGAGCATTTCTATTGGCTAAAGATGCAGGGTGATGTAACAGGAAATGTTGCTCGATGTGCCACCTGTCAAAGAACAAAGAGCACATTCCATCAAGGACTTTATACGCCATTGCCTGTTCTAGATTCCCCATGGGAAGATGTGTCCATAGATTTCATCGTAGGATTACCTCATACTCAAAGAGATAATGATTCTATCATGGTGGTGGTGAATAGGTTCTCCAAAATGGCACACTTTATGGCTTATCATAAGACTGATGATGCATCTCGAGTGGCTGATTTGTACTTGAAGGAAGTGGTTTAGTTACATGGTGTTCCACAAACCGTTGTCAGTGACTAAGATACAAAATTTATGAGCTATTTTTGGAAGACACTGTGGAAGTGGTTCAGTTGCATGGAGTATGTCAACATGGCACTCATGGCCAGCTCATTAGACAATAGTTCAAGAAAGAGCATATAGGTACCAAATCTGTCTAGCATTAAAATGTCTAACTCTAAATATAAAAGAATTGTTGACGAACTTAGTGTAGACTTATTTCAGATTCATACTAGCCTAGTTGCTTCTAATGAAGAAAATACTACACTAATAACTAAAATTAAAAAATTGAGTGCTAGAAATGAAGAACTTGAACTAGCATTTGTCACACTAGAGTCTTTAAAGCAAGAAAATGAGTATCTAAAGAACAAAGACAAATGTGCCAAAGAGATTGAAGAATTCCTTAGGAAAGTGTTGTTGCACCCCTGCTTATATAATCATTGCTTAAAAAGTTTATTTATTGTTTATTATATAAGAATTGATGATGTAATATAGTCCTTGCTTAAATGTTGTAAAAGGACTTAGAAAAATATCCAACTTGTTAGGTGGATATAATATGTAGTTAAGCAAGGAGTTTGATCACCATTGAAGTCTGCTGATATGAAGAATCCATTGAAGTCTGCTGATATGATGAATTCATTGGTCAAGAAGGATTCTGAAGACATGAAAAATTTTCCAAGTATAGTCCTGCTTAGAATGGAAATAAGCAAGAACTTAAGAAATTTTTCATGTATAGTCCTGCTTAGAATGGAAATAAGCAAATACTTAAGTAAGCAAGATCCTTTGCTTAATCCGAGTTGAGTTGTCAAAAAAAGTTATCTTTACACCTGGTTAGTCAACTTCTAGGAGTCTTTTCAGAAAGGCACTAGAAGACAAAATAACGGCTAAATTTTTGAACTAAGCAAGGAATGTTGTAAAAGTACAATTCACATCAAGAATAGTACACTCCAATGGATCTAATTCAAATTCCCAACGGATAGATTTTCTGAGAGTAGTATAAATAGGAGTCATAAATTTCATTTATGACAACGGAGCAAAAACTGAAGAACTGAACAACCAAACACTTTGACATATTAAAGACTTCAGCAAGACATCATAAAGCTTAAACAAGTTCTATCAATCTGCTCAACTAAGGAGCACTCTACTTGGAGATAGCAAGCAAGATTTTCTCAATCTGCTTAGAGTCTGTGTGACTAATCTGGTCTAAGTGACCTAGTGTAAATTGGACTAAGTGTCTTCATGCTAATTGTTCTGTGTGAACAAGTTTTAGTGATAGCCTTCTCAAGTAAAAGAGAAGAAGAGTGGAGTAGGCTTAGTCCGAACCACTATAAAAATTCTCATCTCTATTCCTGCTTACTTGCTTTGTTCTGTGCTTTGCTTAAGTCCTGTTGAACTCTATCAGCAAAGACTTACTATCTTTGCTCTTTTTAGCCATTAACCTTTCTTTCTAAAATCTAAGGGGTTCCTTGCTTAACTATTCCGCTGCTAAATCTTTTCAAAACATAAGAAACATTTTTATAAGCAAGAAGTGTTTAAATCAGTAAAGTTTTCTAAGAAAGACTTAGTTTTTGAAAAACACTATTTAACCCCCCTTCTAGTATTTTTACCCTTTGGGACCGAACAAGTGGTATCAGAGCTTAACACTATTTGCTGAGCCCTAAAGCTTGAGAGGATCCTAACTTAAATTTTCTAATGGCTTTAGGAAGTGATTTTGGTGGCAAGCCCCCAATGTGTACCAGAGATAGATTCGCTAACTGGAAATTACGAATACAAGTATACATGGATGCCAATGATGAGGAACTATTTGAAGCAATAAAAGTTGGACCCTACATAACAGAGAAGCTATCTGCTGATGATCCAAATAAGCTCATTCCTAAGCAAAGGAAGGAATTGACTGATGATGAGAAGAAATTGGTAGGCTACAACAAAAAGGCGATGAACATTTTCTTCATGGCTCTTGAAGAAGAAATGTCCGAAAGCGTGTCTAACTGCACCTCTGCTAAAAAGGTATGGGATGCCTTGCTGGTTCTCAATGAAGGAACGGTAGAAGTCAGAGAGAATAAAAAATCCCTGCATATTCAACAGTATGAAATGTTCAGCATGCAGTAGAGGGAAAATCTCACTGCAATGTATGAAAGATTTACTATCCTGCTCAATAACTTGCCTGATCTAGGGAAAACCTATGACACAAAGGACATAAATCTCAAATTCATGAGATCATTACCAAGACAGTGGGATCCTAAAACTACTGTTGTCAAGGAATTAAGAAATTTACATACTACTGATCTCCAACAACTCTATGGAAACCTGCTTACATATGAAATGGAGTTAGCTCAGAGAGATTCCATAGCTGAGCCAAAGAGGAAAGAAAGAGGAGTTGCTTTGAAGGCTGCTAAGTCGAAGCAACAAGCAGATTCTGACTCAGAGTCTGCTGATAGTGATGAAGATATGACTATGCTAGCCAGGAAGTTCAAAAGGTTTATGAGGAAGGACAGAGGAAATTTCAGAAGAAATACAAGCAGCAGCAAGAGAGATCCATCAAAGGATCTGTGCTACAATTGCAAGAAGCTGGGCCACTACGCTGCTGACTACCGAAATTCAGCAAAAGAAGAGAGGAAATTCCCTGCTAACGATAAAAACAAGGGAAAAGAATACTACAAGAAGAAATATCAGCAAAAGAACAATTCAAACTTCAAGAAAGACAAAGGACTCATTGCTGAAAAGTCATGGAGTGAGAGTGACAGTGACTCAGAAGACTCAGGACCAGAAGTAGCGAACCTCTTCTTAATGGCTAGAGAATCTGAGACAAGCAAGGAGGTCGATCTTACTGAGGTATTTGATTTTGACTCTCCTGATATTACTGAAGCTGAGTTGCGCTATTTGTTCAAAGATGTTGCATCTCAATGGCATAGATATAGAAGATTGCTGAAAATTGCTTCAGCAGAGTCTGATCAACTAAGGAGCAAGAACTCTGAAATTTTGCTTACACTTGAAAATGTGCAAGCTGAGAATTTGGAGTTACTTGCTGCTGATGATGAGAGGATTCAGCTTAGACAGGATCTCAGAGACTCTCAAGAGAAAGAGTCTAAGTTAACCTCCCATGTTGAGGAATTAACTATTACAATCTCCACATGGAACAAATCTTCTTCAAATGCTTGTGCTTTTCTAAAAGCCAAAGAAACATGCTAGATGAAAGTGGAATTAGATCCAAGACTTGCGAAGTCCTTGCTGAAGGGAGTGGAGAAAGTGATGTTGAGTCTATTAGCAGAATAATCTCTGTGCATTCAGCAGAGTGTGAACCTCCTGCTGCAACGAAAGGTAACAGAAATGTTACCTTGCTAAAGAACAAATTCCCTGCTGACTGTAACTATGAGCAGGGACGTGACGCTAAACAGACCAATGGTGGAAAGTTTAGCAAGAACCACGTTCCTCCTGCTCATCGTTACAACAATGCGAGGAATTTGGAATTTAGCAAAGGTTGGGTTAGGAGCAAACACTGAAAACCACCTCAACCTAAGAGAAGAGGTAAGCAGCACACACATCACAAAATAATGCATTTGAGATGCTATTGTTGTCATAGGATTGGCCACATAGCTTCTCTTTGCCTTGCTAACCCTTACTATACTAGTTAGTCTCAAAAACCAAAAATGAGACAAGTATGGGTCCCCAAGGGTACTAACCTAAATGGACCCAAATCTTGCTGGGTACCAAAGTGATTGCTTATGTTTTGTAGGAAGTGAGCAAGGAACAAATTTGGTACTTGGACAGTGGATGTTCAAGACATATGACGGGAGATAAAGCCTTGCTCACCAATTTTAAAGAAAAGGATGGACCTCAAGTGATCTTTGGAGATAATAGTGCTGGAAGAACTAAGGGATATGGTTCAGCAGGAAATGGGTTAATCTGCTTCAACAAAGTTGCCTATGTGGAGGCTCTTAAGCATAACTTGCTTGGTATAAGCCAGTTGTGTGACAAAAGGCATAAGGTCACCTTCTTAGACAATTAATGTCAGGTAAGAGATCTTCAAACAAATTCTCTGAAGCTTTCTGGCTCAAGAAATGGGAATGTTTATGTAGTAGATTTGGCTAAGCTAAGTCTTGCTAAAACAACCTGCTTTCTTGCTAAAGCTTCAGCAGATGCTAGTTGGTTATGGCATAAGAGACTTTCACACTTAAATTTTAAAACTATTTCAAAACTCGCTGCTAAAGATCTTGTAAAAGGTTTGCCTAAATTTTCCTTTGAAAAAGAAAAACCATGTAGAGCTTGTCAATTTGGTAAGCAAACAAAACATTCTTTCTTAAGCAAATCTGAAAAATCAAACTCTATGCCCCTCCAACTATTACATCTTGATTTGTTTGACCCTATATCAAGTAGTCTTGGTGGAATGAAATATGGATTCACTATTGTGGATGATTTCACAAGATATATATGGGCATTATTTCTTGCTCACAAGAATGATGCATTAGCAGAGTTTGAGAAATTCAATAGACAAGTGCAAAATGAAAAAGAACGCAAAATCAAGTCAGTAGGAAGTGACTATGGTAGAGAGTTCGACTTTAAAGGCTTTACTGAGTTCTGTGATAAGAAAGGAATTTCTCATAACTTCTCTGCACCAAGGACTCCACAGCAAAACAAAATGGTTGAAAGAAAGAATAGAACCTTAGAAGAAGCTGGAAGAACATTGTTTGATGATGCTAGACTTCCTGAGTACTTCTGGGCAGAAGCAGTGAGCACTGCTTGCTATACTCAAAATCGATCACTCATTCATCCAACACTAAGCAAAACTCCATACGAGCTATGGAAAGGAAGAAAACCGAACATAAACTATTTCAGAATCTTTGGATATCTCTGCTATGTTCACAATAATGGTAAGGAGTACTTAACTAAATTTCAAGCAAAATCCAATGAAGGTATTTTCTTAGGGTATTCTACTCACAGCAAAGCTTTTCGTATTTTTAATAAGAGAATTCTAACAGTAGAAGAGTCAGTTCATGTAGTATTTGATGAAACTAACCATGAGGAACCAAGTGGTTCACTCCCTCTTATAGCTGAGCAGGAACCAAATGAGAATCAACAGGCCGCAGAAACTAAGGAAGACCCTGCTGAAGTACCTTCAGAAATCACTGCTTCATTGGATAGCACCCCTGTTGAAGCAAAAGATGATGAACCCAACTTGGAGGAACTAAGACAATAAGACATTTGAACAGATCTACCAAGAAGGATGAAATGGACCAAGTCTCACACAGAAGACTTGATAATTGGAAATCCTACAAGTTCAGTAAAGACTAGAAGATCTGCTCAAAACAAAAGTAATTTTCTAAGCTTCCTATCCCAAATGGAACCTAAGAAAATTGAGGATGCTCTTGCTGATGCTGATTGGGTCCTTGCTATGCAAGAAGAGCTAAACCAATTTAGCAGGAACAAAGTTTGGAATCTTGTTCCCAGGCCAAGGAATCATGCAGTAATTGACACCAAGTGGGTATTTCGAAAAAAGATGGATGAAGATGGAATCATCACAAGGAACAAAGCAAGACTTGTGGCTAAGGGCTATTCTCAGGAGGAAGGAGTCGACTATAATGAAACCTTTGCTCCAGTAGCAAGGCTTGAAGCCATAAGAATTTTTCTTGCTTACGCTGCTTATTAAGACTTCAAGGTGTTTCAAATGGACGTCAAGAGTGCATTTCTGAATGGAGAACTTCAGGAGGAAGTCTATGTGGAACAACCCCCAGGTTTTGCTGATCATGCTAATCCTCACCATGTATATAGGCTTGATAAAGCTTTATATGGTCTTAAGCAAGCTCCACGTGCATGGTATGATACTTTATCTTCCTTTTTAATTGATGAAGGTTTCAGTAGAGGTAAAGTAGACACTACACTTTTCATTAAAAAGCATAAAGATAAAACATTGTTGGTACAAATTTATGTAGATGATATAATCTTTGGTTCTGCTGATGAAAAACTTTATGCAAGATTTGCTAAGCTTATGTAGAGTAAGTTTGAGATGAGCATGATGGGAGAGTTGAATTTCTTCCTTGGACTCCAAATTAAGCAAAGCTGTGATGGAATTTTCATCAACCAATCCAAGTACACTAAAGACCTGTTGAAGAAGTTTGGATTGGAAACAAGTCCAATGAAGACTCCCATGTCATCTGCAACAAAGTTGGACAAAGATGAGCAAGGTAAATCCGTAGATATAACAAGTTATCGAGGTATGATCGGATCTTTGCTATACTTAACTGCTAGTAGACCAGATATTATGTTTGCTACATGTATTTGTGCACATTTTCAATCTAACCCCAAGGAATCACATTTAGCTTCTGTTAAGAGAATTTTCAGATATCTCAAAGGAACTCCTAACTTAGGAATATGGTATCCAAAAGATTCTAATTTCAACCTTGCTAGATACTCGGATGCTGACTTTGCTGGGTGTAAAATTAATCGAAAAAGCACTAGTGGTACATGCCAATTTCTAGGAGGAAGACTTGTCTCATGGTTCAACAAGAAGCAAAACTTTGTATCAACATCCACTGCTGAGGCTGAATACATATCAGCAGGAAGTTGTGTTGCACAAATTCTGTGGATGAAGAATCAACTTGCTGATTATGGGTTTATTTTCAAGTCTATCCCTATATTCTGTGATAATACTAGTGCTGTAGCCATTGCTTATAATCCTATTTTGCACTCTATAACTAAACATATAGATATAAGGCATCATTTCATTAGAGATCACGTTCAGCAGGGTACTATAGAGATAAACTATATTCCTACTGAAAATCAATTAGCAGATGTTTTTACAAAACCCTTGGATGAAAATTGTTTTAATAAAATAAGTGAATTAGGCATGTTAAATTGTGGATAAGCATTTTGCTACTAACATCTTGTTTGCTTAAGCAAGAACTTTTGTTCTTAGCAATTTAAATTCAGGAGAAGAAAAAGTATTGTTGATGTCTAAGCAGGCTTTTTATCCCTGCTGAAAAACACATTTCACATTGCTGAAATGAACAAAGATGCTGCTGATAGAGTACATGCTGATCAACAATGACCTTGCTGAAAAATTCCGAAAAAGGGGAGACGTCTAGACAAAAGAGCTGTTTCAGAAACCATGTAAATATCCTGCTGAAACGTCCAAGATGCTGCTAACAGAGACTAACTCCAAGACCTTGCTTATCTCATAAGCAAAGGATGATCCTGTTGAAAAATTCAAAATAAGCAAGGGATGACTGCTGCTTACAAGACCCTGCTGATACTCCGCCTCAAAAGGAAGCTATAAGATCAGCAAGGATATTGTCCCTGCTGATTCATATCATTGTCCATCCACATCAGCAAGAAACGTGCTACGCAATTACCGCCGGAAAAATAAGTCATCATGACTGCAGCCGTTTTTATTCTCTCTCCTAATTAAATGCCACTCTGTCCTATGATCTTTTACAGCTGCTGTCCTTTCGGTAATTAATTCTCACCACTACCCATATTTTTTTTTCCCATTAACTCTTCATCTGCTCATATCAGTTACCACTATCTAAACCATTCAACTTCTTTCACCTCATATATAAATTCATTTCACCCCTTCTCAAAATTTTTACCGTAGAAACTGCTCTGATCTCTCTCTATAATCACTCTCTAAAAACTCTTCTAATATCCTCCGACAATCTTTTTCCAATCAACATTAGTAGACATGGCCAACTGGTTGGATATAATCGAGTTTGAGTCTATCATTGACTTAGATTACTTTGCTGACATTCAAGACTCTGAAATCACAGAAGTCATATCCCTGCAAAGGAACAGCAGGATACGTTATGTAATCTCTGTTGATACACTCATATACGTGGAAGTAATTAAAGAATTCTGCTCATCTATACAAGTCCGAGACCAAAACATAATTGGACGTGTAAATGGTCAATTGATTCTCATCACTCCAGCAAGCATTGCCACAGTCCTACAAATGCCAAGTCAGGGTCTGCTAACTCCACCAACAGTCACTCCTGCTGTGCTTGCTGAACTGGGATATGTCAAGACCCACAACAACAAGAAAAGGAAGGATTTCCCAAAGAAATGGGACCTTCTAATGGACATCTTACACAAGACCTTGCTGTGTAAGTTCACCTCCCTGGACGAGGCATCAACAAGGGTTATTTCTATCATTTCGCTACTGAAAACTGGGGAGCCGATCAACTGGGCTCAAATATTTTTTGAAGTCCTTGTTGAGTCCTTCTCCAGCAAGAAGAAGACCAAGATTCGTCATGGACGACCTATGTCCCTGCTGCTAAAGGGAATTCTTGGAGCTAATTTCCCAGCAGGGACCCAGTCCAAGAAGTTGATCAGCAGCAAAGTCATCACTCCCTCGCTGCTCAAAAACTACGAGCGCAACCCTGCTGCCTTTGCAAAGGCTGCTGCTGAAAGGAGATTAAAGGGATCAGCAGAGTCCTCCAAGGAATAAGCACAACCATCAACAATCCCTGTTGTCCATCCCAGCAGGAAGAGGCGAGCTGCGACTCAAATTCAGAGGCCCAAAAAGAAAACTAAGGCCACCTCTGCTGAATTTGACCCCTCGACCTTAACGATGAAGAGAGGGAGGTGTACGAATTCTTCATGGAGCTAAACGATGAAGTCTCTGCTGCTAAAGCAATTGCTGCTGGAGGATCTGACGTAGAGCCTCCCTCTGAAGACGAACAAGACATCCCTACCGTTGTTGCACTCATAATAACATCAGCAGGGGATGAAATTTTTGATGAGATAGACAACTACGTCCCTGCTGACGAGTCACCAATCCTTGTTGATGATCAGAAGAGTTCTTCCAACGAACTCTTCCAAGAAATTGATGCAGTAACCGAGGCTGTCCTTGCTGCTAAAAAGTCACCAACCCCTGCTGAAGTATCAGCAGTTGAACCTACAACTCCTACTGAAATCCTCGAACTCACCGAGGTCTTGGAGTCTGTTGATACTCCAGATTCTGTCACAGGATCTGTTGAAATGGAAATTGTCATACACCTTACCAATGAGGTCAATCCCCCTCCAACCTTTGACACTGCTGAAATTGATCGATCAACAGTGTCCCCAAAAGAGCCAACAGCAGAGACAACCGAGTCAACAAAACCCACTGCTGCAAGAAGATTAGTCCTCCCAGGTTTTGCTATCCGAGACCCTGTTGGTGCTCCCAGAAGAAAACATGCTGCTATCAAGGGCAAAGGCAAGGGAAAGCAAACACAAGTATCCAACAGCAGTGATTTCGAAAGCTTTGATGACATTCCTCCAAAACGAAGAAAGGAACTACAATCTGAGGAAGTCATCAAAGCTCTGCTGATACAAGATGCTGAGGAAGCTGGCTTGGATCCCAAGGCATACCTTGCTGAGAACATCCTAGAAGGCCTTAGCCACTATTCTCCAGCAAGGGTATTAACCGAGGGGGAGCCTACTGAAGAAATCGAGGAAGAAATCAACAGTCCTCTTGCTAAAGAATTGCCTACTATTGAAGGGGAGCCCACAAAGGAGAATGCTGCTGAGGAAGAGGAACCTGTTGAAACTAAAACTCAACCTGCTAGTAGCAAGATTTCCTCTCCATCCTCGCAGAAGCTTGCTAAACTTGAAGCCCAACTAGAACAAGTTTTAGCAAGACTTCCTGCTGAAAACACTACTGCTGCCAAAGCTCCTCCTACTGATTCTGCTCTTAACTCCAGACTGACTAAGATGGAGCATAAACTTGAGAAAATCCAGCAAACCCTGAACAAGCTAATTGACTTCCTCCCCATCATGGCCGATGATATCAAAAAGGGGGAGAGAGGTCATGAAGCACAGGCACAACAAGATCTTCTTGCTGCTAAAACTCTTGCTGCTGATCTTCTTGCTGCTGAAACTCCTGTTGTTGTTCCAAAAAGAAAAAGACTTCCAAAGCACATCCCTGAGTCTGCTGTGCAAATCATGAGTCCATCGCCGTACATGAGACTTCAGAAGGCCCTTGAAGAAGCTGATGTCATATCAATGAAGTCAGGGCCTGTTGAAAGTCTCAAATTGCTTGCAAGCATCAAAGAATCAAAATCAAATATCAAGCAGTACGAGTTGGAAATGAAGCGACTCAGGGTGTAGGAAATTCAGCTGGAGTATAACAAAAGGAAAGAGAGGATGCAGAAGAGGAAGGAGGAAAAGGAAGCACTTAAAAGGGAAAAGGAGAAAGCTGAGGAAAAGCAAAGGCAAGAGCTGCTTAGATTTGGTGCAGGAGAAGATCAGCAGGGTTCGGAAGAACCTGCTGATGAAGCTGATAATATAGAATAGTTTACTTTCTTTTGTATTTCATTTTATCATGTAATTTTTAAACATTCTTATATAAAATGAAATTTATTTTGGTTCTTGATGTAGTGATCAAAATAACTCGTTTTGACATCATCAATTAGGGGGAGATTGTTGTTGCACCCCTGCTTATATAATCATTGCTTAAAAAGTTTGTTTATTGTTTATTATATAAGAATTAATGATGTAATATAGTCCTTGCGTAAATGTTGTAAAAGGACTTAGAAAAATATCCAACTTGTTAGGTGGATATAATATGTAGTTAAGCAAGGAGTTTGATCACCATTGAAGTCTACTGATATGAAGAATCCATTGAAGTCTGCTGATATGATGAATTCATTAGTCAAGAAGGATTCTGAAGACATGAAAAATTTTCCAAGTATAGTCCTGCTTAGATTGGAAATAAGCAAGAACATAAGAAATTTTTCATGTATAGTCCTGCTTAGAATGGAAATGATCAAAGACTTAAGTAAGCAAGATCTTTTGCTTACTCCAAGTTGAGTTGTTAGAAAAAGTTATCTTTACACCTGGTTAGTCAACTTCTAGGAGTCTCTTTAGAAAGGCACTAGAAGACAGAATAACAGCTAACTTTTTGAACTAAGCAAGGAATGCTATAAAGGTACAAGTCACATCAAGAATAGTACACTCCAACGGATCTAATTCAAATTCCCAACGGATAGATTTTTTGAGAATAGTATAAATAGGAGTCATAAATTTCATTTATGACAACGGAGCAAAAACTGAAGAACTGAACAACCAAACACTCTGACATATTAAAGACTTTAGCAAGACAACATAAAGCTTGAACAAGTGCTATCAATCTGCTCAACTAAGGAGCACTTTACTTGGAGATAGCAAGCAAGATTTACTCAATCTGCTTAGAGTCTGTGTGACTAATCTGGTCTAAGTGACCTAGTGTAAATTGGACTAAGTGTCTTCATGCTAATTGTTTTGTGTGAACACGCCTGCTGATTGTTCTGTGTGAACAAGTTTTAGTGATAGCCTTCTCAAGTAAAAGAGAAGAAGAGTGGAGTAGGCTTAGTCCGAACCACTATAAAAATTCTCATCTCTATTCCTGCTTATCTTTCATATTGCTTACTTGCTTTGTTCTGTGCTTTGCTTAAGTGCTGCTGAACTCTATCAGCAAAGACTTACTATCTTTGCTCCTTTTAGCCATTAACCTTTCTTTCTAAAATCTAAAGGGTTCCTTGCTTAACTATTCCGCTACTAAATCTTTTCAAAACATAAGAAACTTTTTTATAAGCAAAATGTGTTTAAATCGGTAAAGTTTTCTAAGCAAGACTTAGTTTTTGAAAAACACTATTCAACCCCCCTTCTAGTATTTTTACCCTTTGGGACCTAATAGAAAGAATTATCTCAAAATGAGTTTAAGATTGCTGCTTTTAAGACGTCTGCTGACATCACTGAAGAAATTCTTGATAACTCTGTCACAGGACCAAAAGTCAAAATAGGCTATGACTATGACAAGAAAATAGGAAAGAAACCTATGGTAAGAGATAGTAATGAGACTGTTCAATATGAGAAGGAATCTACTCTTAGTGTTCTTAAAAATGTTGATACTCCCTTATACAAAACTTTTGTACCCGAGTCTGTTTAGGAGAAAGATATCCTTATCAAGCATGAGTTGATGCTTGAAGATGAGAAAGAAAAGAAGCAGATTCACAAAACAAAAGAATCTCTGAGCAAAAAGGAGATTCTTATTAGGGAAATCAAATCCCAAAATGTAAAGCAAAACAGGAATCTCCCAAGTAGGTGAAAACAATAGAAGAAAGAAAACAAGAGTGAAAAGGTAGATACTGTTAAAAGAGTCAAAACTAAGATAGTAAAAGAAAAAAATAACTCCCCTAGTAGCTCATATGATAAAAAGAAAAGACCAAACAAAAAGGGGAAAGTAGGAATAAACAAAAACAGTAACTATGCCTCTATTCTAATGCTCCTAGGAAAAGTGCAAAAATTGCAACTTTGTCAGCCACCTGACACATACGTGCACCAATAAACCTAGGACAACATCTAACCATTTGTAGCAAAAACAAAAATTTGACAACACTCTATTGAAACATAGAGCTTATCCCTACTGTGACAAGTTTGAATGTATGCCATGTACGATAAATGTTTTATCCAACTGTTTTAATATGATGCGTACTTCTCATGAAACTTCTAAATATCAAGTTATGCAAAAAGCCAAAAACAAGACTCCCAATCCTCCAAAGGCAAAGAAAGATAATGTCTATCCTCCTAAGGTCAGAACGGACAATTCACCCCCAAAATCTAAAAGTAAATCTGTTCTTATTCAAAAATGGGTGAAGAAGGAAGTCAATGCTAACTTAAAATTTGATAAGGAAAATCATATGCTAAATGTTGTTAGAATTATTAAAAATAATTTTTTATATACTAAAGTTCAAGGACCCAACAAAGCTTGGGTACCAAAGCAAACTTAATTTTTTTATGATTGCAAGGCAAGAAAAGGAACAAAGTTGTGTGGATATTGGATAGTGGTTGCTCTAGGCACATGACTGGTGACAAAGCCCTGCTATCACACTTAAAAGAGAAAACTGACCCACTAGTGACCTTTGGAGATGACAACAAAGGTCTCAGTATGGGGTATGGTTGTTTGGAAGCTGGGAATGTCATCATTGAAAAGGTAGCATAGGTTGATGGCCTTAAGCATAATCTTGCTGAGTGTCAGTCAGTTCAGTGATAGAGGTTTCCATGTTAATTTCAAAGATAAGCAGTGCTTCATCACACACAAGAAGTTTGAAGATCTTGCTCTTTTAGGAGTAAGAAAAGGGAACCTCTACATTGTTGACCTCAATTCTGCAGACAAAGATAAAGTGTCACACTTGTATAGCAAGGCCTTAAGCAATGAGAGTTGACTATAACATAAAAGTTGTCACATCTCAACTTCAAAACAATCAATTCTTTTGCCAAGAAGGAGTTGGTGACAGGATTTCCTCAACTTGAATTCTCTCAAGAAGGATTGTGTGAGACATGTCAAAAGAGAAAAATGATGATGTCCTCATTCAAAACCAAGACTATTACATCCATTACAGAACCTCTACAACTTATTCACATGGATTTGTATGGACCTGCAAATATCATGAGAGTCACAAAGAAAAGATTTGTTTTAGTAATGGTGGATGACTATTCAATAAACACTTGGGTAAGGTTCCTACATAGCAAAGATGAGAACCCTCAAATAGTCATAGACTTCATCAAGAAACTGGAAAAGAGTGTAAGCAATAAGTGAGAACTCTCATAATTGACAATGGAACAAAATTTAGAAATACAGAACTGAGAGACTTCTGTTCTGATAAAGGAATCACACATCAGTTTTTAGCCCCAAGAACTCTAGAGCAAAATGGAGTAGTTGAGAGGAAAAATAGGACTCTTATAGAGGCATCAAGAACTATGCTTCAAGATGCACATCTGCCTACCTATTTTTTGGCTGAAGCAATTAGAACTATATGTTTCAATCGTAATAGGTCTATGATCAACAACATTCAAGGAAAAACTTCATATGAGTTGATGTCTGGCAGAAAACCATCTATAAAGTTCTTGTATGTCTTTGGAAATAAGTGCTTTGTGCTCAAAGACAATGAGCACCTTGGAAAACTTGAGGCTAAAGCAGATGAAGAAATCTTTCTTGGGTATTCACTCATAAGCAAAGCCTACAAAATTTATGTCATCAGACTGTAGAAAATTATGGAAACCATACATGGTACATTTGATGATGCCAAATTTATAGGATTTCAAGATGATGATGGAACTGAGGCTCTGAAATTTGAAAATGAAAACTATTTAGGAGACTCAGATGATGATGAAAAAAAACCAGATACTACTGTAGAAGAACCAGGAGAAAACATCACTCCATCTAGTACTGATAATGCATTTTCATCCAATGTAATTTCAAAAAGTGATGGAAACAATGTGACTGAAAACTCAATTGTTGAAACAAGCAGCAACTCAGGGGAAGTTTCTCATGAATCCACTAGCTCAACTCATAATGATAATACCACAAATGAAGCTTATTCATAAAGACAAATCTACCAATACAAAGGAGGTGGAACATGAGTCATCCTTTTCAATTAATCATTGGAGATCCTGGGAGTGATGTAAGAACAAGAAGAGCTACTCAAAATGAGTGTCTATTCTCAAATTTCTTATCTCAAATTGAGCCTAAGAAAATTGATAATGCATTGTTGGATCCTGATTGGGTGATTGACATGCAAGAAGAACTCAATCAATTTAAGAAAAACAAAGTCTGGAAACTTGTGCCCATGCCTAAAAATAGAATCATCATTGGCACCGAAAGGTTTTTAGAAATAAAATGGATGAAGCTGGTATAGTAGCAAGGAACAAGGCAAGACTAGTTGCTAAAGGTTATTTACAGGAAGAAGGCATTGACTATGATGAAACCTATGCACCTGTGGAAAGACTTGAAGAAATCAGAATTTTCTTGGCCTTTGCTGCCTACTCCAATTTCAAATTATACTAGATGGATGTCAAAAGTGCTTTTCTAAATGGGAAGCTGGAAGAAGAGGTGTATGTCTAGCAACCTCTTGGCTTTGAAGATTTCAAGCTTCCCAACCATGTCTATAAACTGGATAAAACACTCTATGGACTGAAGCAAGCACCTAGAGCATGGTATGACATTCTTTCTCAATTTTTACTTGAAAATCATTTGACTAGGGGTGTCATAGACAAAAATTTATTTTTCAAAAAACATGCTCAGGATATTATACTTGTACAAGTTTATGTAGATGATATTATTTTTGGATCTAATAAGGAAAGCTTGTGTAAAATGTGACGACCCCAGAATCCCTCACTGGATCAGGGCTTCGTCAAAAGATGGAAAAGGTAACCACACATCCATTCATATAATAATTACTGAAAGAAACCACATAAAGAGTTATTACAACCTAAAATATTACATTGTTAGCGGAAGCTATACTGTTTCTATACTATAATACAAAACATCACTTCTCAGATCATCTTCCTTTCTTCCCTCCTTATTGGCATTACAAAGGCTAGCCAACCTCAATAACCGATCATTTTTGCCTTTCCCTTGTCTGAGGGCTCAACCTTTATATTCTGTCCTGCAAAACATTAAAATTCTACAAGAATGAGCGGTTCACGCCCAGCAAGTATATAAACAATTTGGGAAAAACAATTCTGGAATGTTTAAAAAAAAATTCAATTCTGCTAAGAGGCTTAGTGAATCAATACTAATGCCTCAGAAATCCTTAAGGAATCTTTAGGACTACTGATGATAAACAATTGTGTAGTCCTTCTTAAAACAAAGCATAACTTCCTTGAAGTAAAAAATATCCATCGGGGGCTAAAACCGCTGGATCTGCTAACCATACGGTATACAGCTGGCCTAACTGTGCCCATATGATCCCTCCTTGTGTGAACATACGTAGTCACATAAAATTCCTCTAGGTCAGGTGAAGAACAAATTAGCACCTTTCCTTTCCTCTAACCATCCATGTGGCATCATCTTTCAAGGAACATAGCATTCTCATTTATTGCACAGATATAACATTGAAAAATAGCTGAAAGAGCAAAGCTTCTTTATATCCATGCACTTTTATTCATATCATGCTAGCGGAAATTTAAAGCATAGCATTCTGTTTCACAAGGAAATTTAAATATAAATATCATAATTTTGTACGCATGTCGAATCAATTGATCATGCGCTTAACTGAAATAAGCATAAGAGTAGGAATATACTTGCATCAACAAGAATCAAGCATAAGAATGAAGATATACTTACTTCAACTTGAAATAAATGTAAGAGTGTAAATATACTTGCATCAACTTGCAATAAACATAAGATTGTGAATATACTTGCCTCAGTCCTTTGCACAAAATTCAAATCAATTTACTTGTGAGAGAGAGATTCTGTAAATTATGCAAGTAATATTTTAATACCTTAATAAGAATTTATGAAAGAAAATATGTATGTGATGTCCTTAAACTTTTACTGTTTTAAATAATAACATCATAAAATAATTTTAAGAAAATAATGTTTTATAGTTTTAAAAACAGACTATGCATCGGAGAATAATTTTCTCATTAACAAACTCGTCAGGGACTGATATCCTTAGCCATCAGAGACTAGGAATTCCTCTATCGGAGACTAAGAAATCTCCTTCATCAGAGACTGCAGAATTTACTTCATCAGAGACTATGAATGACGTCATCAAGGACTGAACTTAGCCCATTGGAGACTAAGGAATGACGTCATCAGGGACTAACAACTCATCAGGGACTAATGACGTCATCAGGGACTAAACTTTAGCCTGTCGGAGACTACGGCTGACGTCATCAGAGACTAAATAATTCATCAGAGACTGATGACATCATCTTAACTCATCGGGGACTAAGGGTGACGTCATCATCAGATACTAACAACATCTCATTAGAGACTAAGAATTATCTCGTCAGAGACTAAGAATTATCTCGTTAGAGACTAAAATTATCTCATTAGAGACTAAGAATATCTCATCAGAGATTAACAGCATCTCTTGATTCTGCTACTATGGAAGACCTATCATGCTCAAACTCAGCTTATGATGTCTTATGAAGATGCAAAAGAATAAGAACTTAGCATAAATCTTGATGCTAATGCACGAAAGAAACTGAGTAAGGTTCCAGGTTCTTACCTCTTTGTTCTCAAGGGTGAAATCAAAGCTGGTCTGAAAATAATTTTCCGAAAGAAGAACTTGGAAATTTATGGAGTTAATAAGTTTAAACGAAACTCTGAAAAGAGAAATTTTGGTAAAAGAATTAAAATTTCATCTCGAATGAGATATTTATAGAGTTTAAGAGCAGTAAACTAAGGTTACGCATTGGAATAAAATGATTGGTTAATTTGGACGGTATAACGGCTGTTCATCATGACGTCTTGACAGCAAATAGCTGATGTCGTACATGCATGAAAACTTAGCCACCTAAACAGTTTCTAATCAAACACGTAATCACAAATGCTACGTAACCCTCTCCTCTTCCTCCATGCTGTTCAATATAATCTTAGATGGGGTTTGCTAATCCCCTTTTTGATACCTTTCAAGGAACTTAACCTCATCATCATGGATATCACATCATCATCAAAATTTTCATTGTAGATATGAATTTATCATTCATATTTAAAAGGCTAACTCCATAAAAAAAATATAATAACACAAAATAAAATTATTTCTTACCATAAAATACATTTAAAATTTTTGGGTTCTCACATAGAAAGTTTTCTAAGTTAATGCAGAGTAGGTATGAGATGAGTTTGATGGGAGAACTGACTTTCTTCTTGGGACTTCAAGTGAGCCAAAGAAATGATGGCATATTCATAAGTCAGTCAAAATATATGAAAGATCTCCTAAAGATGTTTAGTCTTAAAGATGCAACACCTACAAAGACTCCTATGCCAATTGCCATTAAACTTGATGCAGATCTTCAGGCCAAAAAGGTAGACATTACAGCCTATAGGGGTATGGTAGGTTCACTCTTATACCTTACTGCAAGTAGACTAGATATTATGTTCTCAACTTGTCTCATTGCTAGATTTCAAGCAAATCCTATAGAATCTCACCTAGTAGCCATCAAAAGAATCTTTTGATATCTCAAGGAAACATCAAATCTTGGCATTTGGTATCCTAAGGATTCAGATTTTGATCTTATTGGCTATTATGATGTTGCTTATGCTGGATGTAGGATTGTTAGGAAAAACACAAATGGAAGCTGTCAATTTATTGGTGGTAGATTAGTCTCATGGTTTAGCAAGAAACAACATTTAGTTTCAAGTTCCACTACTGAGGTTGAATACATTATAGCTGGAAGTTCTTGTGCTAAAATCCTATTGATGAGAAATAAACTTTTGGATTATTTCTTGATTTTGAACCAGATTCCAATCATGTTTGACAATACAAGTGTCATAGCCATTACCAACAATACTATCTATCACTCTAGAACTAAGCACATTCACATGAGGTACCATTTTATTCGAGAACATGTTATGAATGGTACCAATGAGTTACTTTTTGTTTCTACTAAAAAGCAGCTTGCTAACATTTTCACAAAACCTCTTAACGAATCAACATTTTCAAGACTGGTTAGTGAACTGAATATGTTAAATTTAACGACCTAGAATATGTTGCAAGATATTATAGTTGTGAGCTTATCTAATTGATCTTCATCTTCAAATGATCATCAGTTAGGTATGTGAATCTGACTATTTTATTTTTCTTTATTGAAGCAAACTAGAGTTTGGCGCTTATCTTTTTAAGTTCAACGTTAATCAAAACTCCAGTTTGGCGAGAGATCTTTTTTTAACCATTTAGTTTGGCATGCATTAGATTGTAATTACTTAAGTCCTAGTCCATTCTAGTTTGGTGTCTTTTTATTCTCAGCAAAGTTTGACATTTGTGAACTGAGTTTGGCGTTAATCAAATTCAAGTTCAGCGCTAGTTTATTTTCGTACTTTTAGAGTTTGATGCTCCTTTAATGCGGTAGATGTTAATTGCATCCTTTTTGTTTAGTTTAATGTCAATTTCAGATATTCCCGTGGTGAGAGAATTTGGAGATGTATTTCCTGAAGAATTACCACGTGTACCCCCAGATAAACAAGTCGAATTTGCAATTGAGCTAGTTCCAGGAACCGCTCCAATTTCCAAAGCTCCTTATAGGATGGCCCCTTCGGAATTAAAAGAGCTTATGATACAACTACAAGAGCTATTGGACCAAGGATTCATTAGACCAAGTGTTTCACCATGGGAGCACCTGTCTTGTTCATAAAGAAGAAAGATGGATCAATGAGATTGTGCATCGACTACAGAGAATTAAACAAGATAACGGTGAAGAACCAATATCCTTTACCTAGATTGACGACTTGTTCGATCAACTTAAGGGAGTAAGGTACTTCTCAAAGATTGACTTGAGATCAAGGTATCATCAATTAAAGATTAAGATCGAAGATATCCCTAAGTCAGCTTTTAGGACCCGATATGGTCATTATGAATTCATAGTAATGCCATTCGGACTCACTAATGCCCTAGCTGCTTTTATAGATTTGATGAACGGAGTTTTCAAACCATATTTGGATAAGTTCATCATCGTGTTCATAGATGACATTCTTGTTTACTCCAAAACAAAAGAAGATCATGCCAAACATTTAAGAATAACACTAGAGACACTGAGACAAGAAAAACTCTACGCCAAATTTTTGAAATGCGAATTTTGGTTAAGAGAAGTAAAATTTTTAGGACATGTAATCAATGAATTCGGTGTTTTGGTAGATCACACAAAAGTTGAAGCCATCATTAATTGGCCACAACCAAAGACACCTACCGAAGTGCGAAGTTTTCGTTCAAGATTTTTCCAAGATAGCAACTCCATTAACGAATCTAACAAGGAAGACAGTAAAGTTCAATTGGACTCCAGCATGTGAAAGAAGTTTTCAAGAGTTAAAGAAAAGACTAACCACTGCTCCAGTACTATGTTTGTCAGATGACAAAGGAGATTTTGTAATCTACAGTGACGCTTCAATAAATGGGTTAGGAGTCATGCTAATGCAACATGACAAAGTCATTACCTATGCATCTCGGCAACTCAAGGATTGCAAAAAAGGATACCCAGTGCATGACTTAGAATTAGCTGCTATCATTTTTGCATTAAAGATTTGGAGGCATTATTTGTATGGGGAAAAATGTGGAATTTACACTGACCATAAGAGCTTAAAGTACATTTTCACACAAAAGGAGTTGAATATGAGGCAAAGATGGTGGTTAGAGCTAATCAAAGACTATGATTGTTCAATTAATTATCACCCCGGTAAGGCAAATATAGTAGCTGATGCTCTAAGTAGACGTGAAAGGTTAAATGTGATAACAATTCAAGAAGAGATAAGGATGGTTTTAGAATGATTACAATATAATGTTATCACAACCCAACAAAAGGAAGAAATAGAACAAGAAGTCAGTGCAAAACCAAGTTTATTAAACATCATCAAGGAAGCACAAGAAGAAAATATGGTAGATAAGGAAAAGTTATTAAAGGGAGAAAGTGGACAGTGTTGAATCCACGCCGATGGAATAATAAGATTTAAAGGCAGAATCTGGATTCCAGCAAAATTAGAATTAAGAAGAAATTTATTACAGGAGGCCCATAATTCTAAATTCTCGGTACATCCAGGTAGAACAAAAATGTACCAAGATTTGAAACAAAATTTTTGGTGGCCCAACATGAAAAAGGAAATAGCTGAATGGGTAAGCACTTGTCTCACCTATCAACAAGTAAGAGCAAAAAAGCAGAAGCCAAGTGGCCTGCTACAATCATTAAACATGCCAGAATGGAAATGGGAATGCATTACAATGGATTTCGTGGTTGGATTGCCAGTAACTCAAAAGGGATTAACCACGATCTGGGTAATAGTGGACAGATTGACTAAATCTGCACACTTTCTACCTATTAAAGACACCTACAAAATGGATCAAATGGTCAAATTATATATAAAGGAAATTCTCAGTCGACATGGAGTACCAGTTTCAATTGTATCAGATCGTGATCCCCGTCTCACGTCTAGATTCTGACAAAGCTTTCAAGATTATTTAGTAACAAGATTGGACATGAGTACTGCTTTCCACCCGCAAACTAACGGGCAATCAAAGAGAACAATCCAAACCTTGGAAGATATGCTGAGAGCATATTCTTTGGATTTTGGTGGACGATGGGATGAACATTTACCACTTGTTGAGTTTTCTTATAATAATAGTTTTCATTCAAGCCTAGGAATGGTTCCATTTGAAGCTTTGTATGGTAAAAAGTGCAGAACACCATTGTATTGGAATGAAGTTGGAGAGAGGAAGCTGGAAGGACCATAAATGATTCAACAAACTGAGAATGCAATCCGAATCTTCTGGACCAAAATAAGAGTAGCTCAAAATCGACAAAAGCAGTATGCAAACCAACACCAAAAGGATCAAGCACTGGAAATAGGAGGTTATTCATTGCTTAAGATCTCACCATGGAAAGACATTTTACGTTTCAGAAAAAAAGGAAAACGGAGTCCCCGCTTTATCGGACCATTTGAAGTACTCCGCCGCATTGGTGAAGTAGCTTATCAACTAGCACTACCGCCAACTCTAGGTCATGTTCATGACATTTTCCATGTCTCAATGTTACGACCTTATAAAGGGGACCATTTAGGCATCATTGATTACCAACCCATTGAGCTTCAACCAAATTTGCATTATGAAGAAATTCCAATGCAAATACTGGACTGTCAAGTAAAGATTTTAAGAAATAAGGAGATTGCATCTGTTAAAGTTTTATGGAGGAATCACAATGTTGAAGAAGCAACTTGGGAACTAGAGGAAATGATGATGCAAAAGTACCCCCAACTTTTTCACCAGTGAAGTTTTGAGGACGAAACTTTTTTTTTAAGGGGGGAAAATGTAACGCCCGAAAAAAAAAATAAAAAATAAAATGACAATTTATTTATTTATATATATGTTTTGTATAAAGAATTAAATTCCTATCTTTTTAATTAGTAAATTGATATTTCGGATCAAGGTATAATCAGTTGATTTGACATTGAGCCTTAAGAGACTTTTGTACAAGGACGTCAGAAACGACTTGCATAAGAGTATTACCTCATGAGTTTGATTAGTTAGCTAGTTATGTGGCAATAATTGATTAAGGATCAATTGCATGTATGACAGCAACTACTTAATATGTTGTTAGTTGTTAAAGAGTTATGATGAGCAGCCGTTTTACCGTCCAGACTAACCAATCATTTTATCTCAAGACTTATTTTCAACCTACTATAAATACCTCATTTTAAGGTAAAATTTTAATCTCTTTTCTAAAAATTTCTCTCATAGAATGTCTCTTTAAACTCTCAATCTTCATAAAATTCCAGTTCTTTCTTTCGGGCAATCATTTTCAGTCAAGCTTTAAATTTCTTCCTTAAAGATAAAGAGGTAAGAACCTTATGCTTTACTCTATTTTCTTACATGCATGTTAAGTTTTCAAGAAAGAATAAGCTTTAAAAAGGCTAAGTTCTTTTGCATTTATGAAAAGAAGTATTTTCACACAACTGAAAGGATGATGATACATCCTAGGTTGAGTTTGTGTATCATTAGGCATCCCTTAGATCTTCCATTGTAGTAGAAACAAGCTTTGATCACCTTCTTCCAACATATAAATTATGCAGGTGATCTAAATCTGAGCAAGATGGAGAAGCAGTTTCTCAAGATGGAATGAAACTTCTTTTTCGATTCCGTCTCCAGAGTGTTTGCACCCAAAATCAGTGGGTGGAATGGGCTTACAAGCCTGGTGCAAACACTAGGATTTGTTGTGGCCGCCAACTTGAAGATCAACTTTGGCAAGCTATTGCTCGTTGAAATGATCAACAAATTGGGAAGCCTGGCCAACAAGAATCCTACAAATGGGGCAACGGTTAAGTGCTACTACCCTAGATTTCTAATGATGATACTTTTACATCTAGGGGTAGACCTTATAACTATTTCCACCATTGAAGAAGAGGAGTCATCCCAACTACTGGGCAACATCACTATTTCTCTTCTCACCAAGAAGAAGAACAAGGACATTAGACTTGTTTTAACGCCACACATAGCAAGTATAATTTCCTCATCTGTACTTGTCCAACCTCCTTCTTCTTCTTAAAATATTGGCCAAGAGGATACAAACCCCTATCCTTTAACCTAGACTGGCCAACCCCTTCCACCTCAACCATCTGAACAAATTGCTCAAAACCCAAAGCCCTCTGGTTCTCAAAAACCTCAGGGTTCAAAGAAGAAGAAAAACCATAACCCATAGGGTAGAAACCTGTGAGGCTATTCAAGAGGGAGGTAAGGAGAAGTAACCCGCAATAGTTGTTCTTCCCATAGTACCAAAGAGGAAGAAGAAAACTACTACAAGCCACCTTGCATCCTCCAAACAAGGTGTAGAGGTTGAAATGGGACAAAACACATCCCCAGATGCATCTTCTCAACAAGTTGCTTCTATTGAACAAAATCCCATTCCTAGGACAACCTGTACAGAGTCTGCACCGTTACATGTGTCCACACATGTTGATGCCCAAATAGTACACCTGAGTGGAAAGTACTCTGAGTCCTCATTTGATGTTCCTTCATTTTTTCAGCGGGAACAACCAACACTCAACTCCTTTATGGAGCCTCAATCCTCTAAGCTTCCTTCCTCCTCCCCACATATTTCTTCCTCACCAATTGAGCCATCTCAAGCTTCAATTGGTTCTGATAAGTCAAATTACCTCCTGGCAACACTGAGTGGTCCACATGAACCTGTTCCACATAGTATAGCAAAAACCACATCTCAGGTCCCACTCACTGATATGGAAGTAGAGGTTGTTGAGACTCTATTTCGCTTCCCCATCAATAAGGCTAATGCTAGACCAGAAGTTCATGCTTCAACATCAGTCCTCAATACCTCCACTACACTTTCTCCAAACTCTACATCTTCTAATGATATAGAGATTGTGTATGAGGAGCCTCCTTCTAGGGAGTTACCTGGTTCTTCTATTGCTCAAGAAGACTAGGGTAGGGTAAGTGAAACTGAGAGAAAAATAATGAGAGAAGATATAGAAATAAATATTAAGAGTCATGCCTTGAGCATGGAAAAAGGTGAGAGGGTTGAGCATTCCCCTGAAATAAGAGATAGTGTGCAGGGCCTTCACAAGAAAATAAGGGAAGGGTTGATGAGATCAGTCAACAAAACTAAGAGAGTGTGAGGCCCCAACTACCACAAATCTCAACTAGTGCAATAAGGGGAAATGAAGCCAGAATTTCTTCCTCAGATAATCTGGTATCCAAACTGTAAGCCATGGAGGCCAACGTAGCTCACATGAAGGCTAATCTCCATAGCTAACTGGGTGCTCAAGTACTAAGCCTATCAGCCATCAATGATGTCAAATCTCAAATAGTTGACTTGACACTTCAGTTTCATGCCCATGTCAGTCACTTTAAAGGTCAAACGCATTCAATTTTTGAAGATATCAAAGACGTTAAGGCAATAAAACATGAGGTATAGGATGTCATGGATGAGGTCATAGAAACCAAAGCAGGAATCCAAACCATCCTAGCATTGCTAACTAAGAGCAACCCTGCTGCTGCTATTGGTGCTAGACCTTCCCACCTTAGGTCTTCCCCTCCAACAATGAATGATAACTCAACTAAGGGGGAGAATGAGGATGAAGAGGACAAAGTTCAAGCACCAGACTCTAAATTGGGAGCCAAGGACTACTGGTTCATGGGAGTTAACAACCCTTAAGAGACACCTTCACAGGGGGAGGTTCCTAAGTACACTGAAGGTCCTTCCTCCCATGGAGCCATGGACGAGGCAACACCTGTAGCTGGGACAGCAAGGAATGATAAGGAGGGAAAAAGAGATAAAGGATTCTTACCTAGACCACAGGCTAAGAGGCTCAAGAAAAGGGTAGGTGTGAGTAAAGGAAACTTCAAGAAAGCTTCAAGGAAAAGGCCTTACTGCAACAATAAGAGACAGTTTGCCCAACCTAAAACACTTGTTAGCCCAATCACATCTAAGAAACCTGATGAAGATACATTCAACAAAGAAGATGCTGAGAGGGTCATCGATATCAAGTTTGTATGGGAAGATTCAAAGGTGGTGAAGGAAACTCAGCTTATGTAAAGTAATAGAGCCACAAAGACAGTATCAATGAAGGGGCTCATCACTGAAAATAGTACCAATGTCTATATCCTAAAAAGGCTAGTTGTTCTTGTCAGAGGCTCAGATTCTCACTCTAAACTGATAAGAGCAACAACCATTCGAAGGATAAAGTGGATCATTGATGAGCTTCCTCAGATCAACAAGAAAAATATTGAGTTTGTAGAGAACCAGAAAAAGACTGTTGAGGAAGAGGATCGAAGAGAGAAGGTTGCGCAAGAAGAAGCTGAGAGGAGTGCAAAGTCCATAGACCAGCCTGAGAGGACATTCTACAATCCATATAGGGTGATCTACACTGAAAGTTATGGAAGTCAGATCGAGTACAGGGTTGGTAGTATGACAGACAGGCCTTCTTAGGTTATTCAGAATATCATAGATCAACTGAGAGATTGACCAAATGTAGAAGATCAATAAGCAATAAAGACTCTTTAAAGGATTTATGATATAAAGAAGTCACTTGAGAAGAACCAAAAAAGAATACTATTCAATCTAACCAGGCTGAACTACTATGACCAGAATGATAGGAACCTTGTTTTTGTCTTGTCCGAACTCAGTGTTGTGGGACGAAATACACTTAGAAACATGATTGACTTCTTCCAAGATCCTCAAGGTTTTCATGTAGAGAATATGCTAGAAGTATTGTAGTAGAAATTTTTCAAGAAAGAATCTAACTAGCAAGGCCAGACATCCAAGTAAATTTCTGGTTATCAGTTCAGTCTAAAGGAGCAGTTATTTATAGTTGTCAAAAGAAACTATATTGAAAAATTTGTACCATTTTGTTCAGTAATGTAAATTTGTACAATGCTTTGTAATCTTTTATCTTCATTAGATTAGTTACATTATTATTCATAGAATTTGTATTTATGTGCATAAAAATAAATAGGGAGAGATTGTTGGGTCTAGGTGATTGCCTATTTGTAAATTAGGATTAGATAACTTAACATAATGAGCCTTATCAAATTTGGAAGCACAACTATGCAATTGCTATGAATTTGCATTGTCACTAAAGTTGAAGATCAGGTAGAAAAGAGTTAGAACTTGTCAAGATGTTTCAAATTTGACTTTCGCCAAAGTCTGTACAGAGAACCTCAACGCCAAAGTCTGTACAAAGAACTTCAACGCCAAAGTCATTTGGCTATCGCCAAAGTCAAAATGACTATTGTCAAAGTTGTCGGGAAGTCTTTCTATCGTTGAAGTCAAGTGAAGCCCAAAATTACTCATCGCCAAAGTCGTCGAGTAATTTACACTAGCGCCAAAGTTTGTTTGTCAGTGGATAAAATGATTGTCACCAAAGTACTTGGCATCAGGGGATAAAATGACTGTCGCCAAAGTACTTGATATCAGGGAGTAAAATGCCTATCGCCAAAGTACTCGGCGTCAAGGGATAAAAAAAGTATCACCAAAGTGCTTGGCATCAATGGACAAAAAGACTTGGCGCCAAAGTGAGTGTGAGAACCCAAAAATGTCAATAAATTTTGTTATGAGATTTATTTATTTTAGTCTACTTTCTACATGAGGGTTTATTTTTCTTATTGGGTATAAATGATGAAATCATATTTTCTTATGAAAATTATCTGGTAATGTGATATCCAAAAGATTTTAAATGTATTTGTAAAGTTCAAGTGTTTGCAAGATTGTTTTATTCAAGTTTTGGGAGTGTTCACGCGGGAAGACCCTTTGGGTGTGAACAAGTTTAGCTACAGTACCCATTTTAAAACCTGACTGCTGGGAGACAGTAGCATTTAATGCACATCATCTCCGTCAGTACCCTAGAGTGGGCTATGATAAACGACCGATGGGCACTTGCAGCCGTTACAACCACCCCTTTTCTTTCCAGTCACTTCCTTTCCTTTCACAGCCAACGGCTGAAATCAAATTAATCTGACGGCCCTTGTTGCTTAACAGGTGATATATATATACATATACATATATATATATATCTATATATATATATCACGTTGTTATAACCCTAGCTCCACCTTCATAAATTTCTATACAGTATACCACCAAACCCAAGCTTACTCTCAAGACAACTGTCCTTTTTGGAAGAACAACCAGAGTTTTTTTTTAACTCTTTCTTACAGCTAAGGAGGTAAGGGCATTTCATTAAAGTCCTGTTCTATTTCTTACACTTCTGTTTTGTCATGCATACCACATTTAAAACCTTGTTCATTCATTTCTAAAAGATATGATTTAATGCATGCTTTTAAAACCCGGAGCTAATGCCATTTGTTCCGAAAAGTTGTCCAAGATGAGTGTAAAAATGTTGACAACCACCTGGTAGACAAGCCTTTAGATACCAAACATTCCTTGTGACAATAGTTTGACTTCAGGCCTAAGTATTTTCATCAACCTGAGTTTCTAAACCCTAACCCATGTCTAGGAGGGCATGCAGACCAAAGGAAATGTTATGTTTCATTGATAGGATGATGAGTTGGACTTAAGTATGGTTTTGGTTGAGATCACCACCCATGGAGGAGTGAGGGAGACACCATTGTATCTGAGACAAGCTTTAACTTAGTCTCTGACCCTATGAAATGGTCTCTGACGAGATAACATTAGTCTTTGATGAGATATATTAGTCTCCGATGAAGGGAAGTTGTTAGTCTCCAATGAAGGGAAGTTGTTAGTCTCCGATGAGGGAGGTTTGAGATTAGTCGCTGATGACATCAGCTTAGTCCCCGATGACGTCATCAGTAGTCTCTGACGGGCAAGTATGTTAGTCTCTGATGACTAAAGAGTTTAGCTTCCGAAGAGTTTGGCGATAGCCAACTGAGTTTGGAGATGAGCAAATCATCCCATGATAGCCGAAGAGTTTGGTGCTGAGCAAATCATCGACTGACGAGTCAGTGATCACTTAGTGAGTTCAGCGTTGAACAAGTTGTCACCCGACGAGTTTGGCGATGAACATATTATCCCCTGATGGGTAAGTCATCCCCTGATGACTATTCCCTGATGAGTGAAAGATCCCCTGACGGTCGACGGCTATCCCCTGATGGCTGAGAGACATCCCCTGACGGGCGGGACATCCCCTGACGGGTAAGATATCCCCTGACGACTAGTCATTCCCTGACGGGTAATAAACCCCTGATGAATGATTATTCCCTGACATAGCAGATTATCCCCTAGCGTGCAGTTTGCCTTCAAAACTATAAAACATTATTTTTTTTCTTAAAATTATTTATGATGTTTAATTATGTATTCACCCTAAATAGTTTTCATAGCAGTTTTGGAAACATTAAAAGTTTAAGGACATCACATATGCACTTTCTCTCATATTTTAACCTAAGTATTAAATTTATTTTGGGATATGTATATTTTACAGAATCTTTCCCTCTCAAGTAAATTGAATTTGTTTGTGAGCAAAGGACCGAGGCAAGTATATACATTCAATCTGATGTTATTTCAGTTTAACACATTATCATTTGATTCGATAGGCGTGCAAGGCTTGAATTATATGTTTCAATTGTTTTTATGAATGAGCATGCTATGTTTTAAATTCCGCTAGCATGATATGAATGATGATGCATGGATATAAATGTGCTTTGAATTTCAGCTATGTTTCAATCTTATATCTGTGCAAGTGAATGAGAATGATGTCCCTTATCTGGGCTATGCCACATGGTTGGCAAGAGGAAAGGGAAGGTGCTGATGTGTTCTTCACCTGACCTAGAGGAATGATAAGTGACTACGTAGTCCACTCAAGAAGGATCATGCGGTCCAGTTTGGCCAGCTATGTACTGTATGGTTAGCAGATCCACGGGTTTAGCCCCGATGGATATTTTGAGAAAGTTATGCTCAGGTGTATATATGTCTTTCTTCAAGGAGGATCACATGTTGTGTATCATCAGTGAATCCTCAATGATCTTTGAAGGTTTTCGAGGCCTTGGCATTGTTTCACCGAACCTCACAAACAGATATGAACTTCCTTCGATGTTCCAGATAAATTCTTTAAAAAAAAATTTTATATACTTCTTCAATATGTATATACTTGCTGGGCGTAAATCGCTCACCCATGTTGAATTTTAATGTCTTGCAAGACAGAATGCTAAGGCTGAACCCTCTGATAAGGGGAAAGCAAAGATGATAAACTACTAAGTTACTTACTCTTTTGATAACACTGAGGAAGGAAGGAAGATATTAGAAGTAGTGATGATTTTGATTTGTAATTAAAGATGATGTAATAGCTTCCGCTGTAATTGTATTACTCTTGGGTTGTAATAACTCTTTAATACTGCCCTTATCCAGTATTTATACTATGAATGGATGTATGGTTATCTTTTCCTTCTTTTGATGATGCCCTGATCCAGTAAGGGATTTTGGGGTCGTCACAGTGAGTACCATCAAGGAATAACGAACTCAAGGCTAAAGTCTATTCCTGACCATTGCCAAAGTCTACCGATTTCGTGTACCAAAAGGAAAGATGGTTTCACACGACATGAAAGAGCTATAGAAACAGGAAAGAAAAGTTATTGGACTTCTTTGGCTACTTTTCTATTCCTGGTGTGATAGCTCCAAAATCCCATACAAGACTTGGGTACCATCAGTAGAGGAAAAACAGACAACAACACATCCATACAACATTAACTAAAAATTTATTAGTACATTCTTACAAAATTCAAAGTATTAACTTGCAGCTGAAACAAAACTATTACAACAACTTCAACTGTCTTCCCTAGGTGCTCCTTATAAGATAATCAATTCATTCCTCTCCTTCGCTATCATGGTACAACATCTAACTCAGGTCCTGAAAATCATGAACTATACAAGAATGAGCGATTTACGCCTAACAAATATATAAACATAAAGGAAAAGAAAATAAAGTTTCTGAAGCGTTTAAAAGTGATATAATTCTGTTTGGGTGAAGTAATACCGTTACCTTAGAGTTCTTAATAAGAATTTCTAAGGATCACTGATGATAATACAATCGTGTGGTCCTTCTTAAATAAAATGACCTCCTCTTATCCATTGGGGGCTAAACTTATTGGATCTGCTAACCATACCATAATCAGTGAGCTAGACTGTACAACATGGTTTTTTGGTGAACTACATAGTCACAATAAATCAACTAGGTCAGGTGACAAAACACATCAACACCTTCCCTTTCCTCTCGTCCGCCATGTGGCATGTTCCATATTTTAAGGAACATAACAGTCTCATGACCCATTTAAGGGACATAACATTCTCATTCATTTTGCACAAATATAATATTAAAAAAAATAACTGATAAATCAAAGCTTAGTTATATCCAAGAAATTTCATTCATATCATGCTAGTGGAAATTAAGGCATAACATTCTGATTTACAAGGAAATTTAAACATAAAAGTCATAACCTTGTACACATGTCGAATCAATTGATCAGGCGTTTAACTGAAATAAGCATAAAAGTGAGTATATACTTGTATTTGTCCTTAGCTGGGCTAATGTAATTCACTTGCTTGGTGAAATACCTCTATAAATATGTATGTTGATAGAGCATGAGAATCTATGCTTTGAATATAAATGTGAGTATGTACAGATGTGATGTCCATGCTTTTCTTATATTTTGATGTTTTAGTTAATCATTTGGTGTTTCAGGGTTCGAGATTTTTAACGTAAAAAAGTCTAAGGGATTTTTCAAAATTTTCAAATTGTTATTTAGTCACTTGCAAGCTTCTATATAACTTATTTTGAATTTATTGAAAATCTACATATTAATCATTTATTAACTAAAACATAGTTTAAGTGAATTTTAAAATTAATTAAGAATTATCAATTAATTGGGATTATTTTAAAGCATTCCTTAATTGTTTGTGACAAAATAAAATTTGATATTTTAAGAAACGCGACATCATGGGATAAGATGACTATCAGGGGATGTGATATGACCGTCAAGGGATAGTCATCAGGGGATGCATTTGTTCATCAAAGGATGATTTCTCGGCCATCAAGGGATAGACTCTCAATCATTAGGGGATAGTTCCTCGGCCATCGGGGGATAATTTTAACTCGTCAGGGGATAAGTTTAGTTTATCAGGGGATAGATTTTAATCCATCCGGGGATAACTTTTGCTTGTCATGGGACATATTTGACCCATCAGGGGATATATTTTTAGTCTATCAGGGGATAAATTCTAGTTGAGCTTGTCAAGGACTAACATGTTTTTAAGAGAATAACATGTTCATCAATGGGTAGCATTCTTATCCATCAGTGGATAAATTTGCTATCAGAGACTAACATAATCATCAGGGACTATCATGCTTATCAAAGGATAAACTTTTGTTAAGCTTAGCAGAGACTGACAATTTATTCTATCGGAGACTAAGATTTTGCCTATCGGAGACTAACAGTTTACACTATCAGAGATTAACAGTTTGTACTGTCGAAGACTAATAGTTTTACACTATTAGAGCCTAACATTTTTACACTATCAGAGACTAACTTTTTAGCCTATCAGAGACTAACACTGAACTACAAGAGACTAAGTTAAAACTTGTCTCTGTTACATAGGAGGACTTTTCATTTATTAAAGGATGATGTTTGTCAATATATAAACCTTACTTAGGGCATTCCCTCATCATCTTTTCTACAGTGTGTATCATTTCTTCTCACAACACATACACACACTGTTACTTAGGGCATTCCCTCATCATCTACTACATCTTTTATAGTTGTATAGTTATGTAGTTCTTGAAGCCTTATTCTATCTTTAGAGAGGTTGAGAGAGAAAACGTGAGTATTCCTTATTGTTTTCTTATTCTTATGGCACTGCTAAACTTCTGGAACTCTGGTTGTCTAAGACACAATCATGGTGTTTTTAAAGGGTTTTAACTACTAATATAAAAATTGTTTAGAAGTTAATGTAGTTTGTATAGTTGGTATGTTTTAATATTTCTTATTCTTTTCTTTTAGCATGCAAAACTAATAACTCCTGATGTTATGAGTATGTTTTTAAGATATGCTTTTTGAACAAAGAGTTTTATAATATGATATGAATGAAAAGGATAGAAATCAAAACAGAACAGAGTATACGATTGGTATAAAGCTCTTACCTCTTCAAGCTTTAAAGAATTAATTAGAATACTTATGTTGCTCTTAAAAAGGATAACTTCTCTTGAAAAGGAAGAATGAAATTTTATGTGGGTGTTGGGCAAATAGAATTTTTGGAAGTGAGGCCAGGATTATACCCCAGGTGATGTATTTATAGTGCTTGCAAATCAACTAGAGCAGTTGGATCATTTTGATGAATAATTCTCAGCCGTTGGCTAGATTGGCCAGAAATATGTCTTTGGAATAGTGTGATTGGCTAGCTTAGTCAGTGTAGCTTCTACCTTAATATTAACCAATCACTCACATTAGCCGACATTTAGTTAGACAGAAAACCTTCTCTTGTTGGTATCCTTGCACAACAAGTTTCCTTTTAAAATATATGTACATGCATAACTAGGTTGGTAACCATGGTTAAACTGTACATTTAAGTTGGCTAATCAGTGGATACATTATTCGTAGCCAATTTCTTGATGTACTGTGATTATATGTCTTGCATGTAGTCAACAATTAACACTGCAACTTCTCCTGTAGTGTGTTTCCCCAGATTTCTATTTCCTCTTTGTTCACACTTGATTAAAATAATCATTTAAAGATTGAGATTAATATATTCACATCACTTTTGGTGGATTACTTATACACCAACTTATAATAATTAGTTTTTTTAGGCATCACATTGACATAAAAACTCATGCATTAAATTTTCATACATCATAGGAATTAATCCTATTTACATTTTATCCCTAATTCAAATTATGGGTCCTCACACCTGGCAAGTTTGCAACACGAAAGGTAAGAGAGAGATAGAAAAGTTGGAATTGATGGAAAGCTCATAACTTTACTGCAACAAATTTTGATTATGTATTCTTGCATGCTTCAATGTAAAGAAAGAGTGTTGAACAAGAAATATGTCTATAAATAGACAACCTCTTTCCATCAGAAGAAATACACAAGAGATACAAGATACACATACATAGAAAAGATACATATTAAATAGATAGTTTTCTCTCTTGTAATAGAAACTAGAATCTTGTTTTAGAAAAGGTAGTTGATTCAAAAATCAGGTTGTAGCAAAACCTAGAGATTAAAAAACTTTATTAGTCTTGAAATTTCTGTGTTGTTTTTAGTTCTTTGTTATATCCTTTCTCTTTAATATACAGAAACTACAACAGAATACAATACTTGTTCATCCCTTTTGGTCTTTGTTTGCAAAAAGTTTAAAAATTAAAAGTATTGTATTCAACCCCCTTCTACAATACTCATCTAGGAAAAACAAATTTAAACTTTCTTTGTCTAGTATTATTTACATATTAATAGCTTCCAATTACTATTGTGACGACCCTGATTTCCCCTACCATAGGCCAGAGTCATGAGTTTAATATTAATTGTCGTGACTCAGTCCTTCGGTGGAAATTTAGGCTGTCAAAGGGAACAAAAGAGTTGTCATACAATAACGTTTCTTTTCATAACAATATTTAAAATAGAGTATACGCAGTAATTATTACAAACATTGTTTTGAAAGGCTCTAGCAACGGAATAACATAACTTTTTCTTAAAAACAAGATCAAACCAAACCGAAAATCATATTTATGAGCCCGTAATAGTCAGTCCTACTAATACTGAAACATCCTTTCCTTACCCTTGGAATTATCTCCTTTCTCGTGTTTAGCTGAAAGAGAATCAAACAAGTATGAGCAATAAAAGCTCAGCAAGTAATATATTATAGAGTAGTTGAATGAAATGAGGATTTGCAGTCAGCTTTGAAATACAATTTTCAAGACATTGTTAAAATATTAAGAACCCAAACTGTTGGATTTCCGTTGCATATGGGAAAGAAAATCCATATTCTCAGATAGAAGGAAATTGGCAACATAATGCTTCTGAAATAAATCCACATAAGCTCTCTTGATGTCTTTCAGTACTATGACTTACTTGATTGCTTTAACTCTATTCAACACTAGGGCCTACTGAGAGTATCTCTTACCACTTGACAATAGTAGGCTAGAGCTATCTCAATGTGGTCTGCTATGTACTTACGTAAGATATTTAATAGATTTAATTACATCTACAATCTCTAGGGCCCAGCAAAATAAAGTATCTCATTCTCACATCTAGGTTGGTTCCCTTTTCTTGCTTATTAAGTGGATAAATCTTGACACCTTAGTGAAGATTACCAAGGTATTCACACAACTGACCATGTAATTTTTAATGAGGGTCACAAGGTATTCACACAGCTAACCTTGTAGAAGACATTAGATAAGTTAAACTGAATTGAATAGTTTCAAATGCCAGGTGTTGGCATGGAATAGAGAGAATGCTTGTAAGCCAGATACAAGTAGTCAAGCATTTAACAATAAGATTTAGGTTAAGTTGAACAAGTAACAATTATTCTCAATTAGTACATATACGAAGCAACTATGTATACGTAATGAAAAATTTGAGTATTTGCACAACATGTCTTAATGTTGATCGAGTTAATGGATCATAAGTTTAATTACAATAATGTTAGGAATTGTAGCATTTGATGATGATGTATAACACTTAGAATTGTTAGATTTTGTAATTGTACAAATACCCTCAGTAGTGTTATATTAGATACTACAAAGACTGCATTTGTTGATCTCTCCAAATGTAGTCTTTTTAGTCTCTGATAAAACACTATTGTGGGTATTTCTACAATTACAAAATCTAACAATTCTAAGTGTTATTGTGAGAACCCAAAATTTAAATGAGTTTTGTTATATGATAAATTTATTATGTGTTATTTATTTATACGTGGAGGTGTAATTTATTTTATTCAATGAAAGTTCATGGCAGTGTGATGTCCAAAAGTTTTAAATGTATTTTGAGCTCAAATCTTTATATTATTATTTTATTCAAGTTTTATCAAAGAAAGGGTGATGATTTTTTTTTTATGTGAGAAGGAGATACATGGGTGTGAACGGTTGTGAGATGCAGCTCCCTTGTTCAACCCAAGTATTGTCATGAGATAATTACTAATTTGGGAAAACTTGTTACATAAGGCACCAACGAGAGGAGAAATCTTGCCCAATGGATTGTCGGCTATCCTAGGTTATTGGTTGATACTTTGGCAGCCGCAACACCGGTTCCTCCAGCCAATGGTTATGTTTCAAGGCTTATTAGTTTTCTAGCCAACGGCTGAAATCAAATCTCAAACAATCCAACAGCTCTTATTGATTTGCCAGCGATATAAATATGTCATCTGAATACAACTCTAGCCCCATTTTCAAAAATTTCCTTACAGTTTACCACTCACTTCTGGTTCGCTTTCAAAGCAACTGTCATTTTCTGGAAGAACAACTCAAGCTTTAACTTCTTCTTTACAGCCAAAGAGGTAAGAGCATTACATTAAAGTCCTGCTTTGTTTCTTACACTTTTGTTTTGTTATGCATGCCACATTTAACATCTTGTTCATTCAGTTACAAAAATATGATTTAATGCATGCTTTTAACATCTAGAGTTCATATTGTATTTCAAAAACTATCCAAGATGAGGGTAAGAATGTTGACAACCATTAAACTCCCAAGTATTCTTTTAATCAGTAGTTACAAAGTCATGCTTGAACCTTTGTCAACCTGAGTTTAAAAGCCTATACCGTGTCTATAAGAGCTAGTAGACCCTAGGAGATGTTATGTGTTACTGAAAGGATGATGAGAGTTAACCTACGGTGGTTATAGATGAAAACACCACCCATGGAGGAGTGAGGAAGACGACCCTGTATTTGAGACAAGTGTTATGTGACGACCCCAAAATCCCTCACTGGATCAGGGCTTCGTCAAAAGAAGGAAAAGATAACCACACATCCATTCATATAATAATTACTGGAAAAAAAGGCAATATTAAAGAGTTATTACAACCCAATTACATTCTTAGCGGAAGTTATTCTATCTCTATATTATAACACAAAACATCACTCTTCAAAACATCTTCCCTCCTTCCTTCCTTATCAGCACTAAAAAGGTTAGCCAAACTCAGTAACCGATTATTTTTGCCTTCCCCTTGTCAGAGGGCTCAGCCTTTATATTCTGCCTTGCAAGACATTAAAATTCAACAAGAATGAGCGATTTACGCCCAACAAGTATATAAACAATTTGGGAAAGCAAATCTGGAATGTTTCAAGGGATTCAATTCTGTTGAGAGGCTTCGTGGAACAATACTAATGCCTCAGAAATCTTTAAAGGATCTTTAGGATTACTGATGATAAACAATTGTGTAATCCTTCTTAAAACAAAGCATAACTTCCTTGAAGTAAAAATATCCATCGGGGGCTAAACACGTTGGATCTGCTAACCATACAGTATACAGCTGGCCTAACTTTGTCTGGATGATCCCTCCTTGTGTGAACGTACGTAGTCACATAAAATTCCTCTAGGTTAGGTGAAGAACAAATCAGCACCTTTCCTTTCCTCTAGCCATCCATGTGGCATAACCCATTTAAGGGACATATCATTCTGATTTATTGCACAGATATAATATTAAAAAATAACTGATAGAGCAAAGCTTCTTTATATCCATGCACTTCCACTCATATCATGCTAGCAGAAATTAAAGCATAGCATTCTGTTTTACCAGGAAATTTAAATATAAAAGTCATAATTTTGTACGCATGTCGAATCAATTGATCATGCACTCAACTGAAATAAGCATAAGAGTGAGAATATAATTGCCTCGGTCCTTTGCAACAAAGATTCAAATTCAACTTACTAGTGAGTGAAAGATTCTGTAAATTATGCAAGTAATATTTTAATACCTTAATAAGAATTTATGAAAGAAAACGTGTATGTGATGTCATTAGACTTTTACTGTCTTAAATATGGCATAATAACATCATAAAATAATTTTAAGAAAATAATGTTTTATAGTCTTGATGACAGACTGTGCATCGGGGAATAATTTTCTCATTATCAAACTCGTCAGGGAGTAATATCCTTAGCCATCAGAGACTAACATATTTTGCCCATCAGAGACTATGGATGACGTCATCAGAGATTTAAACTTAGCCTATCGGAGACTAAGGATGACCTCATCAGAGACTAAACTTAGCCTGTCGAAAACTAAGAAAATCCTTCATCAGATAGTAACATTTATCTCATCAGAGACTAAAGTATCTCATCAGAGACTAACATATTAGTCATCAGAGACTAACGAATATATTATCAGAGACGAAAGTATCTCATTAGAGACTAAAATTATCTCATCAGAGACTAACATTAACTCATCAGGGAGTAGAATTATCTCGTCAGAGACTAATATTAGAGCTTGTTTTTGCTACCATGGAAGGCTTATCATGAACAAACTCAGCCTAGGATGTCTCATGAAAATGCAAAAGAATATAAACTTAGCATAAATCTTTGATGCTATACATGAAAGAAACTAGGTAGAGTTCCAGGTCCTTACCTCTTCGTTCTTAAGGGTGAAATCAAAGCTTGTCTGAGAATAATTTTCCGAAAAAAGAACTTGGAAATTTATGGAGATGATAAGTTTAAACGAAACTCTTATAACAAACTTAAGATTAAACTTAAGATTAAACCTTGAGATAAGATGATTGGTTAATCTAGACGGTAAACCGGCTGCTTATCATTACTCTTTAACAGCTAACAATGTAATAAGCAGCTGCTGTCATACATGCAGCTCATCTTTAGTCAGTTGTTGCCACACAACCTGCCTATTAATCAAACACGTAATCACTAATCTTACGTAACCTTTTCCTCTTCCTCCATGATGTTTAATCATAATCCTATACGAGGTTTGATCATCTTATTTTTATCTCCTTTTTAAGGAAGTTATCTTCAATAAAATGAACCTCTCATTGTCATTAAGATTCTTACTCGAAATATGGATTTACCATTTATATAAAAAAATAAGAAATTAATTACAACATACATTTATTCATGTAACAAACTCATACAAAATTTTCGGGTTCTCACAACTTTCCCCCCTTAAAAGAAGTTTCGTCCTCGAAACTTAACTATGAAATAAATGGGGGTACTTGTCAATCATAGCGTTTTCAAGCTCCCAAGTAGCTTCCTCTACAATATGGTTCCTCCATAACACTTTTACAGAAGGAATTTCTTTATTCCTAAGAATTTTAACTTGTCGATCTAAAATCTGGATGGGAACCTCTTCATAACTTAAATCCGATTGCAGCTCTATCGGTTGATAATCAATTACTCCTCTATGGTCTGCCTTGTAAGGACGTAACACTGATATGTGAAATACATCATGAATGTGGCCCAAAGTCGGTGGCAGTGACAATTGATAGGCCACTTCTCCAATCTTCCTCAATACTTCAAAAGATCCTATGTAGCGGGGACTCAACTTTCCTTTCTTGCCACAACGCATTACGCCTTTCCAGGGTGACACTTTCAATAGTGCATAATTTCCAATTTCCAAGATTTGATCCTTCCTATGTTGATCAGCATATTGTTTATATCGGTCTTGAGCTGCCTTCATTCTCATTCTGATCATCCTGATTGCCTCCTCAATCTATTGAACTATCTCTGGTCCAATTAACTTCCTTTCTCCTACTTCGTTCCAGTAAAGTGGAGTTCTGCATTTTCTACCGTACAATGCTTCAAAGGGGGCCATGCTAATGCTAGCATGATAACTATTATTGTACACGAATTCGATTAGTGGCAGATGATTGGCCTTTGAAATCAAGAACGCAAGCTCGTAGCATATCTTCTAGTGTCTGAATCGTGCGTTCAGATTGACCATCTGTCTGGGGGTGATAGGCTCTGCTCCTATCTAATCTTGTTCCTAGATAGTTTTGGAAGCTCTTCCAAAATCTTGAGGTAAACCTCGGATCCCGATCAGAGACGATGGAGACTGGCACTCCATGTCGACTCACAATTTCTTTAACATATAACCTCACCATTTGATCCATCTTGTATGTGTACTTGATGGCCAAAAAGTGTGCCAATCTGGTCAATCTATCGACTATGACCCAAATGACATTCATTCCTCCAAGCGTGGTTGGTAATCCAATGACGAAGTCCATTGTGACAAATTCCCACTTCGACTTGGGGATTTCTAATGGTTGAAGCAGTCCACTTGGTTTTTGATGTTCTTCTTTAACCCTTTGGCATGTTAAGCATCTACTTACCCATTCAGCTATTTCTCTCTTCATGTTGGGCCACCAAAAGCTTTGTTTCAAGTCTTGGTACATTTTCGTGCTTCCTAGATGAATGGAGAACTTTGAGTTGTGGGCTTCGTGCAGAAGTTTATGCTTTAATTTAGCCTTCGCAGGAATCCACACTCGACCTTTATATCACAGCAATCCATCGCTATGCATGCAATATCTGCCTTTATCTCCCTTAATTACTCTGTTCATTTCTTTGCAATGTTCTTCTTGTGCGATTTTAATGAGGTCGTGCAATTGAGGCCGAACTCGAATTTCTTCTTCCATATCTATCTTCTGAGCAGTGGTAAGGGTATGAAGTTGTAGGCGTTCGAATTCTGTTCTGATCTCCTCTTGGATGGTTATTACATTCAGTCTTTCACGACGACTAAGCACATCAGCAACTACATTTGCCTTTCCGGGATGGTAGTTTATAGAATAGTCATAATCTTGAATTAACTCTAACCAATGTCTTTGTCGAATGTTGAGTTCTTTTTGCGTGAATATATACTTCAAACTTTTGTGATCCGTATATATCTCGCACTTCTCACCGTAAAGGTAATGCCTCCAAATCTTCAATGCATGAACGATAGTTGCCAATTCTATGTCATGCGTAGGGTATCGTTTCTCGCAATCTTTTAGTTGTCTTGATGTATAAACAATCACCTTGCCATGCTGCATCAAAACTACTCCAAGTCCTTGTTTTTACGCATCATTGTAAATAATGAATTCTCCCTTGTCAGGAGTCCAAAAAAATTTTGTAGTCTTTCTTGTCAAGTTTGTCAAAGGCATAGCTAATTTTGAGAAGTCTTTAACGAACCTTCTGTAATAGCCTGCCAAACCTAAAAAACTCTTTACTTCAGTTGGGTTTGTTGGCCGAGGCCATTCCGTGATTGCTTCTATCTTATTGGGGTCCACTGCAATACAAGTTTCGTTGATCACATGACCAAGAAACTTTACTTCCTTTAGCCAAAATTCACATTTGGATAATTTGGCGAATAACTGCTCATTTCTTAGAACTTCCAGCGTTATCCTTAGATGTTCCTCATGCTCTTTTGCCGTATTTGAATAGATAAGAATATCATCAATGAAAATGATAATGAACTTATCCAAGAATGGTTTGAAGACATGATTCATTAAGTCCATGAAGGCTGCGGGTGCATTTGTTAGTCCAAATGGCATTACCAAGAACTCATAGTGACCATAGCGAGTTCGAAATGCCATCTTTGATATGTCCCCTTCTTTGATCTTCAATTGGTGGTACCCTGAGCGTAGATCAATTTTAGAGAAGTACCTTCCTCTTTTAAGTTGATCAAAAAGATAGTCTATCCTCGGCAGGGGGTACTTAGTCTTGATCGTGACCTTATTCAGTTCCCGATAATCAATGCAAAGTCTCATCGATTCATCTTTCTTTCGAACAAATAACACTGGTGCTCCCCATGGTGAAACGCTTGGTCTGATCAATCCTCGTTCTAAGAGTTCTTGCAACTGCATCATCAGCTCCTTTAATTCGGACGGTGCCATTCGATACGGGGCCTTGGATATTGGCACGGTACCGGGGATCAAGTTAATTTCAAAATCCACTTCTCTATCTGGGGGTAGTCCAGGCAACTCCTCTGGAAATACGTCTACAAACTCCCTTACCACAGGGACATCCTCGATCTTACTTTCATTCTTGTTGACATAGTGCACATAAGCTAAGAAGACTTCGCAACCTTTGCGAATCATTTTCTCTGTCTGGATCATGGTCAGGAATGACGATGATTTCTCCATTTTAGTGCCATGGAAACAAACCTTCGCCTTCTGGGGAGATCGTAAGATGACTTTCTTCTTCTTACAGTCAATATTGGCCTGGTATTTGAATAACCAATCCATTCCCAATATTACGTCGAATTCTCCCAAAGGAAAAGGAATAAGATCAGCAGGAAACTCATGTTGATCTATCTTCAGAGTACAGTTAAGGTAAATGTGAGAAACGCTTATCACCTCACGATTGGCAACTACTACATCTAAAGGCTTCGGTAGTAGTTCAGGCCGAGTTAGCATATTCCTAGCTAACCGTTCAGATATAAAACTTCGAGTAACACCCGAATCAAACAACACATGAGCATGTAAGGAGTTCACTAGTAGTGTACCTATAACAACATCATCGGAAGCCACAGCATCTTGCACGGTCATATTGTAAGTCCTTGCTTGTGGTCGTACCGGTATAGTGTTGGCTCCCGTCAGCATTGGTTTGCCACCTTTCTTTTGAGGACAATTGGGAGAGATGTGCCCTTCCATTCCGCACGTGAAACATATCCTTACTACGGCCAACAGTCTGTTATTTTGCTGAGGTTGTTATGGTCTTCCTTGGAGCGGGGTAGCGGTGGAGTTCAAAATCGGACAATTTGAGGAAAAGTTCCCCGGTCGGTGACATTTGAAGCAAACATCCTTCCCTTTCAAGCATGGGGTTGTGCCATGGTTCTTTCCACAGTTTGCACACACAGTAGCCCTCTTTGTAATGACATCAGATGATTGCTCCCTCCACTTCCTCTTTCCACTATTGCTTAGATTAATACTGTTGTTGCTTCTCTCTTCTTTCTTTACACTTACACCACCAAGATTCTGATGGCTTCCCTTATCATCTCCCTTCTTATTTTCTCGATTGAAATCATGTACTGTCTTATTACTCCATTCCATAATTCTTGTTTTCTCCACAACTGCATCAAAGTTTTCTAGTTGAAAAATTGCTACCTGCCTCAAAATCCAAGGATTCAATCCTTGCTCAAATCTTCGGACCTTTCTCCCTTCATTGCTTACCTGGTGAGGAGCATACCTCATCAATTCATTAAACTTTGCCTCGTACTCGTCCACTATCATGGACCCTTGCTTCAAATTTAGGAACCTTAGTTCCATCGCAATGGAGACACTAGGGGGGTAAAATTTCTCCCTGAACCTTTGGGTGAACAGTTCCCAGGTTATCACGGTGTTTGTGTCCCTTGTAGCTTCCCTTTTTGTTAGCTCCATCCTCTTGGCACCTTTCCACCAGTGGTTAGCTTCTTCCTTCAGCATGAAAGCCGCATACTTAGTCTTGCAATCTTCTGGCACATCTACTAAGTCGAAAGCTTTTTCGATCTCTTCCAACCAATATTGTGCTACAGTGGGTCCTCCCTTTCCATCAAAAGTTGGAGGATTGATGCCAGTGAACTCTCGGATACATAACCCACAGGCAACTGGCCTTGGGGCTTGAGGTGGTGGTGGTGGTGCTGGCTGGTTCACGACTACAGCTTCACGAATAATCTGAAGAAATTGAGCTAGCGGGTTGTCATTTGCATTCCTTGTAGCATTGTTGTTGGCAGAATTATTGTCATTAACAGGGGTTGGTGGTGGAACATGTGGGGCATTGCGATTCATCCCAACTACCTCTTCTGAGTTGTCGTCCTCTACAACTACTTTTTCAGCATTATCAACTTGGTTTCTCTTTCTAAACATGCCAAATTTTCAGATTTTGACAAGTCGTTATGGAGATTTCTTCTCTCGGGTCTTCCTGGTTTCTTTCATCTAGCTATAATCTAGTATAATATACGTAAAGAGTTAAACATCCTTCACGAAACATTCCATTTTTATGTGGTCAAGAATTTATAACTCGATAAGGTGAAGAGCATTAAGCAACACATAATCATTTAGATATGTCAAAATATTTATCATTCATGTACATAGAAGACTATCATAGACATTGTTCTCTAACATTCTTAAAACAAACACACATAGGTCAAAAATACATTGATTACATCTGAGATAGTCGCAACTGTCCCAAGTAGAGTTCAAAATAAACACAAAATAACCTCCGCCTAAATTTTACATCCACTTCTATAACTAATCCTCCTCATCTTTCGTGTCCAAAAATCCTTCACGTTTCGCCTCCCTTTCCCAATGTCGAGACTGTATACGTGTCTCCTCAATGCGGCGTGTACAGTGGTTGTTCATTTGCTCCAAACGCGTCACCGTGGGATTAGTTGCTGCTGCTGCTACCATCTGTGCATGCATCTCTAATGCCAGCCGATGGTATAGGCTCTGAGTCAACCAAAAAGAGATTGCCATGCTGATGTTGTTGTGCGGAACCTAGTAATAGTGGCAGCCTGTCATCGAACTGTCATGGTGCGAATTGCCAAACGATGGTGAACTTCTGCATCGTAACTACGTACCATCTCATCATGGGATGGCGTTGCTGCCTATGGTGGGGACGAGACAAGTCTCAGAGTATCACATTTCATCTAAGGGATATCTTGTGTCACAACAATGTCGCGGTCAAAATGTTGGCGTATTGTGCTTTTCGAATGTGTGGCGAATGCGTGGCCCGCGGCGAACAGTGGAAGGTCCGGCCTTCTGCATCGGCTTCGTGGTGAGGCTGGGGCCTTCGTATATTGGTGATGGTGGATGTTCGTCCAATGATGTAGGGGTGAACAGTGGAGACTCCACGCTAGGCTCCTCTCCTTCTTCAGATGAAAAGTTGTAAACTGGGAGATTTATTCTAGGATAACGTGCGGGGGATCTAGAACGATCTCTGGCCATCTTCATGAAACAATCCAAGTCAGTAAGTCTAAACTTCTCAATAAACAATGCATGCAGCGATGTATCTATGAGGTGGTGCCTTCATGTGAGAACCAGAAAATCTCAATGAAATTTTGATTATGAGATTTATTTTATTTTCTACATGAAGGTTTATTTCCTTATTGGTTATGAATAATGGAATTATACTTTCTTATAAAAAAAAAAAAAATTCAATGGCAATGTGATGTTTAAAAGATTTTAATTGTATTTTAAAGCTCAAGTCATTAAAAAGGGTATTGCATTCAAGAAATGTCTTGTGAGAGGGTGTGTTCACGCGGGAAAAGGGCTCACCAAGTGTGAACAAGATTAGCTACAGTACCCGTTTTATTTTAAAACCTACTGTGGGGAGACAGTAGCATTTAATGTGCATCACCTCCATCTGTACCATAGAGTGGGCTATGATAAACGACCGATGAGTACTAGCAGCCGTTGCAACCAACCTTTTCTCATCAGTCACTTCTTTTCTTGTCATAGTCAACGGCTTAGATTAAATAAATCCAACGGCCCTTGTTGCTAAACAGGTGACATATATATATATATATCACGTTGGTACCACCCTTGCCCTACTTTCATAAACTTCCATACGGTGTGCCACCAAATCCAAACTTATTCTCTAAACAACTGTCCCTTTTGGAAGAACAACTAGAGCTTTTAACTCTTCTTGCCATCAAGGAGGTAAGAGCATTTCATTAAAGTCCTGCTCTATTTCTTACACTTTTGTTTGGTCATACGTTCCACATTTAATACCTTGTTCATTTATTTCCAAAAGTATGACTTAATGCATATTTTAACGCTCGGAGTTAATGACATTTATTTCAAAAGTTGTCTAAGATGGGTGTAATATTGTTGACGACCACCTGGAAGTCAAGCTCTTATCTACCAAACATTCTTTTGTCAGTAGTTGCAACCCCATGCTTGAGTATTCTTCAACTTGAGTTTGAACCCTAAACCGTGTCTAAAATGGCATGCAGACCATAGGAAATGTTACGTATCACTGAGAGAATGATGAGTTTTGACCTAAGTGTGGTTATGGTTGAGAGCACCACCCATGGAGGAGTGAGGAAGACGACCTTGTATCTGAGACAGGCCTTAACCTAGTCTCCGACGGGTTTGAGTTAGTCTCTGATGAGATGGGTTAGTCTCTGATGATGTCATCATTAGTCCCCGATAAGTTAGGATGACGTCATTAGTCTCTGATGAAATGAGTTAGTCTCTGATGATGTCATCATT
>CM025787.1:15189089-15199102 GCA_014636745.2 Centella asiatica | reverse complement strand
CCCCGATGAGTTAGGATGACGTCATTAGTCTCTGATGAGATGGGTTAGTCTCTGATGATGTCATTGTTAGAGTGTATGCCCTAGTGGCCAATTATGTGAGAACCCAATAATTCAAAAGTAAAAATTTTGAGGATTATTTTTGAATTTATCGTCCAGTAAATATTTTTTTTTTTTACGGTTACGTGTACGTAAGGGTTACGTAATTCATTACGCACACGTTCATTAATATTTATAACAAATGTTATATTGTTAATTATTGCGAGACAATAAATTGTGACAAGATATTTATTTTAAATTTTATTAGATGTTAATTTTGATAATAATTTTATAAACGCACTTTTATTTCGCCGAGGCGGATTAATTTTTCGGTTAATGCAATAAATAAATGCATAACCATTAAAAATGTAAATTAGTGAGTAATTAAATTTTTACTAATTACTCCTATGGTAAATAATTAATTTACATCAGTTACAAATGATAATTACCATGCAATTAGTATGTAATTAATTAGGGTTTTAAAATTTGAAATTCAAAATTTAATTAGTGCATTTAATAGGGATTTATTTACTCCTTGATTTCCTACTTAGCATTGTTGAGCATTTTTTTTTACTAGAATAATCACAGTATACTCACTAAGAAATCATCACAAACACTCTCAAATTCGGAGCTGTGTTCTTGAGCAACTTGAAGCTTTGGCAAGAAATTTCATAAAAGCTTTTAAGAGGTAAAAAAATTTCTGCACTTTTATTTTTACATTGAAAAATTTTTCTAATTATACCATGTCGTAGATAATATTTTTCAGTATGATTTTCACATATTACACTTCTTCATATCATTTATATATTGAGAGATATTAATTTTCGAAGTTTAATTAAAATTTAAATGAAGAGAAAACCTTTAGCGACACTTGTTCATCCTTTAGCAGCGAATTATTCATATAGAATCCGAAACTTTGGATCCCTATTTCGTCCGATCTATTGCATGTTAATTCGAATAGATTATGCCATTAGATTCCTTATGATTATACCTTCGATTTGACATAAACAATTTAAAAAATGGTGGAGTATTTCATAGATCCATTTTCGGACTTTTAAACCGAAACTTTGAATCGATTTAGAATGCGATATAGTTGATGAAAATCGAAATTTATTGCATGTATGAGTTCCTTGAGATCTCTAGATTCGTTTCCATGTATAGATCGATCTAAATGGACTCAAAATGGCCATGAACGGCCACACGCGTAAGCTCGCCGACGATAATGGCGAAGCTTGCTCCGGCGGCCTTCAACGACTGTTTTCCACGTTTTTCGGCGATGGCAAGCCGTCTAGGGGGGTATTCGCCTATGTATATCAACACGGTGGTGCTTTTTCCTTCGATCCGTGTGTGTGTATGTGTGAGAAACGGCAATGGAAGGTGGCGGGGCTGCCGGAGTTCTTAGCCGGAATCTGCAGAAAGTGCAGAATCCGATGAAGGTGCACTGATCCGACTCGGTCCGAGTTTGACCCGGTTTTAACCCGGTTTGACCCACTGTTTTGACCCAGATTTCAAAATAAAATTTTTGACTTTGATCCAATAAATTTTACCCACTTGATTTTAAAATTTCAACCCATTTTGAAAATTATTTTTGACCCAATCAAAGTTTTCAAAAATAAAATAAACACTTATATATATTTTTAAAGTATTAATAAACAATTTTTAAATGATTAAATATTAATTATTATTTAATTAAAGTAATTAAACAATAATTAATAAATGAATTTTAAATGATTAAATATTAATTATTATTTAATTAAAGTAATTAAATAATAATTAACAAATGATTTTTAAATATTTAAATAAATCATTTAAACTAAGATTTTATTAAGAAATAATTCTTAATTAATTATAGACCAATTATTATTTAATTAAAGCAATTAAATAATAATTAATGAATAATTTCTAAATGATTAATAATAATCATTTAAAGCCTAAGTTGATTAATTAATATTTATTAATTAATCTAAGGCCTCCTATAATTAATTAAAATTATCGAGGACCTACGAGTGACGTTTAACCAAGTCCACTAATCTCTCGGACTTCGATTCGGTTCCAACCGAATCCCAATATTACGAGTGACGACATAAGTAGTTAAGTATAGACTTGAGAATTTCATTAACACTTCGCATGAACATTTATCATGTGTATTTAAGTGGAGATTTCTCATATTATTATCTGTACATGTTTTACAGAATTTTCTGCTTTCACGAGTTATTAAACGTGAGCATTCTAAGGACCAAAGGCAAGTATATCTTCACTCTTATGATTATTTCAAGATAACGCATGATCAATTGTTTCGATATGCGTATGATATGTTATGAAATGATATGCATGTACATATCTCTTTTATATTCATGACAAATATGTTTTCAAATGATTTATATTTCAAACTAATGCGTATAATCAATTCTTCGATATACGTATATGATATTGATATTATGTTGATATTTATTAAAAGTTAAGTAATGTATGATCATTTGATCCGATGTACGTGAAAAATGTTGTACTAGAACCAAGTACTTCTTGGGCGGTTATTAGTGTTTTAAGTTCGCTAATACGTCAAAGTAAACCCTATACCGATATAGAAGCCTTATTCTTCGCCCCATACTTGTGAAGTATATCCGTGTGGGTACTGGTTACGTGGATGCATATGCTTGTCATCCCTGACATCCCGTGCCTATTATGGATTTCTGGTTACGTGGGTGCATATGTCTAACATCCCTGACATCCCGTGACTATTATGGTAGGGAACGGAAACCGAGGCATCGGTAAACGAACCCTTGCAGACAAATATTTTTGCACTGACTACGTATGTCATTATGGTTATGGCAGTCAAACGATCAGGTTGGCCACCTGGTATATCGTTTGATGGAGATCTATTCAAGATTCTTTCAAGAAAAGGGTCAAATCCCTCGTTATCACTCGGGGACCCTAGAAACTATTTTTTTTCCAATTGTTCAGAGGTGATGACATTGTTTTCGTCCAAACCTCATAAACACTTAAGCCAGTTCTCTATTGTTCAAGCCTACCCAATAGTACTTGATTATATACTTGCTGAGCGTAAATCGCTCATGTTGCTATTATATTATGTTTTACAGGTTACGGCGAGAAGGCCGAGTCATCCAATAAAGGAAAGGAAAAGATGACATATTGAACGCTTCCTATAGATGACATTCAGGGATTTACATAATAACAGAAGAGTTTATTGTAAGACTGTGTGGGCCCTATTTTAAGACTTCCGCTGTATTAAATACTCTTTAATGGATAATGTAATAGAGATTCGTTATTTATCTCTTATTTAATGTTATGCATGCTTGGATGTATTAATTATCTTTTGTCAATTATTGATGGTGCCCGAAATCTGTTTTATGATTTTTGGGGCTGTCACAAATTATGTAATGATTGTGAGACTATATTTATGATATGTTTTTGGTTAAATGATAATTTCTTTTTTTATGTTTTATTTATTGCGTTATATAAATGTTAACATAATAAATGTCCTTAGAAGAATGATACTAATTATATGGATTCAAGTATGTGACTTGAATATGAGATCATATAATTATGTAATGTATCATTATTCTTAAATGTCCCTAGTCGAGTATCATTGTCAGCGGGACAACAATAATACATTGAGACTAGTATGTGATTAACTGATGGCCATATCTCGTTGGTCATAAATATATACGAGATATATTAAGTTGATACACAGGTACATGTTAGAGAACATAGTACTGGACAGACTCACCATGAGAATTCTACATGGAGCGTTATGCTATGTATCATAAGTAATTCTCATATTGACAATGATGTAATGGTCCTTCGACCTGAAGTCATGACATTTCTACATAAGGAGTTATACTTTTTGACATTATCAAAAGTCACCTTTAACCGGGTGGACGATAAAGGTAATTGTTGGATGCATAATGAGTTATGTGAGAATTGGGAATGATGTAGATGGAATTTAACCCTCCTATAAATTAGGGGTGATATCTATAGGCCTCTTGATTGAGTGAAACTATGGAATGCATGGCCATGCTCAAATAGAGATTTGTTTCATATAGTTTACTCATTGATCAAGAAAACTAAGATTAAATTATGAAGAGGATGACACATCCATGCCTTGAATTTAATCTTACATATCATGGTTAAAAGGATTAAGTTACGTTGAAACATTGGTCACGAAAGGTAACGTCAAATCTATGACTTTATTATTACTTGGGTAACAGTGATGTATTACTAGATGCCGCTCACTGTTTATAATTTTATAATATGATTTAAAATTATTGCCAACGTAATAATAACCTACAGGGTCACACACAAAGAACATTCGTCAAGGAGATATAATTTAAATGTCAATGATTTTAATATATCAATAAGATTGATTTAATTAAATCATGACTTTAAATTATATACATATATATTAATATATGTAATCTGTATGAAATAGAGTCCTTTGGAAGGAAATACGAATATATATTTATTTGTGCATATATATATTAAAGAAGTGAGACTTGATTAAATATATATATCTAATAAATATAAAATTCGGATTTTAAGTCTCCTAATTAGATTAGGTTTTGGAATTACTCTATGAAAGGTTATATATATGATATATCAGCTATTCTCTCAAACCAACGTTTTCACATATTCTAAGAACCCTAGTTGCTCATAAGAGAGAAACTAGAGTTCAGAGATATAGAGAGAAAAGAGAGATACAGATTGTACAGCTAATACTGTAACTCTTCTCGTTCGAATCGTGAGACGGTTCGTGGGTGTTCGTGTGGATACAGTAGAGACGTAGTTCTGTTGGATTGCGTAAAAGATTTGGAGACGATCAACACCTTCACCAAAGTTTCAGATTCGCGCAATTAATAGGTAAAATCTCAAACTATCTGTATTAAATTGTTTCGCATAGATCCTCGGGTTTGGGTTTCATTTTGTTTTATTTCAAATCATTTTTTTTCCGCTGCATTTGATCCTTCGAAACCCAACAGTCATCATTAGTCCCCGATGAGTTGGGATGACGTCATTAGTCTCTGATGAAATGAGTTAGTCTTTGATGATGTCATCATTAGTCCCCGATGAGTTAGGATGACGTCAGCCTTAGTCTCCGACAGGCTAAGTTTAGTCTCTAATGACGTCATCCGTAGTCTCCGATGAGTTAAAGTGTAATAATTCCCTGATGCACAGTTTGTTTTTAAAACTATAAAATATTATTTTCTTTAATTATTTTAAGATGTTTTAATTGATTTCTTAACCTCAACAGCTTTTATATCAGATTGAGACGTTAAAAGTTAAGGACATCACATGTGCATTTTCTCTCATACTTTAACCAAAATATTAAATTCATCTTGTGATATGTATATTCTTACAGAATTTTCCACTCACGAGTAAATTGAATTTGATTGAGTGCAAGGACCGAGGCAAGTATATCAACAATCTTATGTTTAATTGCAAGTTGATGAAAATATATACATTCAATCTGATGTTTACTTCAGTTAACTGTTAGAGATAAAATAATGATGATGATGATTATGTAATAAATTGTGCAACTGTAAATACTTGAGGTATTTTATAAACCTTAAGATCAGCACAAGTTTTGCATCCACTGATGATAAGTTTATTCATCAGTGGATAGTTAATAAACTTCACAAGACAAGTCAGAAAACAGGAACATTCAAAGGACTTGACAAAGTGAAGGAGAATGACTGATGCTCTTGTAAGCAAACGAAGTATTCTGCACATCAGAAGTTCTAAATCAAAGTTACGTTGATTAAGTAACATCAGGGGAACCCATCAGTGGGAACCCATCAGGGGAACCCATCAGGGGGAACCCATCAAGGGGACCCATCAGGGGGAACCCATCAGGGGGACCCATCAGGGGGAACCTGTCAGGGTATGACGAGGGCAGACCAATCCATCAGTGAAACACTTTGGGACATATCAGTGTCAGGCAAACCCATTAGGGTAACCTGTCAGGGAGAATGACCAACATGACATCAGTGGAAGCCATCAGTGTATGCCGTTAGCTATAACCATCAGGGTTAAGAAGCACTAAGTATAACTCAAGTGAAGGACGAAGCCCTGATCCAGTCAATAACCATCAGGGGATCCAGAAGCACTGATCAAAGTTCGTCAGGGCTAGCAGTCAGTGGATCATTGTGACAGCATACATCCGTCATCAGTTCTTATACGGAAATCAACGTAACGTGTTACAGAAGCAAGAAATATTAACTGGAAAGATATTTCTTGAAGTTTGTTAATGGTCCAATGAGAACTCTCACACATTAAATGCACACAGATCAGGGGAAGAAAAGCAGCAACAAAGTTTGTAGCAGTCTGACACATAAAGTTTGGATATGACATACTTGCGGCTAAGTTGAGAAGAGAAGCACGTCACAAGAATGTGATTTCAACCCACTGATTAATATATAAGCAACGGAGCTCTCATTACACAAATAACGATTGATTGAATCCATCCAACAGATCAAACAAACACTGAAGCACAAAACACTAGAGAGAAGCTTTGCAATAGTTCTTGAGAGAGATATTTTAGAGAATATTAGAAGCTAGTGAGTGTGAGAAGCTGTGAACTTTATTCACAGAATTTGTAGCTATAAATCACATTTGTGATTATACAAATTTCCAGAAAAACCTCGAGTTATAATATAACTATTTTAACTTGAATCTGCGTGTTCATTTCATATAGTTTTTCCTGGTTGTTCAACTGTTTTCAATAAGCATTATAATATTTTAAGTGCGAAAAGTTTCAGGTGTTTGTATTCAACCCCCCCTTCTACAAACACTTGTGCTAATATTGCACTAACATTAACACATTATCATTCGATTCGATATGCGTGCAAGGCCTGAATTATGTTTCAATTGTTTTTTTTTATTATGAAGGAGCATGCTATGCTTTAAATTCCGCTAGCATGATATAAATGATGATGCATGGATATAAATGAGCTTTGAATTTCAGCTATGTTACAATCTTATATCTGTGCAAATGAATGAGAATGAAGTCTCTTAAATGGGTTTTGCCACATGGTTGGCAAGAGGAAAGGAAAGGTGCTGATGTGTTCTTCACCTGACCTAGAGGAATGATAAGTGACTACGTAGTCCACACAAGAGGGATCAGGCAGTCCAGTTTGGCCATCGAGAGCTAAACCCGTTGGATCTGCTAACCTTACGGTATACAGCTTGCCTAACTGTGTCCACATGATCTCTCCTTGTGTGAACGTACGTAGTTACATAAATTTCCTCTAGGTCAGGTGAAAAACAAATCAGCACCTTTTCTTTCCTCTAGCCATCCATGTGGCATAACCCATTTAAGGGACATATCATTCTCATTTATTGCACAGATATAATATTGAAAAATAACTGATAGAGCAAAGCTATTTTATATCCATGCACTTCCGCTCATATCATGCTAGCGGAAATTAAAGCATAGCATTCTGTTTCACCAGGAAATTTAAATATTAAAGTCATAATTTTGTACGCATGTCGAATCAATTGATCATGCACTTAACTGATATAAACATAAGAGTGAGAATATACTTGCCTCGGTCCTTTGCAAAAAAGATTCAAATTCAACTTACGAGTGAGTGAAAGATTCTATAAATTATGCAAGTAATATTTTAATACCTTAATAAGAATTTATGAAAGAAAACGTGTATGTGATGTCCTTAGACTTTTACAGTCTTAAATCTGGCATAATAACATCACAAAATAATTTTAAGAAAATAATGTTTTATAGTATTGATGACAGACTGTGCATCGGGGAATAATATTCTCATTATCAAACTCGTCAGGGACTGATATCCTTAGCTGTTAGAGACTAACATATTTTTCCCATCAGAGACTACGGATGACGTCATCAGAGATTTAAACTTAGCCTATCGGAGACTAAGGATGACATCATCAGAGACTAAACTTAGCCCGTCGGAGACTAAGGATGACATCATCAGAGACTAAACTTAGCCTGTCGGAGACTAAGAAAATCCTTCATCAGAGAGTAACATCTATCTCATTAGAGACTAACATATTAGTCATCAGAGACTAACAAATATCTTATTAGAGACTAAAGTAGCTCATCAGAGATTAAAATTATCTCATCAGAGACTAACATTAACTCATCAGGGACTAGAATTATCTCGTCAGAGACTAATATTAGAGCTTGTTTTTGCTACCATGGAAGGCTTATCATTAACAAACTTAGCCTAGGATGTCTCATGAAAATGCAAAAGAATATAAACTTAGCATAAATCTTTGATACTATGCATGAAAGAAACTAAGTAGAGTACCAGGTTCTTACCTCTTCGTTCTTAAGGGTGAAATCAAAGCTTGTCTGAGAATAATTTTCCGAAAAAAGAACTTGGAAATTTATGGAGATGATAAGTTTAAACGAAACTCTTAAAAGAGAAATTTTGGTAAAGGAATTAAAATTTCATCTCGAATGAGGTATTTATAACAAACTTAAGATTAAACCTTGAGATAAGATGATTGGTTAATCTAGACGGTAAACCGGCTGCTTATCATTACTCTTTAACAGCTAACAATGTAATAAGCAGCTGCTGTCATACATGCGGCTCATCTTTAGTCAGTTTTTGCCACACAACCTGCCTATTAATCAAACACGTAATCACCAATCTTACGTAACTTTCTCCTCTTCCTCCATGTTGTTTAATCATAATCCTATACGAGGTTTGATCATCTTATTTTTATCTCCTTTTTAAGGAAGTTATCTTCAATAAAATGAACCTCTCATTGTCATCAAGATTCTTACTTGAAATATGGATTTACCAGAAATTAATTACAAAAAACATTTATTCATGTAACAAACTCATACAAAATTTTTGGGTTCTCACATGCTAATGTGTTGGAGTTAGTCTCCGACAGGCTAAGAATAGTCTTTGGTGATGTCAGTATTAGTCTCAGACAAGCTAAGAATAGTCTCTGGTGACGTCAGTCTTAGTCTCCTACAGGCTAAGAATAGTCTCTGATGACGTCATCCTTAGTCTCCGACAGGCTAAGAATTAGTCCCTGATGACGGCAGCCTTAGTCTCCGACAGGCTAAGAATTAGTCCCTGATGACGTCAGCCTTAGTCTCCGACAGGCTAAGTCTAGTCCCTGATGACGTCATCCGTAGTCTCTGATGGGCAAAAATTTGCTAGTCTCCGATGAAGGAAATTCTTAGTCTCCAATGGAGGAATTCCTAGTCTCTGATGAAGGAAATGTTGTTAGTCTCCGATGACTAAAGAGGTTATCCACTGACATGTAATCTTTCTTCAAAACTATAAAACATTATTTTCTTAAATTATTTATGATGTTTTAATTATTTATTTCACCTCAACGGTTCTTATGTCAGATTTAAGACTTTTAAAGTTTAATGTGAAGACCCGGATTTGTAAATAAATTCCGTTATGAAATTTAATTATTTTAGCTTATTTTTCTTCATGAAAATTATTTTCTTATAAGTTGTGAATATTGAAATTATATTTTCTTATGAAAAATTTATCTGCAATGTGATGTCCAAAAGATTTTTTTTAAAATGATTTTGTAAAGCTCATGAGGTTATAAGTTGTTCTACCCTTAAAGGAGTGTTTCGCGGGAATGCCTCGGGTGGCTACAGTACCCGTTTTTTTTAAATACTCCACTGCTGGGGGGGAACAGCAGCATTAAATGCTCATCATCCCTATCATTACCCTAGAGTCAGCTATGAAAGATGACCGATGGACACAGCAGCCGTTTCAACCACTCTTTCCTTCTTCAGTCATTTCCTTTCTTTTCATAGCCAACGGCTGAGAGCAAGTTGATCCGACGGTCCTTGTTGTTCAATCAAGTGATATATATACACATCACGCTGTTGTAACCCTGATTCTACCTTTCTAAACTTCCATTAAACTCAAATCTAATTTTTTGAGACAGCAGTTCTTCTTGAAGGATAAACCGGAGCATTTCTTTCCTTCCTACAG
>CM025787.1:15174134-15189079 GCA_014636745.2 Centella asiatica | reverse complement strand
GCACCAGTCACCTCCAACGCAGGAGGGGCCTAGTCTTGCCCCAAAGCTGTATACTGTATGGTTGCAGATCCAACGGGTTTAGCCCCCGATGGATATTTTGAGGAAAATGTACATGGGTGAATACCTATTTTCCTTTAAGGAAGATCACACATTTTTATCATCAGTGATCCTCAAAGATTCTTCAAGGATTTCCAAGGCATTAGTATTGATCCACTGAGCCTCATAAACAAAATTGAATTTTTCCATCAAGATTTCAGATTTGCTTCTTTGATTTGATTATATACTTGCTGAGCGTAAATTACTCATTCTTGTTGAATTTAATGTCTTGCAGGGCATAGTCCAAAGACTGAACCCTCTAACAAGGGGAAAACAAAGATGGTCGGCTATTGAGTTTTTATTAAACCTTTTGCCTGCCAATAAGGAAGGAAGGAAGATGTTTTGTTATGTATTACAATATAGAGGTAGAATAGCTTCCGTTGAGAATGTAATATTTTGGATTGTAATAACTCTCTTTTATTTCCTTTTATCAGTATTGATGTTATGAACGGATGTGAGGTTATCTTTCCTTCTTTTGGCGAAGCCTTGGTCCAGTAAGGGATTTTGGGGTCACCACAATTATACATCATCATCAAATGCTACAATTCCTAACAATCTCCCCTTATTTATGTTTATCAATGATAAACATAAATCAAGGTTTGATGATGATGTCAAAATACCAACCTTATAACTTTGTTTCTTAGAATTGAATTTAAGCATGTAAAAACATAATTGTACATGACCATAACAGTGATGGTTTTGTTGTTTTCAGTTCCTCAATGCCCAGTCATCATTTTGTTAGCCTTTTTAATAATCTTCCCCCTGTCTTTATCAGAATTACTTTGTTTCCCCTGCCTTGATCATTCTCCCCCTTTTTGACATCAGCATCGTAATGTTGGAAGGTAGAAATCACCAATAAAGGTTGACTAGAAGGAAGAAATTGTTTGAGCTTTGTTTAAAGACCATTGATTATGAAGTGTTGGAGCTTCGTGTTGTACTTTCTTCGATCAATGCTTCAAAAAACATTTTGTGAGAACAACTGCACTTGACCTATGTGAGATCAAATATTTTGATATGAAGTGTACTGCTGGCTCATCCAATAATCATGTGTTGCTGGCTTCTAACCAAACTTACACAAGTTCTTCTCTTAGTATTCTCGGATAGTTGATCAGAATTGGGAATCAGAGAATACAAGCACTGCAAAGGTGGTGTGTGAAATAATTTATCTCTATTATTTTCTTCAAGTATCTCATCTTTGCTCACACCCTCTCCTTTTGCCTGACTTTTACAAGTCAGCCTCTCACATTTACCTTTTAAAAAAAATTTGCTTTAATTTCTTTTTCCTGACACAAGGTTTGACTCTCATTTTGAATTCTCTCAGGCTCACTAAATATAAAATCTTCTTGTTGTAGGTGTCCTAGAGTGGTATAGAAAATAAGAAGTAATTGTTTTGTATTAGTGGAAGTTTGATAAAATACAATTGTATTTTCCACTGATGAGTTGAGAGCTGCTATTTGTTTCAGCTTCAAGAATTGGCTTCTTTAATGATTGAAATATCAAAGAATCTAAAACCAATGAAACTAATAAATTTTCCATTGCTTCTAAGGAAATATCAAAGGGAGAAGAAGAATGAATAAGGGTAGAATTTTGAATATTGGCTACTCCTCTTGAATAGAGAAAAAAGAAACATCAATGTGAGACCCTGTGTGTGCATTAAGTGACAAGTTGATCATTGATCAGAGCCTGTTTCTTCTTTTTCTTTTGAAAGGTATTTATAGATGTGATCATTGTAAACTCAAATACCTGTGTCCTTAGAGGTGGACTATTTTCAATAGATACAGCCTTTTGAGAGGTTGCATCTAGAAATGTGTTTTTTCCTTTTAGAACTTAATATCCTTTTGAGAGTATATTAAGCAGTCTCTAAGGGTTCTCATTGTTCCTTATTTATTCCTCATAACTTTCTCTAAATGCTTATCCTCCCCCTCAGCTAATGCTGGTTGTGGTTGTTTGTTTTTTTTTTCAACCTTTATCTTTTGAGAGATAGAGGAGGTGGCTTTTGATATAGACTTGTTTTTAGAGGGTTTTGCTACTTGGGTAGAAGGAGTTGGATCAATACTAACATCCTTCATTGTAGCACAATTAGAAGAAATAAAGAATAAAATAGTAGAATATTAAGACAATACCTAATCAACTATGACAAGATCCTTAAATAGATGAAGAATATTAAATATAGGGAATCCTACATAGTATATTAGTTTCTCTACTATTTATAATCAGTAGTTAATTATCTACTGACAGTTAAACTATTGTAGGATAATTAGTCACTGCTGCATTATCATCAGGTAATAATTATCCTTTAATAAGAATAATTATTGACTAATGCTTCATAGTGTTATTATCTTTATGAACAATTATTTTTGTCAAAAGATAATTTCAACTGTTTCATTCAGCTGTTAATTAGTCTTTTATAACTAAGTCATTAGAAAATAATTAACTACTGCTGTAATCCAGACTTGCACAAAATTTTCAAAGAATCTTATTCACCAAAATTGAGCATACCTAGCTCACTTACCAACCTGTTAAAGGTGGCTTCATCCAATGGTTTGGTGAATATGTTTGCAAGCTACTTCTCTGTTGGAACAGAATGAAGTTTCACTGTACCATTCATCACATGTTCTCTGATGAAGTGGTATCTGATGTCTATGTGCTTTGTCTTAAAGTGTTGCATAGGATTTTCTGTAATAGAAATGGCACTGGTCTTGTCACAATAAATAGGAATATGATTATACACCATACTATAGTCCATTAGTTGATTTTTCATCCATAAGATTTGAGCACAGCAACTCCCAGCAGCAATGTATTCTGCTTCAGCTGTTGAGGTTGACACAAAATGTTGTTTCTTGCTAAACCATGACACAAGTTTGCTTCCAAGAAATTGACAGCTTCTTATTGTGTTTTTCCTATCTAATTTGTAACCTGTATAATTTGCGTCTGAGTAGCTTATTAGATCAAATCCAGAATCTCTAGGATACCAAATTCCAAGATTTGGAGTACCCTTGAGATATCTTAATATTCTTTTAACTGCAATCAGATGAGATTCTCTAGGATCTGATTAGAATCTTGCACATAAATAGGTTGAAAACATTATATCAGCTCTATTTGCAGTGAGATATAAAAGAAAGCCTATCATGCCTCTATAACTTGAAACATCAACTTTTTTACCAATTAAGTCTTTGTCAAGTTTAGTGGTTGTTGTCATGGGAGTTTTAGAAGTTGCAACATCTTGTAAATTAAATTTCTTTAAAAGGTCTTTTAAATATTTTTGTTTGACTGATGAAAATTCCATCAGAGGTTCGTTTAACCTGTAAACCTAAAAAGAAAGTTAATTCTCCCATCATGCTCATCTCATATCTACTTTGCATAAGCTTAGAAAACTTAGAGTATAAGCTCTCATTAGTAGAACCAAATATAATATCATCAACATAGACTTGAACAAGTATAATATGACCAGCATATTTTCTGTAAAATAAAGTTTTATCTATGATACCGCTAGAGAATTTATTTTTAATTAAACACTGAGATAGAGTATCATACCGTGCTCTAGGTGCTTGTTTAAGTCCATAGGGTGCTTTATCTAACCTGTAGACATGATTGGGATACTTCTGATCTTCAAAGCCAGGAGGTTGCTGGACATACACCTCCTCTTGTATTTTCCCATTCAGAAAAGCACTCTTTACATCCATCTGGTACACTTTAAAATTTGCATGAACAACATAGGCAAGAAATATCCTGATTGCTTCCAATCTAGCTAGTGGTGCAAAGGTTTCATCATAGTCAATTCCTTCTTCTTGTGAATAACCTTGTGCAACTAGTCTGGCCTTATTTCTTATCATTGTACCAGCTTCATCCAACTAGTTTCTGAAGATCCATTTAGTACCAATGATGAATTTATTCTTTGGTTTGGTACTAGTCTCCAGACTTTGTTTCTTTCAAACTGATTGAGTTCCTCTTGTATAGCAATTACCCAATCAGCATCTTGTAATGCCTCCTCAAACTTTTTAGGTTCAATCTTTGATAAAACGTTGAGGTATAGGCATTCATTTTGAGTAGTACTTCTTGTTGACACACCTTTAGTTGGATCTCCTATTATTTTTTCCATAAGATGATCTCTTGTCTATCTTATTTGTGGAGGTAGACTTCTTAAAGAAGAAGCTTCTTGATTATAGTTTCCTCCATGGTGTTCAATGCTCTCAGCTTCATTGAAAACTCCCCCTAAATTAGTGCTCAGGTCAGGGCTTAAGCTTTCCCTTGATGGTGTATTCCCTGATGGATTATCCCCTGATAGAGTATTTCCTGAACTGTTGTCCAATAGATTTACTCTATCCATTAAAGGGGCTTCTAGATGACTTGAATTTTCGTCAGGGATTACTAGATTTTCCATTGATTTGCACATATTAGCTTCATCATTTGATGAGTCAATTTCAACATCTGTTGACTCATTTTCATTTTCAAACCTTAGTTTGTCATGGCTTCCTTCTGCATTATCATGCATTCATTCAATTTTTTTATCATCAAAGGCTACATATACTAATTCCATAACAATGTGGAGTCTAAGGTTGTAAACTCTAGATGCTTTGCTTGTTAATGAATATCCTAGGAAAATTGCCTTATCAGCTTTGGCATCAAATTTTCCTACTCCTTGATTCTTGAGAACAAAGCATCTGCAACGAAACACATGAAGAAACTTAAGTGTGGGTTTTCTACCTGTCATGAACTCATAAGGAGTCTTTTGATGAGCTTTCACTATCACTGATCTGTTTTGAGTGAAGCAAGTAGTAGGGATAGCTTCAACCCAGAAGTAGATAGGTAACTTAGCTTCTTCAAACATGGTTCTTGCAGCTTCAATCAAGGTCCTATTATTTTTCTTTCAACAACTCCATTTTATTGAGAAGTTTTTGGAGCTGAAAAGGTATGTGAGATGCCTTCTTCCACACAAAACATTTCCACTATTGAATTCTTGAATTCAGTCTCATTGTCACTCCTTAAGGCCTTGACTTTCTCTCCAGCTTCAAGTTCTATGCTTTTAATGTGATCAATGATCAACTAGGGAGCTTCATCCTTGGTATGTAGATACTTAACCCATAAGTATCTTGAGTAGTCATCAACAATTACAAATGCATACCTTTTCTTGGATATTGACATCACATTAATAGGACCAAATAAATTCATGCGTGCTAGATGAATTAGTCTTGTTATTGCTGATGTTTCTTTACTCTTGAAGGAAATTTTCTTTTGTTTTCCCTTCTGACAGGATCCACAAAGACCATCATAAAAAAATTCAAGTTGTGGTATTCCTATCACTAATCCTTTTCTCACCAGACTATTGATAGTCTTGAAGTTTAGGTGAGACAGCTTCTTGTACTGTGAGAAACCGAAAAATTTTAAATGTATTTTATGATAAGAAATAATTTTATTTTGTGTTATTATATTTTTTCATGGAGTTAGCCTTTTTAAATATGAAAGATAAATTCATATCTACAATGAAAATTTTTATGATGATGTGATATTCATGATGAGGAGGTTAAGTTCCTTAAAAAGGTATCAAAAAGGGGATTAGCAAATCCCATATAAGATTATATTGAATAGCATGGAGGAAGAGGAGAGGGTTACGTAACATTTGTGATTACGTGTTTGATTAGAAACTGTTTAGGTGGCTAAGTCTTCATGCATATAGGACAGCAGTTGTTTGCTGTCAAGAAGTCATGATGAACAGTCGTCTTACTGTCCAAATTAACCAATCATTTTATTCCAATGCGTAACCTTAGTTTACTGCTCTTGAACTCTATAAATACCTCATTCGAGATGAAATTTTAACTCTTTTACCAAAATTTCTCTTTTCAGAGTTTCGTTTAAACTTATCATCTCTATAAATTTCCAAGTTCTTCTTTCAGAAAAATTATTTTCAGACCAGCTTTGATTTCACCCTTAAGAACAAAGAGGTAAGAATCTGGAACCCTACTCAGTTTCTTTTGTGCATAACATCAAAGATTTATGCTAAGTTTTTATTCTTTTGCATCTTCATAAGACATCATAAGCTGAGTTTGAGCATGATAGGTCTTCCATCGTAGCAGAAGCAAGCTCTAATGTTAATCTCTAATGAGATGTTGTTAATCTCTAATGAGATGCTGTTAATCTCTGATGAGATATTGTTAGTCTCTAACGGGTTATTTACTCTCGGATGACGTCAGCTTTAGTCCCCGATAGGCTAAAGTTTAGTCCCTGATGACGTCATTAGTCTCCGACGGATTACTTACTCTCGGATGACGTCAACTTTAGTCCCCGATAGGCCAAAGTTTAGTCCCCGATGACGTCATTAGTCTCTGCCGGGTTACTTACTCTCGGATGACGTCAGCTTTAGTCCCCAATATGCTAAAGTTTAGTCCCTGATGACGTCATCAGTCTCTGATGAGAAGTTAGTCTCCGATGACGTCACCCTTAGTCCCCGATAGAATTAAGATGATGTCATCAGTCCCTGATGACGTCATTCCTTAGTCTCCGATGGGCTAAGTTCAATCCTTGATGACGTCATCCATAGTCTCTGATGAAGGAAATTCTGCAGGCTCTGATGAAGGAGATTTCTTAGTCTCCTATAGAGGAAATTCCTAGTCTTTGATGGCTAAGGATATCAGTCCCTGACGAGTTTGTTAATGAGGAAATTATTCCACGATGCATAGTCTGTTATCAAGACTATAAAACATTATTTTCTTAAAATTATTTTATGATGTTATTCTTTAAAACAGTAAAAGTTTAAGGACATCACATACATATTTTCTTTCATAAATTCTAATTAAAGTATTAAAATATTACTTGCATAATTTACAGAATCTTTCACTCACTAGTAAGTTGAATTTGAATCTTTGTTGCAAAGGACCGAGGCAAGTATATTATCACTCTTATGCTTATTTAAGTTAAGCGCATGTTCAATTGATCCGACATGCATACAAAGATATGATATTTAATTTCCTTGTGAATCATAGTGCTATGCTTTAATTTCTGCTAGCATGATATGAATGAAAGTGCATGGATATAAAGAAGCTTTGTTATATCAGCTTTTTTTTTTCAATATTATATCTGTGCAATCAATGAGAATCCTATGTCCCTTAAATGGGTTATGCCACATGGATGGCTAGAGGAAAGGAAAGGTGCTGATTTGTTCTTCACCTGGCCTAGAGGAATATTATGTGACTACGTACGTTCACACAAGGAGGGATCATGCGGGCACAGTTAGGCCAGCTGTATACCGTATGGTTAGCAGATCCAGCGGTTTTAGCCCCCGATGGATATTTTTACTTCAAGGAAGTTATGCTTTGTTTTAAGAAGGATTACACAATTGTTTTTCATCAGTAGTCGTAAAGATTCCTTAAAGATTTCTGAGGCATTAGTTTTGATTCACTAAGCCTCTTAGCAGAATTGAAACATTCCAGATTTGCTTTCTCAAATTATTTATATACTTGTTGGGCGTAAATCGCTCATTCTTGTTGAATTTTAATGCTTTGCAGGACAGAATATAAAGGTTGAGCCCTCGGACAAGGGAAAAGCAAAGATGATCGATTACTGAGTTGGGCAAACCCTTTGTAGTGCCGATAAGAAAGGAAGGAAAGAAGAGGATCCGAAAGTGATGTTTTGTATTATAGTATAGAGATAGACTAGCTTCCGCTGAAAATATAATATTTTGGGTTGTAATAACTCTTTAATAACGTTTCTTTCAGTAATTATTATATGAATGGATGTGTGGTTATCTTTTCCTTCTTTTGACGAAGCCCTGATCCAGTAATGGATTTTGGGGTTGTCACATGTACCATTGCCAACTTTCATCTATTGATGCTTTGCTGTAAAAGCATATGTATTGTCCTTCTTCAATTGAGCAGAAGTCAGCTATATATACATTGTCTTTTCTGACTCCGGACAATGTAATATCTCCAGTTTTTATGTTGCTTATAAGACATTTTTCATCCTTAAAAACAACTTGATAGCCTTTGTCACAAAACTGGCTAACACTGAATAGATTGTGCATTAAACCATCAACCAGAGCTACATCTTCAATGATGACATTTTCATGAACTACTTTGTCATATCCCATAGTGTATCCAATGTTGTCATCTCCAAAGGATACTTTTGGGCCAGCTTTCTCCTCAAACTATGAGAGCAGGGACATAGTTCCAGTCATGTGTCTTGAACAACCACTATCCAAGTACCACAACTGCTGCTTCTTCTTGCCTTGCACACACATGTAAACTAGTTAGATCTTTTAGGAACACAAGCCTACTTGGGTTTTGATTTAACAGTTTTAATCACAGGTTTACACTTGGTCATTGGTTGTGTATTCTTTTTCTTTTCTTTCCTCTTTTTAGGAGGTGAAAGATCCACCTTGGTCCTAGGCGGCTCGTGAACAACCATTGACCTTTGAGGAGACATTCTCTTTGTGTTATTATGAACTTTAGGCATAGAGGGATAAGCATAATAATCGTTTCCATAAGTATTGCAAGCATATGATAGATGTTTAAAATCACCATAATTATGACATGGCATATATTGAGGTGGTGCATTGTATAGACAAAGAGTTGTACATGGAACAGGAGGAGCATGCATGTTATCAGTAATTTTTGTGCATTATAAAGTAAGGTGGTTTGAGTTCCCACACATGGTGTATGTCTTCCTAGGTGCATTAGGTATTTGTGCATAATTACTATATTTATTAATACCTAATTTGTCATTCCTATTTTTCTTAGGCTCAGATATTGGACTGCTTTTTAGCTTTTCTTTTAATTGTTTGTCAGTAAGCAAACCAACATTCTTAGTAGCCTTTTTCTCTAGCCCAAGTTCCAAAGTTTTCTTTACAGAAGTAAAATTTACAACTTTAGAACTCTCACATTTTTCAATTTTAGCGGGTAAAACAAAGTTGATTGGTTTTAATTTTCCTGTTGTTTTAGGCTCTGTGCTACCTTCTGATTCTTTATCCTTATCAGTGGTGATGGGTTGTTCACCATCTGATACAGTAATGAGCATATCTGAGTATCCTAATCCAGCTTTTTGATTAGGATTTTGTGAGTTTAAAAGATCCTGCACTTTGTGTGAAGATTGTGTCCATTGTTTTATTTTATCTTGTTCAGCCTTGAGTTTTTCAACTAGATATTCTTGTTTTTTCAAGGCATTATCAAGATGTCTCTTAGTATTAAGAGCTTCAGATTTGGCCTTTTCTAAAATTAACAAATTAGATTCTGACAAAGTATTTCTCTCAGAAATAACATTATTGATCTCAGTAATCCTATTGTTTTCTTTAGTAAGAGATCTTAAACTAGCATGCAAGTCATAAATCTCTTTGGCCATTTCTTGAATGGTAGCATCACATTCATTTTTAGAAATTGAAGAAATATTGAAGTTATGTACCTTAGTTGGTGATGAGTTCTGTGATTCAGCTTCTCCTTCACAATTGCTTGAGGATTTAGCCATTAAAGCCAAATTTACCATCTCTTCCTCAGCATTAGATTCATCTGAATCCACCTAGTCCTTGCCTTCAGCTACAAATGTCTTTCCCTTTTTCTTGAGAAGATCAAAGTACTTCTTTTTGTAATCATCCTTGAAGTCTTTCTTCTTCTCAGCTTTGGGCTTCTTGCATTCACTGGGAAAGTGACCAAACTCATTGCAGTTATAACACCTAATTTTTGATTTGTCAATCATGGTTGATTGACTTGGCTTGACAGCAGTAGATGTTGATGTTGATGATTCTTTCTTGAACTTTCTCCCTCTTTGAAACCTCTGAATTTTAAATTTCCTAGCAATGTAGGCTAGACTTTCATCAATTTCATCTAGCTCCTCAAGTGTATAACTCCTAACTTCATTTTCTTTAATCTCACTGTTTTCTTCCCCATCATTGGAATCTTTTTTCTCAATGGAAACCTTCATGTGTCCACCAAGCTTCTTTTTCTTTGGCTCTGCAAACCAGTGCAACAGATCTATCTTTGGAGTGTTGCTTATTCCATTGTTGGATTTCCAACTCATAGGTCTTCATGTTTTCATATATATCATCCAGTGTTAGAAGACCTTGATCTTTGTTGGCTTCTCTGATTGTAGTAGTCTTTAGATCCTAATGTCTAGGAAAAGCTCTCAGAAATCTGTGATTTACTTGAAGCACAGAATACTCCTGGCCATAGGTAGATAAATCACTAATTAATTGGATGAATCTCTCATATAGATCATTAATAGATTCACCATCCTTGACAGTAAACAACTCATATTGTTGAATCAACAGGATTTGCTTGTTTAGCTTGATTTGGTCATTCCCTTCACATAGGACAGTGAGCTTGTCCCAAACCTCCTTGGAAGTTTTGTACTTCATAACTTTGTATAGCATGTTGTTATCAAGTGTTGTGATAAGGACATCTTTGACCTTTTTATCCTTGGCAGCCTCTTCTTTTTCTGATTGAGTATATTCTTTTGGAGTTTTTGCTTCATATTTGTCTGGTGCAGTAACTCCATCAGAGGTGATGCCAGGTACAAGCTTCTTTATTTCTGGAGGACCTTTTTCAATAATCTCCAAGTATTGGTCATCTTTTGCATCAAGATAACTCAAGATCCTTTGTTTCCAGAATGAGTATTCACCCTTTCTAAGTTGTGGAACTCTGGTGTTGTCCTTCGAATTACTCATGATCTTTAGATTGAATTAATCTAGAATTGCTCTGATACCAATTGTTTGTCCCATAGAGTAATTGTGGGGGGGGGGGGGGGGGGATTGAATACAATTATTAACTTCTCTTTTGAATCAAACTGTTATGAACAATTTAATTTTCAAGAATAGTTATAAAACTTTACTAAAATGATAAAAACAATAAAGACAGTAAAGCGAAATTGCAAGATATAAATAGTAATCAACAATAAACAATGTTATTGTCAATTAAATTAAATCTTTACAATTTCTTCTGTTTACAAGAAACAACATCTCAAGTTCTAACAACTTGCTCCTTTTCTGTAAAAATTACAGTTGCTATATGATCTGAAATGAGATATCTTCTTGTTATGTTCAGTTGTTTCTTAGATCTTAGATTTCTCAGTTATATTTACCTCAGCTTCTATGTGTCTATTTATAGACACAACTTCCATGTTCTCCAAGCTTCTATTATGAGCTGTTTACCAAAAATGTCTCTGTAGTTTATTGGTACTTGAAGCTCTGTCACATAACTTTCTTCTTTGTACAGCCGCTCTTGGATGCCAACCTATTATGTGACTTTTTTGGTGTATATTCACTGAACCAGCTTCCTGTTTTCTTCTTGGAGTTCCCAAGAGAAGTTATCAACAGTATATAATTTCTCTTTGTGGGCTTCTCTGGACTTTATTGGTCCAACTTCAATGAATTGCTTCTTCAAGTTGTCATAAGTTATTTCTACAGTATTTCATACTTGCAACTTTATATGTGTGTGTGTATGTATAACTTATTTCCTTGAAGCTTCCTTGGTAGCCAATCTCTCCTTTAGACAACCATCCTTATCTTATTTTCACTCCCATAAATTTCTATCCAACCGTCCACCCACATAAATTTCAAGTTCACTTTCTTGAGCAACTATCCTGTTCAAAGAGCAGCCCGAGCTTTTAACTTCTTCCTTAAAAGACTAAGAGTTTGATTTAAAAGAGAAGTTAGTAATTATATTCAACCCCCCCCCCCCCTTACAATTGCTCCATGGGACAAACAAATAAACATCATATCACATGTATGTCTGCATAAACAACTTTGTTATATGCTAAATAATAGTAAATACATCACTTGCAAAATCCGTATAACGGAACAACTAAGTTATACGTTGGAGGAATAACAAATATATTACTTGCCTTGATTAGAGTGAGAATGTATGACCGATTTATGTGTTCCTGTGAGACCTGATTAAAGAAAATTAAAATTATAACTATGTTTAGGTAATAGGGTTCTTACTATTTAGAACATCTTAAGTCTGCATCAGGGGATGAATTATACTTGTCAGGGGCTAAGCTTAGGCTATCAGGCGATAGCCATTAGGGGATTGTAGGGTTTCGACAGATAAAACGCAATGGAAAAAAAACTATTTAAAATAAAACAATGAAACCCTAACCCTAGGATCAATGCGAAACAATTTAATACAGATGGTTAAAGATTTTACCGATTAAACCTGCAGAATCCGAACCTTTGATTAGGGTGTTGAACGTCTCCAAAATCTTTAACGCAGTCCAACTGGACGACACCTTTAAGGTATCCACACAAACACTCCACGAGTCGTCTCACAATTCGAAGCAAGGAGAATTGTAGTACTAGCTGTTGGATTTGCTTCTCTCTCCCTTTCTTAACTCTAGTCTCTCTCTTATGAGCAGCTAGGATTTTTCAGAAAACGTATATTAGAGAGAACAACTGATATATCCTATATATAGTTGTGTAAAGAGTAATTTGAAACCCTAATCTAATTAGGAGAATAAAATCCGAATTTTATATTTATTATATATTTTAATCAAGTCTCACTTAATTAATATATAGGTAAAATAAATATATATTTGCATTTCTTCCAAGGGACTCTAATATATATACAGATTACATACATACAATTTAAAGTCATGATTTAAATAAAATCAATCTTATTAATATATTAAAATCACTGACATTTAAATTATATCTCCTTAATAAATGTTCTTAGTGTGCGACCCTGTAAGTTATTACTACATTGACAATAATTTTAAATCATATTATAAAATTATAAACAGTGAGTGGCATCTAGTAATACATCACTGTTACCCAAGTAATAATAAAGTCATTGATTCTATGCAACCTTTTTCGTGACCAATGTTACAATGTAATTTAATCCTTTTAATCTTGATATCTAAGATTAAATTCACGACATGGATGTGTCATCCTCTTCACAATTTAATCTCAGTTTTCTTTATCAATGAGTAGCCTCTATGAAACAAATCTCTATTTGAGCATGGTCATGCATTTCATAGTCTCACTCAATAAAGAGGCCTATATATATCACCCCTAATTTATAGGAGGGTTAAATTCCATCTACATCATTCCCACTTCTCACATAACTCATGATGCATCCAACAATTACCTTTATCGTCCACCTGGTTAAAGGTGACTTTTGGAAATGTCAAAGTACATAACTCCTTATGTAGAAATGTCATGACTTCAGGTTGAAGGACCATTACATCATTGTCACTATGAGAATTACTTATGACACTTAGCATAATGCTTTGTGTAGAATTCTCATGGTGGGACAGTCCAGTACACTGTTCTCTAACATGGTACTTATGCATCAACTTAATATATCTCGTATATATTTATGACCAATGAGATGTGGCCATCAATCAATCCACATACTAGTCTCAATGTATTATTGTTGACCCACTAACAATAATACTCGACTACAGACATTTAAGAATAACGATATATATAACATACTTATATGATCTCATATTCAAGTCACATACTTGAATCCATATAATTAATATCATTCTTCTAAGGACATTTATTATGTTAACATTTATATAACGTAGTAAATAAAACATAATAAAAGAAATTATCATTTAACCAAAACATAACATAAATATAGTATCACAATCATTACATAATTGGCCACTAGGGCATACACTCCAATAATCTCCACTTGCACTACAGTCAATCACTCATGTATCTAATACCAATAGAACTAGTGTGACCATCGTGCTTCTGTTGCGACAAAGCCTTGGTCAGTGGGTCTGCAACATTTTCTTCTATCAGTACTTTGCATATATGTACATCACCTCTCTCACTGATCTCTCGAATGAGACGAAATCGCCTAAGTATATGCTTGGATCGTTGGTGAGATCTAGGTTCCTTCGCCTTTGCAATGGCACCATTGTTATCGCAGTAGAGGTCTACTGGATCAACAATAGAAGGAACAACACCAAGTTCAGTAATGAACTTCTTTATCCTTACAGCCTCCTTGGCTGCATTAGAAGCAGCAATATTGTAACGACCCGAAAAATTTGTTTATCTATAAATAATTTATTTATTCATATTATTTTTCCTTATATATATTAACATGTATAGTTAATATATGATGTTTTTGAATGTCTAATTATTTTTGGATCCATTAAAGGATTATGTTTGTTGGATATTGGATTGTAAGATTAAGCAATTTATGTTGATATTGCTTGAAGGAGCTCAATTTAACGTGTATAGTAAATTCGTTGAAGGATGTAATAATTTACATAAGGGAATGACATCATGAGTACGTATGTAAATTTGATTAGTAAGTTGCTTTAGTAGCTGGCTTATTTGCATGAAGGACAACAGGCTTATTACGTTGCTTAGCTGCTAAGAATCATGATGAGCAGCTGTTTTACCGTCCAGATTAACCAATCATTTTATTTCAATGCTTAATCTCAGCCTACTATAAATACCTCATTCGGAGGAACATTTCAGTCTCTTTTCTAAAGATTTCCTTTTCCAAAGTTCTTCTTTAAACCTACCATCTCCGTTTAATTTCAAGTTCTTTCTTTTGGACAATCACTTTCAAATAGGCTTTGATCTCTTTCGTCAACCCAGGAGGTAAGAATCTCAAGTTATCCTCTATTTGTTTCTTTTTGTATGTCGTCCGAGTGTTTTAGCCGTGCATACTAGGTTTTCAAGGAGGAATAAAGCTTTGAAAGAAAGGCTGCGTTCTCCTGCATATTCATGTTCATGAGGTATCCTAGGTTGAGTTTGTTATTGTAAGGTCTTCCATGGAAATGGAGACAAGCTCTAATATTAGTCTCTGATGATGTCATCCTTAGTCTCCGACAAGCTAAAGTTTAGTCCCCGATGACGTCATTCGTAGTCTCTGATGAAGGAATTATTAGTCTCTGATGATGAC
>CM025787.1:15128549-15174124 GCA_014636745.2 Centella asiatica | reverse complement strand
GTCATTCGTAGTCTCTGATGAAGGAATTATTAGTCTCTGATGATGACGTCACCCTTAGTCTCCGATGGGGTTAAGATGACATCATCAGTCCCTAATGAGATAATTAGTCTGTGATGATGTCAACCTTAGTCTCCGACAGGCTAAAGTTTAGTCCCCGATGACGTCATCTGTAGTCTTTGATGAAGGAATTATTAGTCTCTGATGATGACGTCACCCTTAGTCTTCGATGGGGTTAAAAGGACATCATCAGTCCCTGATGAGACAATTAGTCCCTGATAATGTCATCCTTAGTCTCCGACAGGCTATGTTTAGTCCCTGATGACGTCATCCATAGTCTCTGATGAGACATATGTTAGTCTCTGATGATGACGTCAGCCTTAGTCTCCGATGAGTTAAGATGACGTCATCAATCTCTTATGAGTTAATTAGTCTCTGATGATGATGTCAGCCTTAGTCTCTGATGAGTTAAGATGACATCATCAGTCTCTTATGGGTTTAATAGTCTCCGATGATGTACACCTTAGTCTCTGATGAGTTAAATAATCTCTTACGAGTGAAATTTTCCCCGATGGACAACATTATGCCCTGATAACCATTTTCTAATATGAATAGCCATCTTTTAAGTATGGATTTCTCATGTTGTACCAACAATGATGTTTTACAGAACCCTTTTTCAACCAGTATAGTGAATCTAGCTAAGGACCAAGGCAAGTATATCCTCATTCCACTCTCTTTTCTACTGATTACGTAGAATCACTATTTCGATTTACGTAAATGAAGAATGTTAAAGCTTACCCATGATGATGATTTTATCCATGATTAAGTAACGTACGATCATTAATCTGATGTATGTGAAAAAATGTTATTGATTGAGCTTTATGTTATTGGGTGATGGATAGCTGTTTAAATTTCCTAGCACACCAAATGATGATGTTTGGGTGTTGCAAGTCATGAAATTGTATGCACACCCAAGTAACTTCTGTATGGATATATAGTTCCGCTTTTGATGATCACTGTTTTTTAATAGTTGAACACGCCAATATGTGTTGTTGGCAGTCGCTCCTTTTAATTGTTTAGCATGTCAGGGCTATTCAAAAATGAGAAAAAATGTTTACAAGAAGATATATCCATATGGAAAGTTAAGGGGCTGTTGAATGCTTTCGCCTGGTATTCTGGCCAATGATGATAAAGAATGATAGACCGAGGCAAGGCTTCAATAATGAGACTTTTCGCAGACCATAAGCTTTCTGCAAGTGACTACGTATGTCAAATGATGAATCGAACGACCAGGCTGACCAGCTGGGATGAAATTTGATTATATAAGGTAGTCAGATAATGATCAGTCTGGTAAGGTGATGCATTATCTGATGAGTAAAGGGCGAATCATGATTTATTGAAAAGGGGTTAACCCTTGATATCACTCGGGCACCCTAGATGATGTATGTTTATTGGTTATCATGAGGTGTTGGCATTGCTTCACCCAACCTCAAAGAATATTAAAGTTTTTGAATTATCTGTTCTTCTTGCTTATGATTATATACTTGCTGAGCATAAATGCTCATGTGGAATGCTACGAATGTTTTTCAGGTTATGTTGTGAAGGTTGAGTCGCCTAAGAGAGGAAAGGAGAGAATGGCATAAGAATGTTTAAGTTGTAAGGCCTTATAAGCCATCTAAAGTTTTGTTTCCGCTGCAGTTTATTTATTTTTAAGCTTTGAGGTTTTGTAAGATGATGTGGACCTTAAGATTTTGTAATGATGTTTTGAGAATGTGTTTCTCACAGGAATGTTGTTAATGTTTGGCTGTGTTGTTGTTGTGATGTTGTGTGGTAGTTTTCTGGTGCAGCCCGGGGTTCCAGCCTGGGGATCTCGGGAACTGTCACCCAAATCGCTGACAGTGTCCGGGGCCCGGCTCAGAGGATTTTCAGGGGCTCCACAAATATACTCAGCCTCTGTTGTAGAATCGGCAACTGTCTCTTGCTTTCAACTCTTCCAACTTACAACTCCACCATTAAGGCAAAACACATAACCTGACTGTGACTTATAGTCATCCTTGTCAGTTTGGAAACTAGCATCAATGTAACCCTTTGCTACAAGTTCCTCTTCACCTCCATATACCAAGAATGAATCCTTAGTCCTTTTGAGGTACTTTAGGATATTCTTGACTGCTTTCCAGTGAGCTTCACCTGGATTTGACTAATATCTGCTCGTCATGCTCAAAGCATATGAAACATCAGGACGCGTACATAACATTATGTACATGATAGTTCCAATTGCCAAAGCATAAGGTATCTTACTCATGCGATCTTTATCATCTTGTGATTTAGGACATTGAGCTTTAGAGAGCGTTACTTCATGCGACATGGGAATGTAACCTCTCCTAGCCTCTTGCATGTTGAACCGTTTCAACACTTTATCAATGTATGTACTTTGACTTAAGCTAAGCATCTTTCTCGATCTATCTCGATAGATCTTGATACATAGAATATAGGTTGCTTCACCCAAGTCTTTCATGGAGAAACATTTTCCCAACCATGTCTTGACTGCTTACAAGGAAGGAATGTCATTCCCAATAAGTAATATGTCATCGACATACAGTACTAGGAATACAATGTGGCTCCCACTAACCCTTTTGTAAACACAAGGTTCATCTTCATTCTTGATAAAGTCAAACTCTTTGACTGCTTCATCAAAACGAAGATTCCAACTCCGAGATGCTTGCTTTAATCCATAAATGGATCTTTGCAGCTTATATACCTTTCCAGCATCCTTCGGAGTGACAAAACCCTTGGGTTGTGTCATATACACATCCTCAAGCAAATTTCCATTAAGGAAAGTTGTTTTGACATCCATCTGTCAGATTTCATAATTATGAAAAGTTGCAATAGCAAGTAAGATCCTGATGGATTTAACCATGGCTACTGGAGAAAAAGTCTCATCATAGTCAACACCTTGAACTTGTTTAAAACCTTTTGCTACCAGTCGACCTTTATAGATTTGTACATTACCATCCATGTCAGTTTTCTTCTTGAAAACCCACTTGCACCCAATTGGTTTTACTCCTTCAGGTGGGTCAACCAAAGTCCATACTTGGTTGGCATACATGGAGTCCATCTCAGAATTCATGGCTTCAAGCCATTTCTCACACTGAGGTCCGTTCATAGCTTCTTGGAAGCAGGCTCATCGTCATCTATGAGCATCACATCGCCACTTTGAGTAACAAGATATCCATAATATCTCTCAGACTCATGGCGTATCCTACTAGATCTAAGAGGGGCTTGTGTTAATTGAGCAAGTTCTGTTTTTGCAACAACTTGTGGTTCCTACTCATGTTCCAACTCAGGTTCATTGATAGTTTTTGGTTCTCGAATTTCCTCGAGTTCTACATTCCTCCCATTGTTTTCTTTAGAGAAAAATTCCCTTTCTCGAAAAACTCCAGTGCGAGCAACAAACACTTTGTTCTCTGAAGGTTTGTAGAAATAATACCCCTTTGTTTCTTTAGGGTATCCCACAAAATTACACTTATCCGATTTAGGTCCGAGCTTGTTGGAAGCTAGACGTTTTACATACGCTTCACATCCCCAAATCTTCATAAAAGAGATACTAGGAAGTTTCCCAGTCCACATCTCATATGGTGTCTTTTGAACCGTCTTTGTAGGAACATGGTTAAGTGTAAAGGCAGCAGTTTCTAGGGCATGACCCCAGAAGCTTATCGGAAGATCTGCATGATTCATCATGGATCGTATGTCTAACAAGGTTCAATTCCTCCTTTCAGACACACCATTCCATTGTGGCGTTCCGAGTGGAATGAGTTGTGATATTATACCACACTCTTTAAGAAGATTATCAAATTCCTGGCTCAAGTATTCACCACCTCAATCTAATCGAATGGCTTTTATACTTTTGCCAAATTGGTTTTGTACTTCATTCTTGAATTCTTTGAACTTTTCAAAAGATTCGGATTTGTGTTTCATAAGATACACATATCCATATCTACTGAAATCATCAGTAAATGTAATAAAGTAGCAAAACCCAGATCTACCTAGCGAACTCATGGGTCCACATACTATTAGAACAATATAAGCTCAAGTGTTTGTAGAAGGGGGGGGGGGGGGGAGGGGATGAATACAAACACTACAAACTTTTTGCTCTTTTTAAACTTTAGTCGGCACTAACAGGAAACAACTACAATGTACAGAAAAACTATAACATATGAACACACAGATTCAAGTTAAAATAGTTGTATTAAAACTTGATATTTTTCTGAAAATCTGGATAATCACAAATGTGATTAAACAGCTACAAAATCTGTAATAAAAGTACAGCTTCTAAGTCACACACACTAGCTTCTCTTCTCTTTGAATATATCTTTCAAGATCTATTACAAAGCTTCTCTCTAGTGATTTGTGTGCTGCAGTGTTTGTTTGATCTAATGTACTCGATTGATCTCTCTTTTCTCTCTTTTTTGTGTAATGAGAACTCCTTTGCATATATAGTAGATCAGTAGTTGAACTCACGTGCTGTAGACGTGCTACTTTTCTCAACTCAGCCGCATATATGTCACATCGTTGTCCTTTGTGACAGACTGCTGCTGCTTTTTGTTGCTTCTTTTTCTTCCCTTAATCTGCATGTATTTAATGTTCGAGAGTTCTCATTGGACCAAAACAAACTTCAAGAAATATCTTTCCAGTTAATATCTCTTGCTTCTATAGCAAGCTTCGTTGATTTGAGTGTAAGTCTTGATGACGGGTGTATGCAGTCATAACCATCCACTGACAACAAGCCCTGATGAACTTGATCAGTGCTTTTGGATCCCCTAATGACAAGTCTTGATAAAGACTGGATCAGGGCTTCAACCTTCACTTGAGTTTTACTCAGTGCTTCTTTGATCCACTGATGTTATGACTTAAGACATACACTAACGGCTTCCATTGATGCAGTGTTAAGCTTTCCCCCCTGACGGTTTACCCTGATGGGTTAGCCTGACACTGTCATACCCTGAAGTTTTACCTTGACAAGTGACATGCCGTGTCCATGCCATGATGCGTTCCCCCTAATGAGTTTGGCCAGCCATTGCCATACCCTAATGCGTTCCCCTGATGGGTTGGTCTGCCTCAGTCATCCACTGATGGGTTCCCCTGATGATTCTTAATCATTGAAGCTTTGTTTGGAATATCTGATGTGCGGAATACTTCAATCTTTTTAGAGTAACAACAGACATTCCTCTTCACTTTGTCAAGTCCTTTAGATGATCTATTTTACGACTTGTCTTGTGAAGTGTTTGATCATCCCTTGATGAATAATGTTATCATCAGTGGATGCAAAACTTGTGTTGATATTAAGGTTTATAAAGTACCTTAAGTATTTACAGATACACAATTTATTCTCTAAACATCATCATCATCAATTAACTCTAACAATCTTCCCCTATTTATGTTTATCATTTTGATAACCATAAATTCCTAGATGCATTGATGATGATGTCAAAACCAATACTAAATACAAGAAAGAATTGTGTATGAACTAATAAAAGAATTTCTGTACAAGTATTTCCTATATTTATTACAACAAAGATGTACATTTTTAGACATCAGGACCCCTTTTCCTTTTGGCTGGGACAAAGGGCAATGGATGACTTGATTCAATCGGTTGAGTGTTACTTCTAAGGCTTTGTCTCCTTTATTCTGGGTTTCGATCAGGAATCCTGAGTCTGTTGTCTTCCCCTCCAGCCTCCAGTTGCTCCAGCTCCCTTTAAAGAAGTCTTCTGAAGTTGATGATGTTGACATTTTTGTTGGATTCCAAAGCTTCAAGGACAGATTTTATCTCTTGTATGTTGGGTGTAACAAGTTGTGACCAATGGAAGGTAATGATCTCCCCCTTCTTGTTTTTGAACTCAACACCCATGGAGCTTGTGATCATTTTTGGATATTCTTTGAATCCCTTCACTGGTGGCACATCTCTTACTACAGCATTCCCATCATCAGCTTTGGTTTCTTCAATCTCCTTTAGCACTCTCTGAATCAGCAGGATTATGAACTGGATGACATGTTCATTTTTGTGATAAGCAATTTGGCTTAGAACATGCATCGCTTCCTCCAGGTTGAGGCCATCAACGTCTTTGATTTTAATACTCTTTTCCTGCCCATCAGTGGATCTGTAGAACAGCTTTAGTGGTCTTTCCAAGGCTATGGGCAAGCTCCTTTCATGATTGATGGCTCACCTCAGCTTGTCGATCATCCCCCTTAAGTCTCTGTTGGCCGCTGAAGATTTGGAGATCAGGTTTAGGATCAGTCCCAATTGCTCAGCATCCATTCTCCTGAACCAATCCATTGTAACTGTGAATTGAGACCCACTCTTTAGCTGCACAGAAATTAGCTGATCCCTTTTATTGTGGAACTTGGCATTTATGCTTTTTATTGAGAACATAAATGTCAGGTTTTTGCGCCTTTCTTCTTTGAGGGATTCAACTAGGGTGGGTGGACCATATGCTATGGTTAAAAGAGAAGATGCTTGATCTTTGGCTTCAGAGGACTTGGGTTTGGTGGCATCAGGGTCTTCAGTTTTGTCTTGGTTTTTATCCCTTGATGCACCTTTAGGATTCTGAGATCTTCTTGCCTAAGGTTTCCTGGAGGTTCTAAGCTTGACACTCTTTTTCTCCTTTTCCTTTGCCATTTCCCTCTCTTCTTCTTCTTGAAATTGTTGTGCATAGAATGCATCAGCTTCTACGAGCTTTTTGTCCTGAGGGTAGACCAGCTCCACTTTCCCGTCAATCACAACTTCAACAGGAGTTGGAAAGTGGGTTGTCTTCATGGCGTCTCCAAGTAGCTTAGGCCCTGATTGAGTGTTGGATTTCTTCTTTGGTTCCTCAATTAGGATGCCTTTGCCTTTGTCCTTGGGTTTAGGAGCAGGAATAGGAGCAGTCACATCCCCTGATGGTTGACTTGATGATTTCTCAGCAACATCCCCTAACGATGACCTGGTAGATTTCTCCCCCTTTTTGACAGCATCATCAGTGGGAGTTGAGAGTCGGGATGTGACTTGTAAAACTTGCTTTAGAGTGTCAGCCATGGATTGTTGCAGAGTTTCCATGTTGGACAGTTGAGTGGTAAGATCAGCAAGCTTTTTGTCCACATTGTCAGCTTGTTTCTTCATCCGGAGTAAGGTCTGGCTGGTTACTAAGGAGTCGACAACTTGCTGTACATTGTTGATTTTATTTGTAAAGTGTGTATAGAGCTTCTTGTCCTCAATATCTACAGACTGACCAATCATGATCTGTGATTTTAACATTTTGATCAAGATTGGATCAATGGTCCATGCGAGCTCTTGCTTTAGTAACTGTACAGTGTCCACCATTTGATTATGTTGAAAGTACAAATCAACTCTAATGAACTGGGAAAAATCATCTGTTGGAGCATCATCTTCATCACTTTCAAAGCTTGTATTATTTATTTTTTTTGTATTTTTTGTATTTTCCTAATTTATAAGGATCTCATCCATATCTCCCTCATGCTCTCCTTTTTTTGTGCCTTCTAAGGCATCACTCATAGACTCTCCTTTTTCTTTGCCTACTAAGGCAGTACTCCCATCCTCTCCTTTTGCCAAAGTCCTCTCAGAGGTTTGACTTTGCCTCTCTATACTAAGTATTTTCTCAGCCTCACTCAAAATTGTCCTAGATAGGCTCCTATGGGCTGTGAAGTTAGCTTCTATGGCCAGCTCAAGTGATTTATGTACAGTTTCTGGTTCCACAGAAGTGATAGGAGAAGGAGTGGAAGTAATATGTGCATGTACAATTGGAGAAGTGTATGTCTCTACAGAGGAAGTATTTACAATTAGGAGAACATAAAGACTTATTGCTGTTGTATATACATTAGAGGTTATGTCCCCTGTTTGAGCAACAGTGATTGTTTCAAGGAAAAATGAGTCAACCATTTGAGTGTGGTGACTATCAATCACTGTGTCAGGGAGTGTTGGCTTCTCCACAAATTGAGAAAATGGAGAATCTGATCTTATGACACTCAATGTTTGTGTCATAATATCTAAAGAAATTTGAGGAACAGAGAAAGAAGGAAGTGGTGTAGAAGGGAGTGTTGGCTGAATCACTGATCGAGGAGGTGATTCATCAAAAGATGATGTAGAAGAATGCTTATGACTTATGTTGACCTTATTGAGAAGCTTCTGAACTACAACATCTTGAGTAGTCTGTGCACTCACTATGTCAGATGTCTACAAGTGGCTCTCAGAGACCCTGATGTTAGTTTCATTTGAGTCCATTGTCAGTGTATGTGCCTCACTCAACTGTGTCCCTGGTTGAGGACTATTTTCAATAACTAATTCCTTTTGAGAGGAACTAATTAGAAATATGTTTAATTCCTTATCAAGGCAGTATCCTTTTGAGAGGATATGCCCTGGTCAGGCTATTGGGTAACACTCGTGGCTCCCTTCTTCTTTTTCATACGCCTGTAGCCAATCACTATCTCTCTCCCTGCTCCCCCTCAATTGATGTGGAAACTTCACTGGGTTTTCTTTTATTCCTAATAGTCTTTTGGGAGACTATGAGTTGGGCTATAGAGAGTGGTTGTGTTGAAATTGGTTGTTCTACTTGGGTAGGTAGAGAAGTGGTTGTGTTCTCTGCCATAGTAGATAAAGGTGAAGAATTTACAGGTTGAGAAGTAGAGGGTAAAGAAGTATGTATTACTTGTACTATATGCAGTGGAAGTGCAAATGGTTCGGCTGTGTATGATTTCTTCATTATTTCTGCAAACAATTTCTTTGTTTGCTTGTATGTCTATACAGTATTATCATTCTCAAAAGAAAAATCAGTAATTTGTTTCTTAATAATCATATACAAAAATCTAGCATAATAAACTTCTGATTTTCTAGAATTAAAACTACCTAATTTATTTACAAGGTCATCAAAAATTATTTTACCTATATTTATATTTACATTTCTAATCATTGCATACGCTATTTTTAAAGTTAAGGACGTTATAACCTCGAAGTTAGAACACTTACCTGAGAACACCTTGGTGATTGTGTCGAAGAGGTAAGAGATCTCCCGCTTCACATTCACCCTTTTGAGGTCCTTGAACTTTAACACCGCGCTAAGAGCATCATTATAGCCCAGTTCCCTCAAGAAGTTGAGCAACTCAGCATCATCAAGTACTTCCACCAGGTTTTGAGTAGGTAGCCCTAGAGTAGAATTAATCTTGGAAGGGGTTATTTTTCCCTTTTCAGAAGAAATCTTGAATGAGATTCCCTTTACCACATCAGCCCTTGTGGTGGAGTACATGAACTTTGCACTTGTCCACAGTTGAGACAGTGCTTCTCCCGACATTTCTTCATCAGTGAAGATTGCTTGACTATACTCAGAGGTGAGTAAATAGTTCATCATAGGCTTGAAGCAATCACTCACCTCATCAATGTCTGAGAAGCCCACATAGTTTGTGGGTGGAACTACCAGATTCCTTGGGATTTGTTGAGAGTTGTTGTGTTCCATTGATGCTTGTTTAAGATTTGATGTTCTAGCGTTTCTGTGAAAACGAAAGAGAGAAAGAAGGAAAACTCGAGCAAATATCAGAGAAAGATTAAATGAGTTAAGGTGTTTTAAAAGGTACGAGAGATAGAGTATAAATACCCGCATGTTGACGTTTGAAAACTGCTCCAAAAAACACACAATCAGGGAGTCGTTTCAGTTATGTGATTACACGTTATTAATTTTTTATTTTTAATGAGTTGTCATCACTTAATTGACTATAATCCCCTGATGCAGTTAAAAACCTTTTACCGTACCCTGATACTCATTGTATTTACATACCCTGACCCTGATGCGCGAGCTAAATACCCTGACCCTGATGCGCCTTGACAGAGACCCTGACTGTGATGACCGAAAAATCCCTTACTAGACCAAGGCGCCGTTAGGGGAAGGAAACAAACAACAACACATCCATGCAACCCTAATGTACTAAAGAGATTAATAGTACATCCTTACAAACATTCAAAGTACAAATCTTGCAGTGAAAACTAAGCTATTACAATAGTTTTAATTATCATCCTTACATGAAGTTGTGACCCATAGGTCTAACAAACATAACACTACAATTGAGCCTTTACATCTTCAGTCCTCTTTTTCTCCTCATCACTACCCACAGTTAACTCATCGAAACCTTAAGCCCGTATATCTTTCCTTTATCACCTGTAAAACATTTAACAATAGCAAGGATGAGCGATTTACGTTCAGCAAGCATATAATAATTGGGGGGTAACAAGGGTTCAAACTATTAGTGAGGTATGACAGATTCAAATGTCAAAACCTCTAGCACTTTGAAAACATATCTTTGATTGTAGGATTTTTGAACTCTTCCTTCCTTAACCATCTTGCATGTCTTAGTTAGCTTAAAGGAGGTTCTCGTAAATTACGTACGACATCCTTCCTCTTAAGACTTAACATAAGCACTTGCACATTCGTAAATATTCTCATACATTTGCACAGATATAAGATTGAAAATACTTGATAAATCAAAGCTCAGTTATATCCATGCACTATCATTCATATCATGCTACGGAAATTAAAGCATAGCATTCTGATTCACAAGGAAAATTTAAACATAAAAGTCATAACCTTGTATGCATGTCGAATCAATTGATCATGCGCTTAACTGAAATAAGCATAAGAGTAAGAATATACTTTCCTTGGTCCTTAGCTGAGCTAAATCTAATTCACTTGCTTGGTGATAAACCTCTATAAAACATACATATGTTTACTTAGCAGGAAAATCTAAGCTTGAATATAAATGTGAGTATGTACGAATGTGATATCTGTGATGTCCGAGCATTTTTATTCTCTTGACACTTTAATTTAATCATTAATCATGAGGGAATAATTATCCGTCAGGGAATAACTTACCCATCAGGGGATAATCTGCTCACCGCCAAACTCGTCGGGTACTAATATCTTTAGCCATCAGAGACTAACATATTTTGCTCATCAGAGACTACAGATGACGTCATCAGGGACTAGACTTAACCTATCAGAGACTAAGGCTGACATCATCAGAGACAATTCTTAGCCTCTCGAAGACTAAGAATGTTTGCCCATCAGAGACTACAGATGACATCATCAGGGATTATTTTATGAGGTCAGAGACGAACTCCAACCCGTCGGAGACTAAGTTAGGACTTGTCTCAGATACAGTGGTGTCTTCCTCACTCCTCCATGGGTGGTGTTCTCAACCATAACCACACTTAGGTCAACTCTCATCATCCTTTCAGTGATACAACATTTCTTGGGGTCTACTAGAACTCGCAGACAAAGTTTAGGCTTCAAAACTCAAGTTGACAAGGCTCAAGCATGGTGTTTTAAAACTGATGAACAGAATGTACAAACTCAAAATTAAGATGCATAATCATCCTTTCTGTGGTGCATAAGCTTCTTTTCATAAAAACAACATATTCTTTAAAAGCTTTATTCTCTCTTGAAGACTTAGCACACACAGCTAATACTCTCGGATGCTATGCATGAAGAAAAACAGAGAAGAACATAAGATTCTTACCTCTTGACTTTATGGTAGGAATTAAAGCTTGTCTGAAAGTAATTGTCCGAAGAAAGAACTTAAAATTGTATGAAGATGGTAAGTTTAGAGAAGAACTTTAAAAGAGAAATTTTTAGAAAAGAAATTAAAATTTTACCTCCGAATGAGGTATTTATAGCAGACAAAGATTAAGCCTTGAAATAAGATGATTGGTTAATCTGGACAGTAAAACGGCTACTCATCATAACTCTTAAACAGCTAACAACGTAATAAGCAGCTGCTGTCACACGTGCACATAAGCTTCATCAACTAATGACACACAAGCAGCTTACTAACCCAAACATCGTACGTACTTATGGGATCATTTCTCTTACGTAAGCCATTCAAGCTGCTCTGAACGAAACTTGCTAATCCTCATACTTGCATTCCTTTAAGCAATTTACGAACATCACTAACAACATATATACATAAATTGCTTGCCCCCATCTCAAAAATCCAAAAATCATAACCCTTAGGTGGTTCCAAAAATAATATCCAAACATCCATGCAATAACACTTTACTATTTGAGGGTGTTCTTAGGGAAACCTTCTTCCGTAACAGTTACTAAGCACGCTCATTTCCTTATTCATGCTTGATTAAATTAATCTCATAAAGATTTGAGATTAACATATTCATATCCCTTTGATGGTTTTTACAAAGGAACTGGAATCATTGAATTTTGGACATCACATGGACATAATACTCAAGCATTTAAAATTCATACCTTATACCTCAAAGGAAAAACATCTCATAAACATTTTATTTCTATTATTCAAGAAAATAAAATTTCGGGTCATCACATTCTACCCCCCCTTAAAATAAGTTTCGTCCTCGAAACTTTGTTGTTGTATCAAGATCTTTGTATCATCATGCCCTTTAATCTCCATGGGCCATTTCTTCTCAACTTTCAAATCATCCTTTCGTTAGGGAATAATTCATCACTAGTCCCTGACGGCTTCAGTTTTAGTCCCTGATCAAGTCATCATTTAGTCTCTGGTCTTTTACTCTCTGATGACGTCAGCTTGTATAGTCTCCGATAGAGTTATTAGTCTCCGATGCTTTTAGGCTTAGTCTCTGATGACGTCAGCTTCGTCTCTGATGTTCTAGACTTAGTCTTCGATGACGTTAGCTTAGTCTCTGATGCACTAAGCTTAGTCTCTCATGACGTAAGCATTAGTCTCTGACGCTTTATCTTTAATCCTCAATGACGTAAGTCGTAGTCTTCGATAGGCAAAACTTAGTCTCTTGTAGGCAAAATGTGACGACCCCAAAATCCCTCACTGGATCAGGGCTTCGTCAATAGAAGGAAAAGATAACCACACATCCATTCATAAAATAATTGAAAGAAACAATATTAAAGAGTTATTACAACCTAAAATATTACATTTTCAGCGGAAGCTATTCTATCTCTATACTATAATGCAAAATATCTCTTCTCAGGTCATCTTCCTTTCTTCCTTCCTTATCGGTACTACAAAGGGTTATCTAAACTCAGTAACTGATCATCTTTGCCTTTCCCTTGTCAGAGGGCTCAGCCTTTATATTCTGCCCTGCAAGACATTAAAATTCAACAAGAATAAGCGATTTACGCCAAGCAAGTATATAAACAATTTGAGAAATGGATCTGGATTGTTTCAAAGAATTCAATTCTATTTAGAGGCTTGGTGAATCAATACTAATGCCTCAGAGATCTTTAAAAATCTTTAGGATTACTGATGATAAACAATTGTGTAATCCTTCTTAAACAAAGGATAACTTCCTTGAAGTAAAAGAAATATACGTCGGGGGCTAAACCCATTGGATCCGCTAACCATACGGTATACAGCTGGCCTAACTATGCCCGCATAATCCCTCCTTGTGTGAACGTACGTAGTCACATAATATTCCTCTAGGTCAGGTGAAGAACAAATCAGCACCTTTCCTTTCCTCTAACCATCCATGTGGCATAACCCATTTAAGGGACATATCAGTCTCATTTATTTGCACAGATATAAGATTTAGAATTAGTTGAAAATCAAAGCTCAGTTATATCCATACATTATCATTCATATCATGCTAGCGGAATTTAAAGCATAACATGCTCATTCTTAAAACATTTAAACATATAATCAAGTCTTGCACGCATATCGAATCAAATGATACTGCGTTAAATTGAAATAAGCATCAGATTGAATGCATATACTTGCCTCGGTCCTTAGCCACAAAGATTCAAATTCAATCTTGTTGGTGAGTGAAAGATTCTGTACATTATGCAAGTAATATTTTAATACCTCCATAAGAATTTATGAAAGAAAATGTGTATGTGATGTCCTTAGAATGTCCTAAATCTGATATAATAACATCATGAAATCATTTTAAGAAAGTCATGTTTTATAGTCTTGATAACAGACTAAACATCGAGGAAAAATCTTCTTATTATCAAACTCGTCAGGGACTGATATCCTTAACCATCAGAGACTAAGAATTTCCTCTATCGGAGACTAAGAAATCTCCTTCATCAGAGACTACGGAATTTCTTTCATCAGAGACTATGGATGACGTCATCAAGGATTGAACTTAGCCTATCAAAGACTAAGGAATGACGTCACCAGAGACTAACAACTCATCAGGGACTGATGATGTCATCTTAACCCTATCGGAGACTAAGGGTGACGTCATTGGAGACTAACTTCTCATCAGAGACTGATGACGTCATCTTAACCCTATCGGAGACTAAGGGTGACGTCATCGGAGACTAACTTCTCATCAGAGACTGATGACGTCATCAGGGACTAAACTTTAGCCCATCAGAGACTAAAGCTGACGTCATCCGAGAGTAAATAACCCGTTGAAGACTAATGACGTCATTGGGGACTAAACTTTAGCCTGTTGGAGACTAAAGCTGACGTTATCATTAGAGATTAACAGAATATCTCATCAGAGACTAAGAATATCTCATCAGAGACTCACATTAGAGCTTGTCTCTGCTACCATGGAAGGCTTATCATGCGCAAACTTAGCCTAGGATGACTCATGGAGATGCAAAAGAGTATGAACTTAGCATAAATCTTTGATGTTATGCACAAAAGAAACTAAGTAGGGTACCAGGTTCTTACCTCTTCGTTCTTAAGGGTGAAATCAAAGTTGGCCTGAAAATAATTTTCCAGAAGAAGAACTTGGAAATTTATGGAGATGATAAGTTTAAACGAACTCTTAAAAGAGAAATTTTGGTGAAGGAATTAAAATTTCATCTCGAATGAGGTATTTATAGAGTTCAAGAGCAGTAAGCTAAGGTTAAGCTTTAGGATAAAATGATTGGTTAATTTAGATGGTAAAACGACTGTTCATTATGACTTTTTGACAGCAACCAGCTGCTTTCCTACATGCATGAAGACTTAGCCACCTAAACAGTTCCTAATTAAACACGTAATCACCAATCTTACGTAACCCTCTCCTCTTCCTCCATGCTGTTTAATATAATCTTATATGGAATTTGCTATTCCGTTTTTTAATACCTTTTTAAGGAACTTACCCTCATAATCATGGGTATCACAACATCATAAAAATTTTCATTGTAGATATTAATTTATCATTCATATTTAAAAAGGCAATCTTCCATGCAAAAATATAATAACACAAAATAAAATTATTTCTTATCATAAAATACATTTAAAATTTTTGGGTTCTCATACAAAATCCTTAGTCTCCGATAAGTGTTGCCTTATTCTCCGATAAGCCTTTTTGTAATCTCCGACGGATCAAATACACACTTTGAGTTGTTGAAGCTTTAATACAACATTCCAGCAGTTACTTACAATTAAAGTATAAATCTATCTCTTTACAAAGAATAAATAAATTACAACCAAAGAGATAACTACTGGCTAAAAAATCTCAATGATACTAATTAGCACTTTCTGTACATTTGTAATCTAAGTAATCTAAAGACAATCATCATCAAATGTTATAAAACCTAACAGTATCCTCTGCAATCGCAACAATATCAACCGCAAAGTACCAGCCGTGCTGTGACAGCTATAAGGACATGTTTTAGTTGTGGCCAAGAAGGTCACATCTCCACTTCATGTCCTCAGAGAAAGAGTCAGGGTAAATTACCATTGGCAGGACCTAGCATAGTAACCTAGTTGACCACAAGCTAGGACTTACAATATGACTGTGCAGGATACACTGCAGGCTGAAAACGTGGTTGCAGGAACGATACTTGTTAATTCAGTTGGAGTGCATGCTTTATTTGATTCTGGTGCGACTAGATCCTTCATAGCTGAACATTTTCTTAAGGATATGAACTTTGCTCTTTAATGTTTAGAAACACCTCTAGAAGTTATAGTGGCTAATCAAGAGGTGTACATTGCCAAGAATGTATTACCTAATTGTAATATAAAAATAGGAAAACATGACTTCCCTACAAACTTAATACCTTTTTCTTTGGGGGAGTTTGATCTAATACTAGGCATGGATTGGCTACATAAATACCAACCTAACATAGATTGCAGAAAAAAGAAGGTTTCCCTAAGAACACCCCAAACAGTAGAGTGTTATTTCATAGATGTAAGTCACCAAACCCTCTCACCTTCTTACAATGTTACAAGCTAATAAAATGTTACACAAGGGATATGAAGTATTTTTAGCTCATGTTTGTGATACGAGGATAGAAGGATTAAAGATTTCAGATATTCCTGTAGTAAAAGAATTTGGACATGTATTTCCTAAGGAATTACCAGGTATACCCCCAGATAGACAATTTGAATTTGGAATCGAGCTAGTACCAGAAACTGCTCCAATTTCCAAAGCTCCTTATAGGATGGCCCCTTCAGAATTAAGAGAGCTTATGGTACAACTACAAGAGTTACTGGACCAAGGATTCATTAGGCCAAGTGTTTCACCCTGGGGAGCACCTGCTTTATTCATAGAGAAGAAAGATGGATCATTGAGGTTATGCATCGATTATTGAGAATTAAACAAGGTAACGGTAAAGAACCGATATCCTTTACCTAGGATTGATGACTTGTTCGATCAACTCAAGGACGCGAGGTATTTCTCAAAAATTGACTTAAGATCAGGATATCATCAAGTAAAAATTAAGACTGAAGATGTCCCTAAGTCAGCTTTTAGAACCCGATATGGTCATTATGAATTTTTAGTAATGCCATTTGGACTTACCAATGCCCTAACTGTCTTTATGGATCTAATGAATCGAGTTTTTAAGCCATACTTGGATAAGTGCATCGTTGTGTTTATCGATGACATCCTCATTTACTCCTAAACGAAAGAAGAACATGTTGAACACTTAAGAATGGCACTGGAAACATTGAAACAAGAAAAACTCTACGCCAAACTTTCAAAGTGTGAATTTTGGTTAAGGGAAGTAAAATTTTTAGGACATATAATTAATGAATTTGGAGTTTTGGTTGATCCCATAAAGGTCGAAGCTATCATTAATTGGTCACAGCTAAAAACACGAACTGAAGTACGAAGTTTTCTAGGGTTAGCGGGATACTATCATCGATTCATTCAAGATTTCTCTAAGATAGTAGTTCCATTAACAAATTTAACCAGGAAGACAGAAAAGTATATTTGGACTCCAGTTTGTGAAATTTTTTTCAGGAATTGAAGAAAAGATTAATCACTGCCCCTGTACTAAGTTTACCTGATGACCAAGGGGAATTCGTGATCTACAGTGATGCCTCAATGAATGGATTAGGAACTGTACTAATGGAGCATGGCAAAATTATTGCCTATGCATCTCGGCAACTCAAGGACTGCGAAAATAGATACCCAACGCATGACTTAGAATTGGCTGCTATCATTTTCGCATTAAAGATTTGGAGGCATTATTTGTATGGAGAAAAATGTGAGATTTACACTGACCATAAGAGCTTAAAGTATATTTTCACCCAAAAAGAATTAAGCATGAGGCAAAGACGGTGGTTAGAACTAATTAAAGACTATGATTGTTCAATCAATCATCACCCTGGTAAAAAAAATGTAGTGGCTGATGCTATAAGTAGACATGAAAGATTATATGTGATGACAATCCAAGAAGAGGTAATAATGGATTTGGAGCGATTACAATTGAATGTTATCACAACCCAACAGAGGGAAGAGATAGAGCAAGAGGTTGGTGTAAAACCGAGCTTATTGACTATCATCAAGGAAACTCAAGGAGAACATGTGGAGGATAGGGAAAAGTTGCTAAAAAGGGATAATGGAAAATGTCGAATCCATGATGATGGATTAATGAGATTTGAAAATAGAATCTGGATTCCGACAAAATTGGAATTAAGAAGAAGTCTACTATAGGAGGCCCACAACTCTAAATTCTCAATACATCCGGGTGGAACAAAGATTTGAAACAAAATTTTTGGTGGCCTAACATGAAGAAGGAAATAGCTGGATGGGTAAACACATGTCTTACCTGTCAGCAAGTTAAAGCAAACAACCAGAAACCAAGTGGCCTACTACAATCTTTAGACATCCCAGAATGGAAATGAGAATACATCACAATGGACTTTGTGGTTGGACTGCCAGTAACTCAAAAGGGATTAAACACAATCTGGGTAATAGTGGACAGATTGACTAAATCTGCACACTTTCTACCTATTAAAGACACCTACAAAATGGATCAACTGGTCAAATTATATGTAAAGGAAATCCTCAGTTGACATGGAGTACCAGTTTCAATTGTATCAGATCGTGATCCTCGTTTCACGTCTAGATTTTGGCAAAGCTTTCAAGATTATTTAGGAACAAGATTGGGCATGAGTACTACTTTCCACCCACAAACGGATGGACAATCCGAGAGAACAATCCAAACCGTGGAGGATATGCTGAGAGCATGTTCTTTGGATTTTGGAGGACGATGGGATGAACATTTACCACTCGTTGAGTTTGCTTATAATAATAGTTTTCATTCAAGCCTAGGAATGACTCCATTTGAAGCTTTGTATGGTAGAAAGTGTAGAACACCATTGTATTGGAATGAAGTTGGGGAAAGGAAGTTAGAAGGACCTGAAATAGTTCAATAAACTGAGAATGCAATCCAAACAATCCGAGCCAAAATAAAAGTAGCTCAAGATCGACAAAAGTAATATGCAAACCAACACCGAAAGGATCAAGCTCTGGAAGTAAGAGGTTATGCATTGCTTAAGATCTCGCCTTGGATAGGCATTTTGCGCTTTGGATAAAAAGGAAAACTAAGTCCCCGTTTTATTAGACCATTTGTAGTACTCCGCCACATTGGCGAAGTAGTTTATCAGCTAGCACTACCCCCAACTCTAGTTCATGTTCATGATGTTTTCCATGTCTCAATTTTACGACCTTATAAAGGGAACCATTAAGGCATCATTGATTATTAGCCTATTGAGCTTCAACCAAATTTGCATTATGAAGAAGTTCCAATGCAAATTCTAGACCGTCAAGTAAAGATTTTAAGAAATAAGGAGATTGCATCCGTAAAAGTTCTATGGAGAAATCACAATGTTGAAGAACCAACTTAGGAACTAGAAGAAATGATGATGCAAAAGTACCCACAACTTTTTCACCAGTAAAGTTTCGAGGATGAAACTTATTTTTAAGGAGAGCAGAATGTGACAACCTGAAAATTAGTTTGTCTACAATTAATTTTTTCCACTCATATTTGTATTTGGAAATTATTTTCTTATTTATGTGTATAGTTAATATTATGATTTTGATGTCTTAGTTAGGGCAAGCAATGTATTTGTTAGTGGTGTTTGTAAATTGCTTAAAGGAATGCAAGTATGAATATTAGCAAGTTTCGTTCAAGAACAGCTTGAATGGCTTACGTAAGAGTAACTACCTCATAAGTGCGTATGTTGTTTTGATTAGTAAGTTGCTTGTGTGTCATTAGTCGATGAAGCTTATATGCATGTGTGACAATAGCTGCTTATTATGTTGTTAGTTGTTAAAGAGTTATGATGAGTGACTGTTTTACCGTCCAGACTAACCAATCATCTTATCTCAAAGCTTAATCTTAGTCTACTATAAATACCTCATTCGGAGGTAAAATTTTAATCTCTTTTCAAAAAATTTCTCTTCTAAAGTTCTTCTCTATACTTACCATCTTCATACAATTTCAAGTTCTTTCTTTCAGACAATTACTTTCAAGCAAGCTTTAATCCCTTCCGTCAAGTCAAGAGGTAAGAATCTTATGTTCTCCTCTGTTTTTCATTTTTTTTGCATAGCATCTGAGAGTATTAGCCGTGTATGCTAAGTTTCCAACAAAGAATAAAGCTTTAAAAGAAAGGTTGCGCCCATTTGCATATTCATGTTCATAAGGCATCCTAGGTTGAGTTTATTCATGTAAGGCCTTCCATCGAAATGGAGACAAGCTCTAATGTTAGTCTCTGATGAGATAACATTAGTCTCTGATGAGTTAATGTTAGTCTTTGATGAGATAATATTAGTCTCTAATGAGATAAAGTTAGTCTTCGACAGGCTAAGTTTAGTCTCTGATGAGTTAATGTTAGTCTCTGACGACATAACATTAGTCTCTGATGAGATAAAGTTAGTCTTCGACAGGCTAAGTTTAGTCTCTGATGACGTTAATAGTCTCCGATGGGTAAAAGTTAGTCTCTGATGACTGATGATGTTAGTCTAATGAGTTCAGTGATGACTAGGGGAGTTCGGTGCTGAACAAGTGATCACCCGACGAGTTTGGCGATGAACAAGATTATCCCTTAACGGGTAAGTTATCCCTTAATGACTATCCCCTAATGGTCGGAAGCTTTTCCCTGATGGCCGAGAGATCATCCCCTGATGATCAAAGACCATCCCCTGACGGATGATTAATCCCCTGATGGTTAATTCAATCCCTGATGATCATTCCCTGTTTTGCATACTCCCATATTTATCTTTCAAGATGTGAATTTCTTATATTATACCAACAATCATATTTTATAGAACCTCCCACGCACCAGTATTTCGAGATTAGAAACTAGCTAAGGACCAAGGCAAGTATATACTCATTCCACTTCCTTTCTTACTAATTACTTAAAATCATTGTTTCGATTTACGTAAATGAATGATGTTAATGCCCATACAAGATAATGATTTCTTTCTATGATTAAGTAACGTACGATCATTGATCCGATGTACGTGAAAAGATGTTGATGTTTGAGTTATGTATTATTGGGTGGTTGCTAGTTGTTTAAAATTCTCTAGCTCACCAAAAGATGATGTAAGGGTGTTGCAGGCCGTGAACTTGTATGCACACCCGAGCTTATCCCATATGGATATATATACAAAAGTTATTGGTTGTTGCCGCTTTTAAGTAGTTGAGCACACCAAAGCTTTTGGTAGTCGCCACTATTAATTGGTTGAGCAGGCCAAAGTTTTATAGCAAGAAAATGTTTTCAAGGTATATCCATATGGGTAGTAAAGGGGCTGTTGAGTGCTTTCGCCTGGCATTTCGGCCAATGATAATAGGGAATGAGAGGCCGAGGCATCGGTAATCAGACCCTCACAAACCAATGTTTTCTGCGTTGACTACGTATGTTATATGATGAATTCAAACGACTAGGCCGAGGTTGGGATGAAATTTGATTGTAAAGGAAGTCAGATAGCGATCATGTTGGTTAGATGATGCATTATCTGGTGAAAAGAAGGCAAATCAAGATTTATTTAAAAGTGGGTTAACCCCTTGATATCACTCGGGAACCCTGAATAATACATGTTTATTGAATTATCAAGAGGTGTTGGCATTGTTTCGCTCAACCTCGATGAATATTAAAGCTTTTGAATTATTTGTTATTCTTGCTTATGAATATATACTTGCTGAGCGTAAACGCTCATGTGGAATGTTATGAAATGTTTTTCAGGCTATGTCAAGAAAGCCGAGTCGCCTAATAAAGGAAAAGAGGAAATGGCATAGTGAAAACTTCTTAATATCTCTCCTATGGATGACCTTTAGAGGGAAAGTTAAACGAGAGGTCATCATAGAGATGTTTAGATTGTAAGGCCAGATGGGTCATCTAAAGTTTTGTTTCTGCTACAGTCTGTTTATTGAATTTTGAGGTTTTGTAAGAGGTTGTAAACTTTTAAGTTTTCAACATGATGTATCTGAGAATATATTTCTCGTTCTAGTTATGTTAATGCTTGCTATGATGTATCTGTTGCTTTTGTGTTGTTGTTTTGTGTTTCCTGGCAGAACCTGGGGTTCCAATTAAATGTTATCCAATTAGATGTGAAAGGTTGAATGTGATAACAATCCAAGAAGAAGTTAGGATGGATTTAGAGAGGTTACAATTAAATGTTATCACAACTCAACAAAAGAAAGAGTTAGAGCAAGAGGTTGGTGTAAAACCAAACTTACTAACTATTATCAAGGAAACTCAAGAAGAGTATGTGGAAGATAGGGAAAAGTTGTTAAGGAGAGAAAATGGAAAATGTCGGATCCATGATGATGGATTGATGAGATTTGAGAATAGAATCTGGATTCCGACAAAATTAGAATTAAAGAGAAATTTACTACAGGAGGCCCATAACTTTAAGTTTTCGATACATCCAGGTGGAACCAAGATGTATCAGGATTTGAAACAAAATTTTTGGTGGCCTAGCATGAAGAAGGAAATAGCTGAATGGGTAAATACATGTCTCACCTGTCAACAAGTTAAAGCCGAAAACCAGAAGCCTAGTGGTTTGCTGTAATCCTTGGATATTCCAGAATGGAAGTGGGAGTATATCACAATGGATTTTGTGATTGGATTACCAGTAACTCAAAAAGTGTTAAACACAATCTGGGTAGTAGTGGACAGATTGACTAAATATGCGCACTTCCTACCTATTAAGGACACCTATAAGATGGACCAATTGGTCAGATTATTTGTGAAGGAAATCCTTAGCCGTCATGGAGTGCCAATTTCAATTGTATCTGATCGTGATCCTCGTTTTACGTCTAGGTTCTGGCAGAGTTTTCAAGAGTATTTAGGAACAAAATTGGACATGAGTATTGCTTTCCACTCGCAAACTGACGGGCAATCTGAAAGAACAATCCAAACCTTAGAAGATATGCTGAGAGCATATTCTTTGGATTTTGGAGGACGATGGGATGAACATCTACCACTTGTCGAGTTTGCTTATAATAATAGTTATTAGGCTAGCATAGGAATGGCTCCATTTGAAGCTTTGTATGGAAGAAAGTGCAGAACACCATTATATTGGAATGAAGTTGGAGAAAGGAAGTTAGAAGGACCTGAAATAGTCCAACAAACTGAGAATGCAATCCGGACAATCCGAACTAAAATAAGAGCAGCTCAAGATCGACAAAAGCAATATGCAAAGCAACACCGAAAAGATCAAGCACTAGAAGTAGGAGGTTATGCGTTGCTTAAGATCTCACCTTGGAAAGGTATATTGCGCTTCGAACGAAAAGGGAAATTAAATCCTCGCTTTATTGGACCTTTTGAAGTACTCCGTCGTATTGGTGAAGTGGCTTATCAATTAGCATTACCCCCAACTCTAGGTCATGTTCATGATGTTTTCCATGTTTCAATGTTATGACCTTATAGAGGAAATCATTCTGGCGTTATTGACTACCAACCCATTGAGCTACAACCAAATTTGCATTATGAAGAGATGCCCATGCAAATTTTGGATCGTCAAGTAAAGGTTTTAAGAAATAAAGAGATTGCAGCTGTAAAAGTTTTATGGCGAAATCATAACGTTGAAGAAGCTACATGGGAACTATAAGAAATGATGATGCAAAAGTACCCTCAACTATTTCACCAGTAAAGTTTAAAGGACGAAACTTATTATAAGGAGGGGAGAATGTGACGACCTGGAAAACTTGTTTATCTATAAATAATTTATTCACTCATTTTATTTTATTTTATGTTATTTTATTTTCTTATTAATATGAATATGGTTATTATATGACGCTTTTGGTTGTATGAATATTTTTGGACCCATTAAAGGGGTTATAGTTGTTTGATGTTAGTTGCAAGGATAAACAAATGATGTTTATATATACATGCAGTACCGTATTGTAAGCTCTTAAAAGAAGCTTGTGTTTGTTGGTTAAGTCCTCTGAAGGACTCAAGAGCTTAAGTTTGATGACATCAGTGCTTACGTATACTAATTAGATTAATAAGCTGCTTGTATGTCATCAAGTGGATTAAATGTATGTGCATGTAGGACAGCAGGCTTATTACGACGCTTAGCTGCTAAGAATCATGATGAGCAGCCATTATTACCGCTCAGTTTAACCAATCATTTTATTTCACAGTTTAATCTCAGCCTCCTATAAATACCTCATTCGGAGGAACATTTCAGTCTCTTTTCTAAAGATTTCCTTTTCCAAAGTTCTTCCTTAAACCTATCACCTCCATATAATTTCAAGGTTCTCTTTTCTGGACGATTATTGTCAATCAAGCTTTGATCTCTTTCGTCAACCCAGGAGGTAAGAATCTTAAGTTATTTTTTGCCTTTCTTTTTGCTTGATATTCGAGAAGTTTAGCTATAAGAGCAAGTCTTTAAGAAAGAAAAGAAAGGATTATATTCTTTTGTGTCTAAAAGTGTTGCTCATAGCTTAAAGCATGTTGAGAGTTGATTTATGGAGTTGTAGTTGAGATCACCACCCTTGGAGAAGTGAGGAAGACGACCCTGTATCTGAGATAGCTTCTAAAGTTAGTCTCCGACTGTGTTGATGTTAGTCTCTGATGACGTCAGCATCAGTCTCTGAAATGCTAGTCTCTGATGACGTCACCCTTAGTCCCCGATGGGTTAAGATGACGTCATCAATCCCTGTTGAGATAATTAGTCTCTGATGACGTCATTCTTAGTCTCCAACAGGCTAAAGATTAGTCCCCGATGACGTCATCCGTAGTCTCTGATGAAGGAATTATTAGTCTCTGATGATGACGTCACCCTTAGTCTCCGATGGGGTTAAGATGACATCATCAGTCCCTGACGAGTTAATTAGTCCTTGATGATGTCATCCTTAGTCTCCGACAGGCTAAGTTTAGTCCCTGATGTCGTCATCCATAGTCTCTGATGAGATATATGTTAGTCTCTGATGATGATGTCAGCCTTAGTCTCCGATGAGTAAAGATGACGTCATCAATCTCTTATGAGTTAATTAGTCTCCGATGACGTCACCCTTAGTCCCCGATCACCCTTAGTCCCCGATGAGTTAAGATGACATCATCAGTCCCTTGTGGGTTTAGTAGTCTCTGACGAGTGGAGTTTTTCCCCTACGGGCAACCTCATGCCCTGATAACCATTTTCTATATGAATAGCCATCTATTAAGTTTGGTTTTCTCATGATATACCCACAATGATGTTATGCAGAGACCTTTTTCAACCAGTATAGTGAATCTAGCTAAGGACCAAGGCAAGTATATATTCATTCCACTTCTTTCTTACGGATTACGTATAATCATTGATTCGATTTACATAAATGAATGATGTTAATGCCTATGCGTGATGATGAATTCTTTTATGATTAAGTAACATACGATCATTGAATCCGATGTACGTGAAAAGATGTTGATAATTGAATTATGTGTTATTGGGTGGTTGCTAGCTGTTTAAATTTCCTAGCACACCAAAAGATGATAAAAATGATGTTTGGGTGTTGCAAGTCATGGACTTGTATGCACACCCAAGTAACTTCTGTATGGATATATAGTTCCGCTTGTGATGATCACTGTCTTTTAATTGTTAAGCACACCAATATGTGTTGTTGGCGATCGCTACTTTTAATTGATTAGCACGTCAAGGCTATTCAAAATTGAGAAAATGTTTACAAGAAGAAATATCCATATGGAAAGTTAAGGGGCTGTTGAATACTTTCTCCTGGTATTCTGACCAATGATGATAAAGAATGATAGACCGAGGCAAGGCATCGGTAATGTGATTCTTTTCGCAGACCATATGCTTTCTGCGAAGGACTACGTATGTCAAATGATGAATCAAACGACCAGGCTGACCAGCTGGGATGAAATTTGATTATGTATGGTAGTCAGATAATGATCAGTCTGGTCAGGTTATGCATTATCTGATGAGTAAAGGGCGAATCATGATTTATTGAAAGAGGGTTACCCCTTGATATAACTTGGGTACCCTAAATGATACATGTTTATTTATCAACACCATGTGTTGGTAAATGATACATGTTTATTCATTATCACGAGGTATTGGCATTGCTTCGCCCAACCTCAATGAATACTAAAGCTTGTGAATTATCTTTTCTTCTAGCTTATGAATATATATTTGCTGAGCGTAAACGCTCATGTGGAATGCTATGAATGTTTTTCAGGTTATGTCTTGAAGGCTGATTCGCCTAAGAAAGAGAAAGAGAAAATGACTTAAGAGTGTTATAGTTGTAAGGCCATATGAGCCATCTAAAGTTTTGTTTCCGCTGCAGCTTGTTTATTTTCAAGCTTTGAGGTTTTGTAAGATGATGTGGACCTTAAGATTTTTTTTTTAATCATGTATTTGGGAATATATTTCCCACCGGTATGTTGTTAAGGCTTGGCTGAGTAATTTGTTTTGCTGTTGTGATGTTGTGTTGTAGTTTTCTGGTGCAGCCCGGAGTTCCAGCCTAGGGATCTCGGGAACTGTCACCCAAATCGCTGACAGTGTCCGGGGCCCGGCTTGGGGGATTTTCGGGGGTGCCACATATAAAATTCGAATTTTATTCTCCTAATCAGATTAGGGTTTGGAATTACTTTATACATAGCTATATATAGGATATATCAGTTGTTCTCTCAGATATATACGTTTTCTAAAACTCTAGCCGCTCATTAGAGAGAGACTAGAGTTAAGAGAGAGAGAGAGAGATAGAAACATATTCAGTAGCTAGTACTGCAATTCTCCTTGCTTAGGATCATGAGACGATTCATGGGGTGTTCGTGTGGATACCATAGAGGCGTTGTCCAGTTGGATTGCGTTAAAGATTCAGAGACGTTCAACACCCTCATCAAATCTTCGGATCTGGCAGGCTTAATCGGTAAAATCTTAAACCATCTGTATTAAATTGTTTCGCATGGATTCTTGGGTTAGGGTTTCATTTTATTTTAAATCATTTTTTTTATTCCGTTGCATTTTATTTGTCGAAACCTAACAATAATTCCTAACATATGATATCTCATATTACATTTTGTTTGAGTTATATATTGTGATTTTATATTTTGCAATCACACCCTTCAAAAAGGTGTCTTGACTACCATACCCCCGAAGGCTGCTCCTTCAGTAAGGTGAAGGGAAATAGCACCGCTTAGATCCGCTCCAAGGATGATCCAGGAACCTTTATGCCAAATATAGGGAACCCAAAACAGCTGGACGCACACGCTATTGGGTTTACTTGATAAACAAGCTACTAACGTGCCTTTTTTGTGGGGTTTGTAAACTACAGATTCTTGTACTTCTTTGATGTATTTATGAAATTAGTCACACACCATGTCATAACTCTAAAATTTTTGCATTGTTATATGATCCTCGTTTTGTTTTTACATAAGTAAGTTTACTTAGTCACATGTGCATTTCATCCAAATGATTTTAAAAGTTGCACCTTTCATTCATAAACCATGTCATTGTATCATCCAAAACTTTTAGGGAAATCAAGAAAAGAATACCAATTTCCTGGGAAAAAGAGAGAAAAACAAACAAACAAAACAAAGATTTTAGGTTTTTTCTTAAAAATCAAAAGGGTACTGAATGGGTAAATATGATAAATATATCATGTAAGGCCCTTCTAGTCGAACCATGTGAGAAGCTACTCGAAGGCTTGGGGTCAGACAAAGCATTAGTGGACCTCATGAAGCATTGGTACAACTTATTTCAGGAAGAAGAACATGTCAACATCAACCAATTGATCGAGTTTACAAGGGAGCTGTTGGGATTTCCAATCCCCATGGGATTCCTCCAAGCATTTCTGAAATTTTGGGATCATCAAAGATCGATAAACCGTATTGGAGGACTAGAAATGATGTGTTAGGAATTATAACATTTGATGATGATGTATAAACTTAGAATTGTTAGATTTTGTAATTGTATAAGTACCTGCAGTAGTGTTCTATGAAATACTACCATCAGAGACTGCAGGAGACCATAAGAGACTACAAGGAATGTATTTGGAGAGTTCAACAAAAGTCAAAGTTGGTCAAGCAAAATTAGCCTATCAGAGACTAAGTTTTTGTTCTTCAGAGACTAAGTTTTTTTTCATCGGTGACTAAGTTTTTGTTCATCGGAGACTAAGATTTTGTTCATCAGAGACTAATTTTTGTTCATCGAAGACTAAGTTTTTGTTCATCAGAGACTAAGTTTTTGTTCATCGGAGACTAAGTTCTAGTTCATCAGAGACTAAGTTTTTGTTCATCGGAGACTAAGTCTTTCAGAGACAAAGTGTTTGTTCATCAGAGACTAATGTTGAAGTTACCAGAGACTAAGGCAAAGATACTCCTATGCATTAAAGTAGCCTTGAGAAGATTTTACCATTGCCAAACTCAACATGAAATATGAGATGACACATGGCTGATTTCATAAATTCACTAAATCAAGTTTAAAGACAATGGAATTAAAATATAGATGGTGGTCCAATAAGAAGAGATTTGCTACCAAAGAAGCTTCAAGGAGATAAGTTATACACTACAGGTGTGACCATTGATATAGAGAAAAGTTATGGTTATACACTAGCATGCGTATATAGCTGCTGGAGTGAAAACTGCAGAGATAACTTATAGAAACTTGAAGGAGGAAAATATGGAAGCTGGTTGTGCGGCCCCAAAAATCTCATACCAGACTTCGGGCACCGCCAATAATTGACAAAAGTAAAGTAACAACATCCAAGCATGAATCTCATTAAAATAAGAGAAATAAATAGTATTCTCTATTACATTCATCCAAAATAGAAATTCTAACAGGGGAAGTCTATGAGGGGCCCACACCTGTGACAACCCCAAAATCCCTTACTGGATCAGGGCATCATCAAAAGAAGGAAAATATAACCATACATCCATTCATAGTATAAATACTGGATAAGGGCGGTATTAAAGAGTTATTACAACCCAAGAGTAATACAATTATAGCGGAAACTATTACATCATCTTTAATTACAAATCAAAATCATCACTACTTCTAATATCTTCCTTCCTTCCTCAGTGTTATCAAAAGAGTAAGTAACTTAGTAGTTTATCATCTTTGCTTTCCCCTTATCAGAGGGTTCAGCCTTAGCATTCTGTCCTGCAAGACATTAAAATTCAACATGGGTGAGCGATTTACGCCCAGCAAGTATATACATATCGAAGAAGTATATAAATTTTTTTTTAAAGAATGTATCTAGAACATCGAAGGAAGTTCATATCTGTTTGTGAGGTTCGGTGAAACAATGCCAAGGCCTCGAAAACCTTCAAAGATCATTGAGGATTCACTGATGATACACAACATGTGATCCTCCTTGAAGAAAGACAGGTATACACCTGAGCATAACTTTCTCAAAATATCCATCGGGGCTAAACCCGTGGATCTACTAACCATACAGTACACAGCTGGTCAAACTGGACCGCATGATCTATCTTGAGTGGACTACGTAGTCACTTATCATTCCTCTAGGTCAGGTAAAGAACACATCAACACCTTCCCTTTCCTCTTGCTAACCATGTGGCATAACCCAGTTAAGGGACATCATTCTCGTTCACTTGCACAGATATAAGATTGAAACATAGCTGAAATTCAAAGCTCATTTATATCCATGCATCATCATTCATATCATGCTAGCAGAATTTAAAGCATAGCATGCTCATTCATAAAAACAATTGAAACATATAATTTAAGCCTTGCACGCATATCAAATCAAATGATAATGCGTTAAACTGAAATAACATTAGATCGAATGTATATACTTGCCTCGGTCCTTTGCTCACAAACAAATTCAATTTACTTGAGAGGGAAAGATTCTGTAAAATATACATATCCCAAAATAAATTTAATACTTAGGTTAAAATATAAGAGAAAGTTCATATGTGATGTCCTTAAACTTTTAATGTTTCCAAAATTGCTACGAAAACTGTTTAGGGTGAATACATAATTAAACATCATAAATAATTTTAAGAAAAAAAAATAATGTTTTATAGTTTTGAAGGCAAATTGCACGCCAGGGGATAATCTGCTACATTAGGGAATAATCATTCATCAGGGGTTTATTACCCGTCAGGGAATGACTAGTCGTCAGGGGATATCTTACCCGTCAGGGGATGTCCCGCCCATTAGGGGATGTCTCTCGGACATCAGGGGATAGCCATCGACCGTCAGGGGATCTTTCACTCATCAGGAAATAGTAATCAGGGGATGACTTACACATCCGGGGATAATATGTTCATCGCCAAACTCGTCGGGTGACAACTTGTTCAACGCTGAACTCACTAAGTGATCACCGACTCGTCAGTGGATGATTTGCTCAGCACCAAACTCTTCGGCTGTCAGGGGATGATTTGCTCATCGCCAAACTCAGTTGGCTATCGCCAAACTCTTCGAAAGCTAAACTCTTTAGTCATCAGAGACTAACATACTTGCCCATCAGAGACTACTGATGACGTCATCGGGGACTAAGCTGATGTCATCAGCGACTAATCTCAAACCTCCCTCATCGGAGACTAACAACTTCCCTTCATCGGAGACTAATATATCTCATCAGAGACTAATGTTATCTCGTCAGAGACCATTTCATGGGGTCAGAGACTAAGTTAAAGCTTGTCTCAGATACAATGGTGTCTCCCTCACTCCTCCATAGGTGGTGATCTCAACCAAAACCATACTTAAGTCCAACTCATTATCCTATCAATCAAACATAACATTTCCTTTGGTCTGCATGCCCTCCTAGACATGGGTTAGGGTTTAGAAACTCAGGTTGATGAAAATACTTAGGCCTGAAGTCAAACTACTGTCATAAGGAATGTTTGGTATCTAAAGGCTTGTCTACCAGGTGGTTGTCAACATTTTTACACTCATCTTGGACAACTTTTTGGAATAAATGGCATTAGCTCCGGGTTTTAAAAGCATGCATTAAATCATATCTTTTAGAAATGAATGAACAAGGTTTTAAATGTGGTATGCATGACAAAACAGATGTGTAAGAAATAGAGCAAGACTTTAATGAAATGCCCTTACCTCCTTAGCTGTAAGAAAGTGTTAAAAAAAAACTCTGGTTGTTCTTCCAAAAAGGACAGTTGTCTTGAGAGTAAGCTTGGGTTTGGTGGTATACTGTATAGAAATTTATGAAGGTGGAGCTAGGGTTATAACAACGTGATATATTTATATATATCACCTGTTAAGCAACAAGGGTCGTCAGATTAATTTGATTTCAGTCGTTGGCTGTGAAAGGAAAGGAAGTGACTGGAAAGAAAAAGGGTGGTTGTAACGGCTGCAAGTGCCCATCGATCGTTTATCATAGCCCACTCTAGGGTACTGACGGTGATGATGTGCATTAAATGCTACTGTCTCCCAGCAGTCAGGTTTTAAAACGGGTATTGTAGCTAAACCTGTTCACACCCAAAGGGTCTTCCCGCGTGAACACTCCCAAAACTTGAATAAAACAATCTTGCAAACACTTGAGCTTTACAAATACATTTAACATCTTTTGGACATCACATTGCCAGATAATTTTCATAAGAAAATATAATTTCATCATTTATACCCAATAAGAAAAATAAACCCTCATGTAGAAGGTAGACTAAAATAAATAAATCTCATAACAAAATTTATTGACATTTTCGGGTTCTCACAACACCAGCCTTACAATCTAAACATCTCAATTATCGCCTCACGCTTCACTCTTTCTCTGAATGCCATCTATAAGAGAGCGATTAGGAATCATTCATTATGCCATCCTTGCTTTGCCTTTAGCAGACGACTCAGCCTTCTCGCCATGCCCTGTAAAACATTAGATAATAGGAACATGAGCGATTTTACGCTCACAAGTATATAATCAATTATTGGGTGGGCTTTGAAGTATGGATAATCTATTAGTTTAAGTGTTTATGAGGTTGGATGGAAATAATGCCCACACCTCTTAATAACTTAGAGGAAAAATATCTTCTAGGGTCCCCGAGTGATAATGAGGGATTGACCCTTTACTTGAAAGAAATTTTGAATCATTCATTTTGTAAGAACCCAAAAATTTTATATGAGTTTGTTACATAAATTAATGTATGTTGTAATTAATTTCTTATTTTATATACAAATGGTAAATCCATATCTTAAGTGAAAATTTTGATGACAATGAGAGGTTCATTTTATTGAAGATAACTTCCTTAAAAGGATATAAAAATAAGAATATCAAACCTTGTATAGGATTATGATTAATCAGCTTGGAAGAAGAGGAGAGGGTTACGTAAGATCGGTGGATTACGTGTTTGATTATTAAGTGGGTTGGGTGGCAACGGTTGATTAAGGTCGAATGCATGTAAGACACTAATTACTTTGTATGTTACCAGCTATTAAAATATTACATTGAGCTGTCGTCTTACCGTCTTAATTGACCAATCATCTTATCTCAAGGCTTAATCTTAGTCTGCTATAAATACCTCATTCGGAGGAATTTTTTTTATCTTTTTTCTAAGAATTTCTCTTCTAAAGTTCTTCTCTAAACTTACCATCTTCATACAATTTCAAGTTCTTTCTTTCGGAGCATTACTTTCAGTCAAGCTTTAATCCCTTCCGTCAAGACAAGAGGTAAGAATCTTATGTTCTCCTCTGTTTTTCCTTCTTGCATAGCATCCTAGAGTATTAGCTGTGTGTGCTAAGTCTTCAGAAAAGAATAAAGCTTTTAAAGAATATGTTTTTTTTATGAAAAGAAGCTTATGCACCACAGAAAGGATGTTTATGTATCCTAGGTTTGAGTTCGTTCATTCTGGGCATCATTCTTGTTCTTGAAGATCTTCATTTATAGCAGAAACAAGTTCTAATGTTAGTCTCTGATGATGTCAACCTTAGTCTCCGATGGGTTGAGATGGCGTCATCAGTCGCTGATGAGATATTTGTTAGTCTCTGATGAGATACTTTAGTCTCTGATGAGATAGATGTTAGTCTCTGACGAAGAATTTTCTTAGTCTCCGATGAAGGAAATGTTGTTAGTCTCTAATGAAGGAAGTTTAAATTAGTCTCTGATGAAGTCATCCTTAGTCTCCGACAGGCTAAGTTTAGTCCCTGATGACATCATCCGTAGTCTCTGATGGGCAAAATATGTTAATTTCTGATGGCTAAAGATATTAGTCCCCGAGGAGTTTGGCAATAGCCAACTGAGTTTGGCGCTAAACGAATGATCCACTGATGAAGTTCAGTGATGACTTACTAAGTTTGGTGATGAACAAATCATCCCCTGACAACCAAGAGAGTTCGGTGATAGTCAAAGTTATCACCCGACGAGTTTGGCACTGAGCAAATTATCCCCTGATGGGTAAGTCATCCCCTGATGACTATCGCTTGATGAGTGAATGATACCCTGATGGCCAAGAGGCTATCCCCTAATGGTTAAGAGGCCATCCCCTGACGGGTGAGACATCCCCTGACGGGTAGTTTACTCACTAATGTCCAGTCATCCTCTGACGACTAGTTATCCCCTGATGACAAAGGATCCCCTGACGTGGAAGATTTCCCCTTGAGGCGTAGTCTGTCTTCAAAGCTATAAAACATTATTTTCTTAAATTATTTGATAATGTTTTTCCTTTAACCTCAACGGTTCGTATGTCAGATTTGAAACATTAAAAGTTTAAGGACATCACATATGCATTTTCTTTCATAATTCTTATCAAGGTATTAAATTTATCATGTTATATGCATGTTTTACAGAATCTTTCACTCATGAGTAAATTGAATTTGAATTTTTGTTGCAAAGGACAGAGGCAATTATATTCTCACTCTTATGCTTATTTCAGTTATACGCATGATCAATTGATTCGACATGCGTACAAGGTTATGACTTTTATGTTTAAATTTCCTTGTGAATCAGAATGCTATGCTTTAATTTCCGCTAGCATGTTATGAATGAAAGTGCATAGATATAACTGAGCTTTGATTATCAGTTACTTTTCAATCTTATATCTGTGCAAACAAATGAGAATTATATGTCCCTTAAATGGGTTATGCCACATGGTTGGCTGGAGGAAAGGAAAGGTGTTGATTTGTTCTTCACCTGACCTAGAGGAATTGTAAGTGACTACGTACGTTCACACAAGTGTTGGGTTTTGTAGGATCAAACGCAGCGGAAAAATACGATTTAAAATAAAACAAAAACGAAACCCAGACCCGAGAATCTATGCGAAACAATTTAATACAGATAGTTTAAGATTTTACCGATTAATTGTGCGAATCTGAAGCTTTGGCGAATGTGTTGATTGTTTCCAAATCTTTAACGCAATCCAACAGGACGGCGTCTCTATGGTATCCACACGAACACCCGCGAATTGTCTTATGATTCGAACAAGAAAAGTTACAATACTAGCTGTATGATCTGTATCTCTCTTTTCTCTCTATATCTCTGAATTCTAGTTTCTCTCTTATGACAAACTAGGGTTCTTAGAATACGTGAAAACATTGGTTTTTGAGAGAATAGCTGATATATCATATATATAGCCTTTCATTGAGTAATTCCAAAACCTAATCTAATTAGGAGACTTAAAATCCAAATTTTATATTTATTAGATATATATATTTAATCAAGTCTCACTTAATTAATATATATATGCACAAATAAATATATATTCGTATTTTCTTCCAAAGGACTCTATTTCATACAGATTACATATATTAATATATATATATATATGTATATAATTTAAAGCCATGATTTAATTAAATCAATCTTATTGATATATTAAAATCATTGACATTTAAATTATATCTCCTTGACGAATGTTCTTTGTGTGTGACCCTGTAGGTTATTATTACGTTGGCAATAATTTTAAATCATATTATAAAATTATAAACAGTGAGCGGCATCCAGTAATACATCACTGTTGCCCAAGTAATAATAAAGTCATAGATTCGACGTTACCTTTCGTGACCAATGTTTCAATGTAATTTAATCCTTTTAACCATGATATCTAAGATTAAATTCAAGGCATGGATGTGTCATCCTCTTCATAATTTAATCTCAGTTTTTCTTGATCAATGAGTAAACTATATGAAACAAATATCTATTTGAGCATGGCCATGCATTTCATAGTTTCACTCAATCAAGAGGCCTATAGATATCACCCCTGATTTATAGGAGGGTTAAATTCCATCTACATCATACCCATTTCTCACATAACTCATTATGCATCCAACAATTACCTTTATCGTCCACCCGATTAAAGGTGACTTTTGATAATGTCAAAACGCATAACTCCTTATGTAGAAATGTCATGACTTTAGGTCGAAGGACCATTACATCATTGTCACTATGAGAATTTCTTATGACACATAGCATAATGCTCCATGTAGAATTCTCATGGTGGGTCAGTCCAGTACTATGTTCTCTAACATGTACCTATGTATCAACTTAATATATCTCGTATATATTTATGACCAATGAGATATGGCCATCAGTTAATCCACATACTAGTCTCAATGTATTATTGTTGTCCCACTAACAATAATAATCGACTAGGGACATTTAAGAATAAAGATACATGACATACTTATATGATCTCATATTCAAGTCACATACTTGAATCCATATAATTAGTATCATTCTTCTAAGGACATTTATTATGTTAACATTTATATAACGCAGTAAATAAGACATAATAAAAGAAATTATTATTTAATCAAAACATAATATAAATATAGTGTCACAATCATTACATAATTGGCCACTAGGGCATACACTCTAACAACAAGGAGGGATCATGCGGTCACAGTTAGGCCAGCTGTGTACCATATGGTTAGCAGATCCAACGGGTTTAGCCCCCATGGATATTTTGAGAAAGTTGTACATAGGTGAATACCTGTCTTTCTTCAAGGAAGATTACACGTTGTTTATCATCAGTAATTCTAAAGATTATTCAAAGATTTCTGAGGCATTAGTATTGTTCTACTGAGCCTCTCAACAGAATTGAATCCCTAGTAACATTCCAGTTTTGCTTCCCCAAATTGTTTATTACTTGTTGGGCATAAATCGCTCATTCTTGTTGAATTTTAATGTCTTGCAGGGCAGGGTATAAAGGCTGAACCCTCTGACAAGGGGAAGGCAAAGATGATTGGCTACTGAGTTTGGCTAACCTTTTTGAGTGCCGATAAGGAAGGAAGAAAGGAAGATGTTCTGAAGAGTGATGGTTTGTATTATTATATAAAAACAGAATAGCTTCCACTGAGAATGTATTATTTTGGGTTGTAATAACTCTTTATTAATTCCTTTTGTTAGTATTTATGCTATGAATGGATGTGAAGTTATCTTTCCTTCTTTTGACGAAGCCCTGGTCTAGTAAGGGATTTTGGGGTCATCACATTTGTCTTCTCTTCATCAAATAGTTTGTCACCTGGCCAGCCTGACCACTATCTGACTTTATCATCTCTTCATTAAACGACATATTAGTCGGCCAACTTGATCATTTGACTTCATCATGATGACATACGTAGTCGAAGTAGAAACCTTTTGTCTGCGAGGGTTCAATTACCAATGCCTCAGTTTCCATTCCCTATCATTCCTAGGCCCGGGGTGCCAAGCAGATGCAACCCACTAGCCTTTAGTTACCCACACGAATATACTTTACAAGTATGGAGTGAGAAGAATTTAGTCTTTTTCTATCCGTATAGGATTTACCTTGGCGCATTAGCGAATTTGAATAGTTAACACTCGCCTAAAGAATGCTTGATTGTAGTACAATGTTTTCACATACATCAGATCAAAAGATCATACATTACTTAACTTTGAAGAAATTGAATCATGAATATTGACATAAAAATATCTTAGATACACAACGCATATCGAATGAATGATCATGCGTATTAATTGAAAGAAAGTAGAGTGAGTATATACTTGCCTTGGTCCTTAGCAAAAATATCAAATTCAATTCACTTGTGAGTGAGACACTTTGTAACAACATGCATATAACATGAGAAATCTATACCTTTGACAAAGATATGAGAAAAAATGCACATGTGATGTCCGTGAACTTTTAATGTCTAAATTTGTCAAATGAACCGTTGAGATTTAAAAAAAAATTAATTAACAACATCTTAAATAATTTAAGAAAATAATATTTTATACTTTCGAAGACAAATTGCGCATCAGGATAAATGTTGAAGCATAAAAGTGGTCATCAGGGACTAAGAATGACCATCAAAGGATAAATTAGCCATCAATGGAAAATTTTACACGTCAGGGGATGACTGGTCATCAGTGGATAATTACCCGCCAGGGGATGATTGGTCATCAGGGACTAGTTCACCCGTCAGGGGATAGACTACCTGTGAGGGGATAGACTACCCGTTAGGGGATAGACTACCCGTCAGGGGATAGACTATAGACTACCCGTCAGGGGGTAATTTCTCGTCCATCAGGGGATTGCCCTTGACTATCAGGGGATGGTCTTCGGTCATTAGGGGATGGTTCATGACCATTAAGGGATGGTCTTGATCATTGCCAAACTTATCTCGGGTGATAATTTGTTCAGCACCAAACTCCGTAAGTCATCGCTAAACTCTTCGGTGGATAATTTGTTTAGCGCGAAACTCTTAGTAGAAATAATTACTCATCAGACACTAATAAAATTTGTTCATCGGAGAGTAACAAAATTTCCCATGAGAGACTAACAAAATTTGTTCATCCGAGACTAACAGAATATCTCATCAGAGACTATTTTTTTCGGTCAGAGACTAACTCCAACCCATCAAAGACTAAGTTAGTATTTGTCTCAAATACAAGGTCGTCTTCCTCACTCCTCTATGGGTCGTGTTTTCATCTATAACCACCGTAGGTTAACTCTCATCATCCTTTCAGTAACACATAACATCTCCCAGGGTCTATTGGCTCTTATAGACATGATATAGGCTTTTAAACTCAGGTTGACAAAGGTTCAAGCATGACTTCGTAACTACTGATGAACAGAATACTTGGGAGTCAAAGGTTGTCAACATTCTTACACTCATCTTGGATAGTTTTTTTGAAATAAAATATGAACTCTAGATGTTAAAAGCATGCATTAAATCATATTTTTGGAACTAAATGAACAAGATGTTAAATGTGGCATGCATAACAAAACAAAAGTGTAAGAAACAGAGCAGGACTTTAATGTAATGCTCTTACCTCTTTGGCTATAAAGAAGAAGTTAAAAGTTTGAGTTGTTCTTCCAGAAAAGGACAGTTGCTTTGAAAGTGAACCAGAAGTGGGTGGTATACTGTAAGGAAATTTATGAAAGTGGGGCTAGGGTTGTATTCAGATGATATATTTATATCGCTGGCCAATCAATAAGAGCTGTTGGATTGTTTGAGATTTGATTTCAACCATTTGATGGAAAAGAAGTAATAAGCCTTGAAACAGAACCATTGGCTGGAGGAACCGGTGTTGCGGCTGCCAAAGTATCAACCAATAACCTAGGATAGCCGACAATCTATTGGGCAGGTTTTCTCCTCCCATTGGTGCCTTATGTAACAAGTTTTCCTAAGATAGAAATTTTCACACGGCAGTCCTTGATTGGACAAGGGAGTTGTATCTCACATTCATGCACCTCCTTCCCACGTGAAAACATTACACTTCCTTTGATAAAACTTGGATAAAATAATAATATAAAGATTTGAGCTCAAAATATATTTAAAACTTTTGGACATCACACTGCCATGAACTTTCATTATTCAAACCAAATAAAATAAATTATACCTCCATGCATAAATAAATAACACATAATGAATTTATCATATAACAAAACTCATTTAAATTTTGGGTTCTCAGAAATACTGGCAGAGAGGGTTTTTGCAATACTTAGTTTATACTTAGTTCCTTTTTCGTTTTCCATTGACATTTATGCCTTAGGATATTGCCCGTGATAAAAATCAATAAAATCAAGTCTTCGTGACCTTTCCACCACTAAGACTAGTGCAGAGGTGGATTTGACATTTATTTTACCAAGCACACTACAATCTCAATAACTCATTTTAGTACACTGCAATCTCAATTTTATCCTCCGACGAACATATTATCCATTAAGGAACATATTTATCTTCTGACTTGTAAGTTGGATTATTTATCCTTTGATGAACAAATTACATTGACAAAGGATAAATGTGAGAACCCGAAAATTTAAAATAGGTTTTTTTGTATGGATAATAAATTCATATTATGATTAATATATATATTATGTATGAAGGTTTAATTTTTATTCAGTATGAATAATGAATTCATATCTTGAATAAAAGCTTCTATGGCAATGTGATGTCCAAAAGGTTATAAATATATTTTTGAACTCAAATCTTTAAATGTTTATTTTTATCCAAGTACTAACAAGAAATAATTGTAATTTATCACGTAAGGAATGCAAACAAGACACAGGTGAGCTACAGTGTCTATTTTTAAACCAAGGATTGCAGTGAGGCAAGTGATATAATTATATTATATCATGGTTGAGTTGCACGTGACTCGTCAAATTGTAGATCAACTCCAACAATACACTAGATTGTTGACTATGATAGATGACTGACTGACTGACTTTTAGCAGCCATAACACCACCCTTTTCTAACCAATCATCTCTTTCTAAGGCTTGTTACTACCCTTTATAGCCAATGAGTAAAATATACCCACAAACAATCCAACTACACTTATTGTTTGGCAAAGTGATATAAATATATCATTTGGAATACAACCCTAGGCTCACTTCCATAAATTTTCTCTACAGCCACCCACCCACCGAGGAGTTTGGTGCTGACTTATTGAGTTTGGCGCTAAACAAATTACCCACTGATGAATTTGGCGACAGCCAAGAGTCTTTGGTGGTAGTCAAATGGATTACCGACAAGTTTGGCGATGAAGAAGATCATCCCCCTGATGGTCGAAGGTCATCCCTTGATGATCGAGAACCATCCCCTGATGGTCGAAGATCATCCCCTGCTAGTTGAAGGTCATCCCTTGATGACCGAGGACCATCCCCTGATAACCGAGAACTATCCACTGATGACAAGTTATGCCCTAACGGGTAATTTATCCACTGATGATAAGTTATCCCCTGACGGGTAAATTATCCGCTGATGACTAATTGTCCCCTAACAAGTAAATTATCCACTGATGGCTAATTTATCCCTCGATGGTAATTATTAGCCCCTGATGACCACTTTTGTGCTTCAACGATTATCCACTGATTTGTGGTTTATCTTTAAGAGTATAAAACACTTTTTCTTTCTTTCTTCAATTATTTTAAAATGTTATTAAATAACTGTGAAACCTCAAAAGTTCAGATGTCAAATTAAAAAATTAAATTGTAAGGACATCACATGTGCGCATTTTTCTCATATCCTTATCAAAGGTATAAATTTCTCTTGTATGTCAATATGCATGTTTTACAGAGTGTCTCACTCACAAGTGAATTGAAATAGAATTAGGTAAGGACCAAAGCAAGTATATACTCAATCTACTTTCTTTCATTTAATACGTATGCATTCTTTCGATATACGTAATGTATCCAAGATATTATTATGTCAATATTCATGATTCAATTTCCTCAAAGTTAAGTAACGTATGATCCCTTGATCCGATGTATGTGAAAAATGTTGTACTAGAACCAAGCATTCTTTGGGCGGATGTTAGCTATTCAAATTCACTAAAATGCCAAGCTAAATCCTATACGGATAGAAAAAGACTTAATTTTTCTCACCCCATACTTGTAAAGTACATCCGTGTGGGTAACTAAAGGCTAGTGGAATGCATCTGCCTGGCACCCCGGGCCTAGAAATGATAGGGGACGAAAACTGAGGCATCGGTAACTGAACCCTTGTAGATAAAAGATTTCTTCTTTGATTATGTATGTCATTATGATGAAATCAGACGTGGTCAGGCTGGTCAGCTAATATACTGTTTGATATGAACTTCCTTAGGGCACGTGCACCAAACGGACATGGTTATAAGGCACTTGTGAAATTATCTTTATTCATTTAAGTAAAGGGTCAAATCCCTCGTTATCACTCGGGGACCATGGAATCTCTTTTTCCTTTAAGTTATTAAGAGATGTGGACATTGTTTCTGTCCAACCTCATAAACACTAAAGACAATAAATTTTCCATCTTCAAAGCTCACCCAGTACTTGATTATATACTTGCAAGCGTAAATCGTTCGTGCTGCTATTATCTAATGTTTTACAGGATATAGTGAGAAGGTCGAGTCACCTGATAAAGGTGAAGCGAGGATGGCATGATGAACGGTTCTTGATTGCCCTCTTATGGATGACATTCAGGGGAAGAGTGAAGCGTGAGTCGATTATTGAAATGTTTAGATTGTAAGGCGTAAGTGGGCCCCTCATAGACTTTCGTTGTTAGAATTATATTTTCAGATGAATGTAATAGAGATTACTATTTATTTCTCTTATTTAATGATATGCACGCTTGGATGTTATTGGTTTTCTTTTGTCAATTTTTGACGGTGCCTGAAGTCCGGTATGGGAGTTTTGGGACCACCACAGTTGGTATTAGAGCCCAAGAACCGGTTACGAGACCACGGTCTCCATCGGAGAATAGAACGCGATATTTAGAGTCTTAAGGAAGAATGAAGGAACTGTAAGATATAAGGATAGGAAAAATAGGACGCAAGGACGAATAGATGGATGATGAGCATCAGATAGACTCTCCCCATTCGCAATGCTAGAAAATTTTAGGGAATATACACTTTTAAGTCAAGGACCTAAGTAAAACATATTGCAAACCATGCATTGGATTAATGTTCATGTCAAACTCTATGTTAAGTTAAACTTTGTCCCCATACTGACATAGGCTATGTTCACTTGTAGATGACTTCGAGACTAGAAGATACGGGTAAAGCCCCCATGGTCGTTAGCTTTGACGAGGAGCATGTCCCTGATTACACCCCTTCTGACTACCCAAGACATGCAGACATTCCCCCTGTCCCTATCTTGGACGATGTTGAGGCCTTAAAGGAGGCATCCCCCCGAATAGCCTCTTGTTGTTATGCCTACACCACATGATGATGTTGGCCCTTCAATCCACCACAAATGCCTACACCTTGACACCCCCTGGTGCCCGATGACGTGTGACTCCTTGCATGAAGGTAACCAGGGTAGTGCAGGTGGTACATTTTGAAATTCCTCAGATCTCTGACGAGGATTTGGAAGATATCGAGGACCTTACAGACCTAGAAGATGTCGATGACCCTATTGATCCAAAGGATGCCAATGCCCTCATTGACCCATGTGAGAGGTCAAATTCCTCAATTCTCATGAGGAGTCGTTCTCCTCCTCGTTACCAGTTAGGTATTCCGCCACAGTCACTAGCGTAGGCTGGATCTCATTCTATCTCGGTACATACTGTACCTATTGCTCCAGCTCCACCACCTGTCATGTTACCATTGCCACCAGCAGGACTAAAAGATGCATCTCCAGTTGTCCAACTCATCTCACCACGTCCAAAGGTGTCAGTGCCCATGCCATTTCCAAACGGATTCTGTCTTTACCTCCAACATAGGGTTTGCCTGATGTAGGTAGAGATGACAACACATAATAACGGACTTATGTGTCGCTTCGATTCACACCAAAGGACTAGCCGACTCTTTGACATTTGGAGGGTCTCATACCAGGACGTGTCTCTCACCCTCATAGAGGCACTGACCGAAATATTGATCTCGGTGAGCGACTGTTATAGGCTCCCGCACCCCACTACAGTAAACTGAGATCGTTCGATACATAACCTCGCGGAGAAGATCGAGGAGGCATGCCACTATGCATGTAGAATGATGGAGGAACTAGATCTCGAGGCCTTGTATTAAATATATTTTGTGATGCTAGAAATCACAAATTTGGGCCATATGTTTTGCACTAAGGCTTTAGAGCTGATTTTTCTTTTATGATAATTACGGTAGTCATAAGCATATTTTGGCATGACTCCCATAGTTATCAATCAAAGCTCTGCTAGTATTGAAGAGAATTGTAAATTTCCACTATTGTACCCCTTTTGTTATTATTAATATTATGGGAATTTCATCCTTAAAGTTTTTATGTGTTATGCATAATTTTTTATGGATGCACCAATTGTTATTTTATGAGTTTCATATGAGTTACATGAAATTCTCTTATGAAGGAAGAATGAAAGAAAGAAAAATGCTATGGACATAAATTATTTCTTTTCTCACTTGTAGAAAATGCCTCCAGTACGAAGACCACGAACTAATCGAGCCAGGAACACCAGCGCCAACTGCGATGCGGAAGACCAAGGTGACCAAGGAAGTATCAACCCAAATGACTATGAGAACCCCAAAAATAAAACGAGTTTTGTTGTATGATTAATTCATATTATGATTAATTTATATTATGTATGAAGGTTTAATTTTTATTCGGTATGAATAATGAATTCATATCTTGAATAAAAGTTTCTATGGCAATGTATCTCTAAAAGATTTTAAATATATTTTGAGCTCAAATCTTTAAATGATTATTTTTATTCAAGTATTAGCAAGTGTAAGTGTAATTTATCACGTGAGGAAGGCAAACAATACACGGGTGAGCTACAGTGTCTATTTTGAACCAAGGATTGCAGCGAGGCAAGTGATATAATTATATTATATCAGAGTGAGTTGCACGTGACCCAACAAATTATAAATCAACTCTAATAGTACACTAGATTGTTGGCTATTATATATTACTGACTAACTTTTAGCAACCGTCACACCACCCTTTCTAACCAATCACTTATTTCTATAGCTTGTCATTGGCCAATACAGCCAACGACTTAAATCTTCTCTCAAATAATCCAACTGCTCTTGTTGCCCGACAAGTGATATAAATATATCATTTGAAGTACAACCCTAGCCCCACTTTCATAACTTTTTTATATAGCCAACCACCCACAAAATCCAAGTTCACTTTCAAGAGCAACTGTCTTTCTCGAAGAACAACCCAAGCTTTTAATTTCTTCTTTACAGCCAAATAGGTAAGAGCACTATATTAAAGTCCTGCTCTGTTCCTGCATTATTTTGTTCTGTTATGCATGTCATGTTTGTAAAAATACCTTGTTTATTCACTTCCAAAAGTATGACTTAATGCATGCTTTTAACATCTGGAGTTAATCTCATTTATTCTGAAAAGGCTATCCAAGATGAGACTAAAAAAATGTTGACAACCACCTAGTAAACAACTATTAACTTCCAAATTTTCTTTTTATCCGTATTAGAACACCATGCTTGTGTATTTGTCAACCAGAGTCCTTGGAATCTAGTAGTGTCAATAAAAATAAGAAGTCGATAAGAAATGTTGCACATTGCAAGATAGTTGATGAGAGAATGCCCTATGTACGATTATAACACCACCACCCATTAAAGAATGAGGAAATCACCAATGTATTGGAGACAAGCCCTAACTTAGTCTTCGTCAGGATGAAGTTAGTCTCTGACATTATAAAATAGTCCTAGGGAGATTTCATGTTAGTCTCCAAGGAATAAAATTTTATTTGTCTTGGATGAAAAAAATTTTGTTAGTCTCTGATGAGAAAAATTTTTTAGTCTCCGATGAGTTTGGCGCTGAATAAATTATGCACCGATGAGTTTGGTGGCAGCCAAGAGACTTTGGCGGTAGTCAAAGGGATTATCGACGAGTTTGGCAATGAACAAATCTATCCCCTGATGTCTAAGCACCATCCACTGATGGTCAAGGATCATCCCCTGATGGACAAGGATCATCCCCTAATGGTCATGGACCATCCCCTGATGGTTGAAGGTCATCCCCTGATGACCGAGGATCATCCCCTGATGACCGAAGATCATCCCCTGATGTCCAAGGTGTTAGAGTGTATGCCCTAGTGGCCAATTATGTAATGATTGTGACACTATATTTATGATATGTTTTTGGTTAATGATAATTTATTATGTTTTATTTACTGCGTTATATAAATTATTAACATAATAAATGTCCTTAGAAAAATGATACTAATTATATGGATTCAAGTATGTGACTTGAATATGAGATCATATAAGTATGTAATGTATCATTATTCTTAAATGTCCCTAGTTGAGTATCATTGTCATCGGGACAACAATAATACATTGAGACTAGTATGTGATCAACTGATGGCCATATCTCATTGGTCATAAATATATACGAGATATATTAAGTTGATACATAGGTACATGTTAGAGAACATTGTACTGGACAGACCCACCATGAGAATTCTACATGGAGCGTTATGCTATGTGTCATAAGTAATTCCCATAGTGACAATGATGTAATGGTCCTTCGACCTGAAGTCATGACATTTCTACATAAGGAGTTATGCGTTTTGACGTTATCAAAAGTCACCTTTAACCGGGTGGATGATAAAGGTGATTGTTGGATGCATAATGAGTTATGTGAGAAATGGGAATGATGTAGATGGAATTTAACCCTCCTATAAATTAGGGGTGATATCTATAGGCCTCTTGATTGAGTGAAACTATGAAATGCATGGCCATGCTCAAATAGAGATTTGTTTCATATAGTTTACTCATTGATCAAGAAAACTGAGATTAAATTATAAAGAGGATGACACATCCATGCCTTGAATTTAATCTTAGATATCATGGTTAAAAGGATTAAGTTACATTGAAACATTGGTCACGAAAGGTAACGTCTAATCTATGACTTTATTATTACTTGGGTAACAGTGATGTATTACTAGATGCCGCTCACTGTTTATAATTTTATAATGTGATTTAAAATTATTGCCAACGTAATAATAACCTACAGGGTCACACACATGGAACATTCGTCAAGGAGATATAATTTAAAAGTCAATGATTTTAATATATCAATAAGATTGATTTAATTAAATCATGACTTTAAATTATATATATATATATATATATATATATATATATATATATATGTAATCTGTATG